>ML685816.1:7139541-7277421 GCA_007922175.1 Pelusios castaneus | reverse complement strand
GATAGATAGATAGATAGATAGATAGATAGATAGATAGATAGATAGATAGATAGATGAAGTTTTGGTCTTCTTCCAAATATTTTTCTTATTGTTCTTAAAGTTCTGTCTGTTTTTACTTCTCTTTGCCATTTTTGCATAAATGTAGACTTATCTTCTTGATCTATCGGTAATAATGCATTATACCATTGAGGCTATGGACCATGTTCACCTCTATAATGAGTCTATTTTCTCCTTCTTGGCACAGAAATAGTTTAAATACATTCTTTGGAATGGGAATTAGCTCTCTTAATTATATGCTTGTACGCAGCCTAACCTGAGGAAGCCCTGATCCTCAATCAAGGCTTCTAGGCACTAAGGTAACATAACATCTCTGTGTATATGTGAGAGTGAGAGTGAGAGAGATTTAATACTTGTAGATCTGGACAGTCTTGAAGAAATTTGATTTCTTGGGGGGGAGGCAAATGGTTTTCCAAATTCATCAAAATACCCAAGCCTAGCACATATTTTGTTAGAAAATTAATTGATTGATTGATAGATTCATGGTTCAGCTCTGAAAAGTGTCTGTGAAAATGGCATTGTTCAGCTGACACGTGCATTTGTTATTTTTTCGCCTATCTGCCAGCCTTACAAATTCAACCAGGTCCTGAAAATCAAGCTGATTCTTTTCTGACTTGCTCATCACGCAGTACCCATGAGGTCTGCGATCCAGGAGGCAAGGGTCCCCTGATTTTTAGGGGGCCCATATTTGATGTGGGAGTCTGTAGTTATTCAACTTGTTGGTTACTGTGTCTAATCTTGATCTAGGGAAGGGGAAGGAGACACGAAAAGCACAGGACCCTCAGTAGCAAACCTTTTTAGAGCCCCCACATTCCTAAAGCTGGCCCCGGCTATGCCTTGTTGCTGTGTGATGAGCATCATGCTCAGAAATCCAACATGGGAGCACTGGACAGTTTGAACAGGGAATAATAGAACTGAAATGGGTCCAGCAACATAACACTTCAGGTTGCTGTGAAAGATACAGTAATTAATATACCTTTGCAGTTGGTTATGTGCATTCTCTTTCCTGGTACATTAATTTGTATAGTTTGGACTAAGGCCATGTGACTGATTTCCTTGTGTGTGGGGGACAGAGGATGTTAGGCACATCAATCATATATGGGTATACAGAGATGGCAAAAATACTTAGACACAACAGGGAAATATTTTTTTCCAGAGTGCTTGAGGGCTTTGGTGCTTACACAAAACCAGCTAGTCATTTCTCAGCTTGTTTTTCTACTGTGGTGCCTGTTGCTTGGCAATGAAATCTTTCCGAAATGTCCTCCTTGTACACTTTCCATTCGCTTTAATAGGATTCAGTGCCTTTATAAATAACACATGAGAAACTCAAACTAGAGTGTATTGCTCCTACCACAGGTATTTCAGGCTACCAAAATAATGTTCCTGGATGAAAAGAATCTTTGCTCCCCCTTGTCCATTAGGCAGCCATTTGGGTAGAGCCCTCCCCCTCCCCAGTCAACAGGTATTAATGTTCCCAGACACTAATGCTAAATTTCCAAGGACTTGTATAGGATGTGGTCATACAGAGCCTGGTTCCCGCTGTAGTGGTATATCTGAGTTTGGTTGTGCAAATCAGCATGCATGACATAAAATGGACTTTTATCTAATATAGGTACTTGTATAGACCCCGGTTCTGTAGTGTCTGAGCACCTCAAGAGTTTTTAATGTATGTATCCCAGTACATCTATTTTACAGATGGGGAAACTGAGGCACAGACACTCTGGGTGACTTGTCCGAGGTGTGTGGCAAAGCAGAAAAGGGAACCCAGGTTTCCCAATCCTTATATAGCTCCCTAACTACTGCATCATCCTTTCTCTCACTTAACTACTGATTAGAGCATCGGGATACAGGATTCTGTATATACCACCTGTTGCTGTTCTCGCCTCTCCAGAGGCTGGTTCTCCTTCCCCTTTCCTGAGTTTTACACTGGTGTAAGTACACTAATGTCAGGGAGTTACTCCTGTTTTACTCCACTCTGACAGCACAGTCAGATGCCAGCTGTCTGAACCATATTGAAAAGAACTGCTCTCTGATAGGTTACAAGCCCTCCTTGTCTGCTTCAGATCCTGATGATGAACAGCTTGGAGCGAGAACTCTGTTCACTTTCTGTTATTTGATGGCTATCATTTTTAAGTGAATTTGAGATAATGTTTATCTCCCTTTATAGGTGGTTAGTAGTGAAAGACTCTTTCCTCATGTACATGAAAGTGGATAGCGGAGCCATTTCCTTTGTCCTGCTGGTAGATAAAGAATTCAGTATTAAGATTGGCAGGAAAGAGACTGAAACAGAATATGGGTTGCGGATTGACAATCTCTCCAGGTGAGAAATGTATATTTTATTTACACCACTCCGCCCTCTGCCTCCCTCAGTTTTTCACTGAAAAATTGGCTTCCTTTAATCAAAAGGGCCATTCCCTTATATGCAGGGTTTGTTTGCAATTTGCATCTGCCACAGTGAGTCAGTACAGTTCAATTACCATCTGCCTTCAGGGTTCCAGCCTTACTAACAGGAGAATCCAGAAGAATCCAGCCACCCTATTATTGTGGCAGAAGAATCCAGATCAAGGGGACAATTCTTCAATAGGTGTAAATGGTCATTTAAAAGTCCATGGGGCTATCTTCTGTTCCCTGTTACACTGGCGCTATCCTATTTAAATGAGAGGGGTTGTACCAGTATAAGGAACATTTGGTCCATGAGTTACAAAAACCACATGCAATATCTATCTATTGTATCAATAGGTTGTCAGTTACTATGGTATTTAGCTGCTAATTTTTTTTAATTATTTTTTTTTAAGTCTGCTAAGTTGCCAGCTACTGGCTACTTGTGATTAAATAAAATGTGATTGACACTGAGTTCCATATCCACATGTTCGATAGTGAGAACAAGGCTAAAAGTATGCTGCCTACTCAATCTTTTCCAATACCTCACTTATTTTCCAGGTCCTTGATTTTGAAGTGTAACAGCTACAGACATGCCCGGTGGTGGGGACAGGGAATAGAAGAATTCATTCAGAAAAATGGCAAAAACTTTCTAACGGATCACAGATTTGGGTCCTACGCAGCTGTGGAAGAGAATACGTTAGCAAAGTGGTAAGATGGTCCTTGCAGTAATAAGAATATGATCTATCTCTCATTGAAATCGGTGGAAAAGCCATCGTTCTCTTCAGTGGGTGCAAGGTCATGGCCCTGCTGATTTATCATCATTCATTTATCATTTCAGTAACATAGGTGTTTGAATTCGCTGTAAATCACTATGGAAGTATAAAAGATGTAGCTACCCTTCCTGATCTGCAAAAAAAAAAAAAAAAAAATCGAGATTAGCAGCCTAACTAACCATCTCATTCCTGTTACGATTTTGCTTTGTAGAGCTCAAAGTTTTCAGATTGAGCTTTTTTTGAGATTGATCGTGTTAGCGGTTTCGTAATTGAAGAATAAAAAGGATATCTTGATGCATGTGTAGCTCATCGTAAAGCTAATGGGCATTGTGCTTATGAAGGGAGAACAGAATGCTCTCCTTATTTTAGAAACTGCTGGTTTCATTTCTTAGCTTGGCTGTTGTTTTTAGATAACATTTTGAAAAACACCTAATTCAAAATTTGATCCTGCCCCTCTTCTTCCTTTTCAACAAACTTTCCATAAAGCAGCTGTTCTGACTTTGGCAGGTGCTGCTGCCTTGCACTCACACAGAGTAGCATACTCACATCTTCCCCATTCTCAGATAATGGAACACACAACATCCAGGAGAAGGTGTTTGCGGGTTCCAGCCCTAATGCTGTATCCTGAAAGCTGGGTCCCACTGCTAAGTGGTAGCATGTGTCTGGGGCCTTGCAGGCTGGGTTCCCAGTGGGCAGAAATCGGTAACCCGGAATCTGGGTTTATTCTAAATGTGATTTGCTTAATTGACGCACATGCACCAGTTCTGAAATGAGGTGGTCTAACATGCAGAACAACCCATCCTTGTACAAATCTCAGCCCAGCTCCACTATCTGGTTCCCAGAGAAATGTCTCAAGAATTGACTCCACTCATAGCCCAAGGGAGAAACAATCTCTTCTGCTCTCACGCAGTTCTGTCTCTTCCCCAAAGCTGTCTCACATCAAAACCTTGCAGGCCCCAAAACTAACACCACCACTACATGTCTCTCCGAGAGTCAAAACTTGCTCACGCGCTTAGAAAAAAATGTGGAAAAGTACATAGAATAGTGCCACCTGATCATGCCTGTCAAAAGAGTATTTGACTGTACTGGTTTCATTAAGATATTAACAATACTGTGAAATTCTCCTTGCCTGCTGTCCTAGTACATAAAATTAAATATGTTTGCTTTTGAGAAAGCAAATGAGAACATCATTTAAATTCCCATTTTAATCTAGAGAACAAAGGTATTTTCCCCCCAACTCTGAATTCATCATTTGATTAAAAGAAAAATCCAAGTATTGTTTGTTTTTTCAGGTACGTAAATGCCAAGGGGTATTTTGAAGATGTAGCAAATGCCATGGAGGCAGCGAGAGAAGAAATTTTCATCACAGATTGGTGGTTCGTATTTCTGGTTTGGATTTTGCCCAGCAGTCTCTGTGAGAACATTTGTTGCAATGCCGAGCTATTCAATAGGCCTTGCCGTATGAACACCAGCAATGCCGCCAAGTGGCTTGGCATCACATCCAAACTTTTCACAGCGAGGGTTTTCATTCAAAGGCCTTTTCAGGAGACTTGGCAACATAAGCACATGCTTAAAGTCATTAGTTTGCGTGTCGCCTTCCAAGAAGTACTTTTGAAGGCTGCATGGTAGAAGGAGGCACCATCTGCACTGAGGGTGGTAGGAGGAGACTGCATGGCCTGAGTGGAAACACCCAGGGAACCTCTCTGGGAGGCAGAACGTCTCCCCACACATGGGGGTTTGTACAAATTCATACACCACTTAAGCAATGCAGGACATTCCCTCACCCGGCATGACAGGCCAGTTCTGCTAACTGCCACATGGGGTGACAAAGCTATGTTTCTCTTTTTACTTGCTGGTACATCCCCTCACCCTCTTGGGACAGGAGAAGGGGCATTATAGCTCTGTGACTGAGTTCGAAGGACCATTCTTAGCCTCAGGGCAGTCTGGTCTAATGTTTGGCCTTCCTTATCAGTGTGGTGTGGCCTAATGGCCAGAATCACTATGGTGATCCTCATTATAGGGCCATGTGGTCCAGTGGCCAGAGGGGAATAGGGGCCGACCTACTCTACCAGGTCCCAGCCCAGGGCTCTCTCAGCAGCAAACATATTTGCCACTGGGTTAGCGGGCATCTGTCCAAAACACGCTTAGTTGCTTCCCGGTTCTATAACTGCACCAATGTCTAGTTCCTCTGGGCTGCTTCCTATCCTGTTTGCCAGTGCTATAGTCCACTGGGTCTCTGGGGTCATCACCTGGCAAAGCTCCTGACAGCTGTTTCCCCTCTTGGGCTTCTGCAGGTCACCGGGTGTCTGCCTGGGTCTCTGCACACCTGGCCATGGTCTGGGGCTCTGGCGGCTCCTGGAGAGGAGTCTGCAGTAGACATCCACTCTCCTTAGTGGTCAGCCCTGACTGAGTCCTTTTATAGTGGGCTTCACGTGGCGCCTGCCCAGCAGTGTGTGGATTCCTCTTCCCAGAATATGGGGTTAACCCCTTCTTGTCCAGCGAAGGGCTGGTAAACTCTGTCACAGTCCTCCTCACCCTTTTTGGGTGTGGTCCTGGAGGAGTAATTAGGGGCTACAGGTCTGCCCAACTCTCCCTCCTCCACATGGCATACTTGCATAAGAGCTAAGCATATCATACCTTATGCTGTTCATTTAACAGGGACAGTTCATTGCTCTGCAGAGATTACTGCTGGAGGTAGAGACCATTTTTCGGCCAGAGTGGAGTAATTACTGGGAGTGAGGGTGACTTGGCTAGATCGCTTTCTCCTGAGACTGGATGGTGCTGTGGGTCTTTAGTTCCCTGTTGACAGTCGATGTATGTTTCAGGCTAATGCAGGCCATTGCTAGCCACTGAGGTCAAAATCCTGAAGTTTGCTTATACAAGTTGCATAAATGAGGATGCAGGCAAATGACAAGATCTAATAATGATCCATTCTGGCCTGAAAATCTGTGTATCAGTGAGTGCTATCCTGATGTGAAAGAATGACTTGCTGTCTTGTGGGGAAGGTAGCGAGATAAAAACAGCACATATCTGAAATCTTCAAATAGTCAATGTGTCAGGAGAGCTGGAATTTTTCTTTTTAACCCCCAACTTGCTTTGTATCTACCAGAGGTGTATTTTTTCTGCATGAGAATGAGAACTTGCTCTTTTGTACGGGAAGTTTATGCATCACCACTGAGTTTGGTCCCACTGGGTGTTGTCTGTAATAACCTGATTATTGTCAAGGACATGCTGTTGGCCTTTGTGCTGTGGGACACATCACCTGTTATATGCAGCACCATTGTTAAAAAGCAAACAATAACCGTGCTATGAAAAAAATAAATCATTGTGGGAGAACTGACTTCACGCCTAATAAGTAAACTCTTCTAGTTTCTTGGCCGTTCTTGGAGTTATTAGTTGACCTTGCGCATTGTTTTCACAGCTCAGGATGTTTGGGATTTTTTTTTAACTCTTTTGTTTTCTTAGGCTGAGCCCAGAAATCTTTATGAAGCGCCCTGTGGTGGAAGGAAATCACTGGAGACTAGACTGCATTCTGAAGCGGAAAGCAGTAAGTACACTTTGCTTAGAGGCTGGCCGAGGCCCTGATTGCCTTGGACCATGGGAGGCCTGGGGGTAACTCTGTGCAGCTCACTGGTGGATAGGGAGTCTCAAAGGATAGCTTCACTATTTTTTGTGCCTTGACCATCTATTTTCTTGGGGCTGATGGTGCATGAATGGCCAAACTTGATTTTAATTTTTTAAAAAATCATACTTTGATGCTCTGATTTTTACATGTAAGTGACCTGCCCTGCCCTCCTCCTGTATGTTGAAAGGAGCCCCACCCAGGTGGGCACGTGCATTATTGCAGTGGGGACACAGCTAGTGAGAGCTGAAAGCCCACTCCTCCTCTTCTCCAGCAACAGATCAAAGATGCAGAGGGTGCCGTCAGCTCGGCAGCAGCAGCAGGGAGTGGGAAGCTCGGTGCTGAGGGCTGGGGCTGGTAGCTAACCAACTGAGCAACATTCAGTGCTGCCGCCTGCTCAGCCATGGTTTTGGGGGGAGAGAAGATGTTCGTTCCCTACTCTCTTCGGCTGGCTCAGTTTTCAGATGGAGGAGTGTGAGGATGCCAGGGAATAGCACCAGTACAACTTCCTAAATACCTCAGCAGCTTTTCTTCCATAGGGGAGGGGTGGTTTCTCGCTCTCCTATGGCTGTTCCAGATTTCTAGGACATTGGCACAATTGCTACCACTCTGCTCCATTGCTCTTCCCCCTCCTTGTTGTATATAATTAAGAGATATTGGGCCAGGCTTCTCGTTGTACTTATTGGAGTCTCACCAGGGCTACACCTGGCTGACGGGATGAGCATTCTTCTGGAGGTGGTGATGAAGAGACAGTGCCATTCATATCACAGAGATTATGATAGGCCCATCTATTTCCAAAACCCATCTTAGTAAATTGCTAATGGTGCCATCTGCCTTCCAAGGAGATAAAGATTGGCTGAGGGTGTAATTCAGGGGTGTGTATAACTTATGTCTAACTTAGAAGGCAGTTTATCACTTTGTAACAATGAGTTATGCTAAATGGGTGTGTATCTATAGACATTCTTAGTTTAAACAGTTTAATTGCAGAAAGTCACATAGTGCCACAGTGAGCTACTGTGTGCAGAGTACTATTTTTCTTATTGTAATAAGGAAATGACTGTCTGTCCTAGACGTTTTCTTAGCATTTCCCAACACTGTTCGCCCCAGTGCAGCTCCACCCATATCCTGCTCTGAGCAGGTTTAGTGAGAGTTGTTAAATTGCCGGAGGCTGCCTGATGCCATGTTAACACTAACATTTTCACTGTTGCTACTGCTGATTTGACTGTACCATTGAGAGCGACAGTGGGGAATTCGAGTGGAGTGGAGAGGTGACTAGACAAGGACCAAGCCAAAAAAAAGGGGGGGGCAGGAAAGTGATAACATTTTCTCTCTCTCTCTCTCTCTAAATGTGACTAAGGTGAATGTGACTGGAGAAACAGGGAGCTTTCTTAGTAGTGGGCCCTCATTTTCTCTCCTGTCCTAGTTCATCATTCCTTTGCACTCATCCGAACATTGGCATCAACTAGATTGTCACAGCCGAAAAGGGACGTAGGGCCAGTATTTGTCAGGCCAGCCTTTCCTCTTTTGTTTAGCTCTGCTCAGATTGTGGCTCCATCTGTAAGGAGGGGAGTAGGAGCCCCTGGTCTCCTCTTCCCCATTGTGGAGAGATGTGGGGAGTGGAAGAATATTATACCCAAGGATATAGTGGCCATAGAGGGATTTGTGGGGGTTTTTTAAGTATAAATTATGTAAGATATGAAGATGTAAGGACTGGGGCAGGCTCCCTGGAGTTGGATGTGACGTAGAACTTGCAGACGGTATAGTAGTAAAGGGGATTCAAGAGTCCTCAACTCTGATTCATATTTCAGTGGAGGCAGAGTAAACAAATGGGTGCATCCCAGGCCAGTAGACAACTGAATGCTCTGATAACTCTGTTATATTTATGACTTCACCTTCTACTTTAATTTCTCTCCCTCTCTCTTTCTCTCTCTCTTACTACACCCTTGTTTAAAGCATTTCAAGCTGCTATTGACTTGAAGCTCTTCTTTGTATCCAGTGCAATTTTTCTGTGCACCTGATGCTTTGAGATGCTGAAACTCTGTGCTTCCAAACATTGTGTTAACACTTAGGGACAAGGACCAGCGCCTCCATACCTATTAAACACATTAGTTTTAATTTCTCCAGTATCTCTGAAAGCCATTAGCCATTGAGATTTGAAAATGGTGTAATCCGTTTGGTGTGAGTTCCAGAATGTTCCTCCTGCAGAGAACAGTTCTGTGCATTCAGCCTGAAGACTTTTATTTCATTCCAGGAAAGCAGCCACATAGAAAAGGTGCCAAGTGTGATTTTTCTATAATGCTAGACTGCATTTTCTGCAGGTTTGCCCTGGTCCAACCAGTGGAAATACTGGTGTTACATTGCCACTTTGGAAGATATCACCAGTGATTCAGTAGGAAAGCATAGCCAATTGAAGACCACACATTCATGGCTTAGTGGAAGCATTAAAATAATCTTAGATAGCCCCATTTCACAATAGTTCTTTTAGTAGACAAAAGAAAATACTCATTAATTTTATCTAAGGAACTATGTTAATTTTAAAATGATCTTCTTATCACTTAAATCAGCTTCTGTACAAGATGAATGGAGGATAGCTAATGTGACACCAATTTTTTTAAAAGGCTCCAGAGACAATCCTAGCAGTTACAGACTAGTAAACCTAACTTCAGTACTAGGCAAACTGGTTGAAACTATAGTAAAGTTCAGAATTATCAGATCCATAGATCTACATGATTAGTTGTGAGAAGAGTCTACATGGCTCTCTTGTAAAGGCAAATCATATCTCATCAATCTATTAGAATTCTTGGAGGTGATCAAACATGTGGACAAGGGTGATCCAGTGTACTTGGACTTTCAGAAAGCCTTTGATGATAAGGCACATCACTGAAGGCTCTTAAGTAAAGTAAGGAGTCATGGGATAAGAGGAAAGGTTTTCTCATGGATCAGTAACTGGTTAAAAGACAGGAGACAAAGGTAGGTAAGTTCTTTGAATGGAAATAAGTGAATAGCAGTGTCTCCCAGGGATCTGTATTGGGACCAGCACTTTTCTACATATTCATAAATGCTCTGGAAAAAGGGGCAAACAGTGAGGTGGTAAAATTTGCTGATAATACACAATTACTCTAGACAGTTATGTCTGAAGTTGAGTATGAAGATTTACAAAGGGATTTCAAAAACTGGGTGAAAGGGCAATAAAATGGCATGTGAAACTGAATGTTGATAAATGCAAAGTAATGCATATTGTAAAACATAATCCCAACTATACATACAAAATGGTGGGGTCTAACTTAGCTGTTACCGCTCAAGAAAGAGAGCTTGGAGTCTTTGTGGATAGTTCTCTGAAAATATCTGCTCAGTGTGCAGTGGCAGTCAAAAAAGTTAACAGAATATTAGGAAAAGAATAGATCATAAAAGAGTAAATATTATAGTGCTACTATGTAAATGGTATAACCACACCTTGAATACTGCATGCAGTTCTGATTGCCCCTTCTCAAAAAAGATATATTAGAAATGGAAAAGATACAGTGAAGGGCAACAAAAAATATTAAAGGATAGAGTACGTCTTCCTTAAAAAAAGACTAAAAAAAGATTTAAAAAACTGGGATTATTCATCATGGCAAAGAGACTACTGAGCGGGTTTATGATAGAGGTCTATAAAATCAGGAACACTGTGGAGAAAATAAATAAGAAAGTGTTATTTATCCCTTTACATAACACAAGAACTAGGGCATCACCCACTGAAATTAATAGGTGGCAGGTTTAAAATAAACATAAAGAAGTACTTCTTCACACAATGCATAGTCAACCAGTGACACTCATTGCCAGCGGATGTTTTGAAGATGAAAATTAGAACTGGGTTCCATAAAGATAAGTTCATGGAGACTAGGTCCATCAATGTCTACTAGCCAAGCTGTTCAGGGCTCTCTGTGTCCCTAAGCCTCTGACTGACAGATGTCGGGACTGGACAGCAAGAGAATGGATCACTTGATGATTGCCCTGTTCTGTTCATTTCCCTTGAAGCGTCTGGCATTGGTCATTGTCGGAAGACAGGAATGCTGGGCAAGATGGACCATTGGTCTCAGCCAGTATGGCCATTCTTATGTTTTTGTTTTATGGCAGCTGGAGCATATCCACAGGGCACACCCACCGAAAGCAACTAGCTTTATTTGCCATATCCCTGTTGCTGTAAGTAGCGTGGAAACATTAGTCCATTTTGTAGAAGAAATCATTAACCTACTAACAACAGTAAGTCACTAGTAACTATGTAGGAGCAAAGCTGTCTTTTGATATGCACACAGTGTTTCCCTGTGCTTCACTGGCCATTGGATTGGAGGGTCGTTTTTGGCCCGTCATATGGAGAGGGTCTAAGCTGTTAATAGAAGTCTTATCGAAATGGAGGTTAGTGGATTTTTAAGTCCGTGTGAAAAATCCTTTGTGCAAATTGACGTAACTCCACTGAAGTCAGTGGAGGTACATTGCTTTGCTGTAGCCAAGGATCTGGCCCCATACATATAACTAAACTGTGCTAAGAGAAGTACACAAGCTGATGGAAGATAGATCTGGGAAATAAGATTGCCGTGTAGCAAAACTGAGCCTCAGAAAGGCATTTTAAAAGTGTGTATTGTAAAGGGACCTGTTTTAAGATTGGGGAGTAACTGTTAGCAAAACTAACAAGGAGTCTTGTGGCACTTTTAAAGACTAATAAATTTATTTATCGCTTGAGCTTTAGTGGGTAAAATCCCACTTTGTCAGACACATGAAATGGAAGCTACAATATGGAAGGAAATGTGTAACTATATGTATAACCCTAACTACATTTATGATAAATGTGATAAACTGTTAATCCTTAAAAGTGCCACAGAACTCCTTGTTTATTGTAAGATTGCTGCTGACTCAAAGCAAAATATTTTTAATGGAGCACATGTTCTGAAACTCAGCTGCACAATAATACCCTCTGAAGGCTCTGATGAGTCCTACACAATTTGAAGGGACTCTGTCCACCTAAAATCCAATCACTTAGAAATGCATTACAAGTAGATTGAGGTCTTACCCTTCCTCTGGGTCCCAGTGATTTTATAATCTCAAGGTGCTATTTGTTGGTTTGTATTCTCTTCAGAGCAGTTACTGTGTTCGTATTTGTTGGCATAATATAATGGCACAGGTCCCCCACAGCTTCCCACAGTGAAGTCCAGATTGAAGAGCTAACTATTCAGGGAAGCACTGGAGAGGAAAGGGAAGCTGACGTCTTCCACAGTATTAACGGTGAACAAGCTGAGGGTTCTGTCTCAATATTTTCATTCAAACAATCCCTGCAAACAAGGTGTCCTAAAAAGCTGAAATGTTTTCACACACTGTAATCAGGGAGGGCAAGCTGGCTTTCTTGGCATTGAGGCTGAGTTGTGCATAGGTGAGTTCAGCTTGGGTAAGAAAAATCTTGCACTGCATCATTACTGAAAACCCCTAAGAACTTCCCAGAAGGGAACTTATTAGAGTTCAGTCCCTCAAAATGCTTGCCTGTGAGTTGCTGTGCACCTTCAACTCCCATTCATATTAATGGGCGCTGAGGTTGCTCAGCACATTCCATGATCAGGTGGTTCGAGATCTGGAAACCTCTATCCAGGAACTGACCTACTGGGTGTATGATAGCAGCCTGAGCTTTGCCCACAAGAACAAGACATGCCCTTTCCCGTAGCCTAGCATCCTACTGAATCTCGGATTCTGGGATTTTCTTGCTTTTGTTGTTGTTATATATCCATTTAAGTATGTGCTTACCATGTCTTTCCTTTCTTTTCTGACAGCAACAAGGAGTGAGAATTTTTGTAATGCTCTACAAGGAGGTGGAGCTTGCACTAGGAATCAACAGTGAATACAGCAAGCGGACCTTAATGCGTCTACATCCAAACATTAAGGTATTTGTATACCATGTAATCTGTATGAAATATATGAATGTTCACTGCCCTTTGTGTCTAACATCAGCTCCACAGATTTGGAGGAGAGATGAGGAAACTCACCCCAATGAATGGGAAATATAGTTGCAATCACCATTACAGGGGAGAATATTCTTCGAAGACATATGCATATCTGGTTCTATTATATAATGGGCACTAGTGCTTGATTGGCAACTCAGGTATCTTTAAACTATAATTATATAAAAATATATCTAGCTTAGCCTTGACAAGATTCCATTCACCTAGTTCAAAAGAAGATTCACCTAGTTCAAAAGAATTTTGTTTTATATGGCAAGTTAATGAAATTAGAACAGGTGGAAAGTTACACTCAGATATGGGTCTGAGGAAACATTCTTTCTGCACAGACATGGACCGAGCGAGCTAAGAGTCAACACTGAGTATTTATATTCCTTAAATGCATATCCATATGCTGGTTCATTTTCTCGTCTCTCAGAAAGCAGCTAATGAATTATGGCATAGAAGACAATAAGTAAGACTATGAACCAATGTTTGGAAGCTAAAGCCAGAACAGTGAGGATGATTAATGAATGGAACAAACTACCAAGGAAAATGCTGGATTCGCCATCTCTTGAAGTCTTCAACGCAAGGCTGGATATCTTTCTGATACATGTGCTTTAGGCAAACACAAATTATTGGGCTCAGTACAGGAGTAACCAGATGAAATTCTATGGCTTATATCATACAGGAGGTCAGACTAGAAGATCTGATGGCCCTTTCTTGCCTTAAAAAATAATCCACTAAAATATATGCAGTTATATCCACGTTCATAAGCAGCCCTGTACACCAAAATATATTGGGTCTGGTTCTAAGTGCCAGTGGTTTTAAAACCAGGCATGACTCCACTCAAGTCAATGTTTTCAGTTATGCCTTTAAATAAATAAATGTTGAAATTATTTATCACAGTCTTTCATTTTTCGAAATAAAGAAAATGAGCCTGGTTCTCCTCTCCTCCTGGTTTGAAATAGCTATCAACACATTAACTAGCAAATGAAATGACCAACATTTTTCCTGAACTATTTGTAGCAGCAAAAGCCCTATTGCGGACACCGTTGTAGCAGTATAAAGGTGATTTATTCTCTTACAGTACCGCTTCCTAAAAGGGAATATCCCTACCAGTAGAAAGCACCTTTATACCTATGTGAATGTGTTCGCACTAGGCAAGTTGTTCCAGGTTAACTGTACTGGAGTAGTTAAAACAGTACAATTGTCTAATGTAGACAAAGTCCTAAAAAAGCACTCTGTGTTTGAATATTGGTAGGTATTATTAGTCAAACTAAAGTCCCGTGGCCATTTGGGCAGTGTTTAAATAACTGTGGTTAGCATTGTTTCAGGTCTTCTACACAACAGCTGAGTTCAGTGATTTTTCTTTATTCAGGTGATGAGGCATCCAGATCATGTGTCATCCTCAGTGTATCTATGGGCCCATCATGAAAAGCTCGTTGTCATTGACCAGTCTGTAGCATTTGTTGGTGGCATAGACTTGGCCTACGGGCGGTGGGATGATGATGAACACAGACTGACCGACGTTGGCAGTGTGAAACGAATCACGGGGACAAAGTCCACGTCTACAATGAATCTCGCAGTAAGGGTGAATTCTGTACATCTAGTGGATAACAATGCCATGTACACTAGACAATACTCATGCAGAGTTGAAATTAGCAAGTCAAGTTAACTTCTAAGCCTGCATTTTAGGGCGTGAGTCCTGTAGCCTTTGCAAGTGCGGAATACCTGTGGACTTCAAGATGGCTCACAAAACTGGACGCTTGTGAGGACCAATTCCTTCAGCCACCAGAAAGGCCAGACCAGTCAAGACTGATGTGGCTTTGCTGCTGAGGCAGGAATAGAGGGGAATAGTTGCAGGTGTAGAAAGTTCAGTGGCTGAGGACTGAATGATCCTTCAGAGATTTCAGAACAGTCCAGCTCCCCTTTAGACACCGAACTAAATAGCCAGCTTTTGACAAGAACTCAACATACTGGGTGCATGTCGGGTGCTAAGCTCTTTGAAAATCTAGCCACAGGTGTCACAGTGGGTACTACTGAGTGCTGAGTATCCTTGGATATCTGGCCCTTGTTTGGATGTTTAAACCTGGCCTTGTGTGACTGAATTAAACAGAGAATTTTTATCTTTTTATGCAGAGGAGCTTAAATGTGTAAAGCCTCTCTAGACTATGCAGTAAACCAGAATAATTTTATGGCAGTGTATGGCAGGATGCACTGTTTCAATTTGCTGAGTTTTCTGCTGAGCAGACTCTTAATAGTCACTGCACCAAATTCATCTCTGGAAGATGCATTTGCAATTCCCTGTGAAATCAAAGGGAGCTGTGCCTGCATGTTGCAGGAGAGAATTGGCCCTATGAAAGTTTGAATACCTGTGATACGATCCCATGTGATTTAAATGGCTAATTTTCTCTGCATCAGCCTCACCAGTATTCTTTTGTGTGTTAAGTCTGCAGCCGAGTCCCCTGAAGCTTTAGCCCCAAAACCTCAAGCTGAAACCCAGGGAAACCTGCCACAACGCAGAAATAGTGATGACACACTCGATTCTTCACGAATGAAAGGAATAGGAAAACCCAAAAAGTTTTCCAGATTCAGCATTTATAAGCATCTCCAGAAGCATGGCCTACATCATGCTGATAGCCTGAGCAGTATAGACAGTGAGTCAGGTAAGTAATGCTTTTCTCCCTTCCCTACAGAGCATGGAATTACGGAGCCTTATTTACTCTCATGGAGGGAAGTTAATGGCTTCCTAAACAGCTAGTATCATAGAATCATAGAATAATAGTGTTGGAAGGGACCTCATGAGGTCATCTAGTCCAACCCCTGGCTAAAAGCAGGACCACTCCCCCTAAATCATCCCAGCCAGGGTTTTGTCTAACTGGGCCTTAAAAATCCCCAAAGATGGAGATTCCACCACCTCCCTAGGTAACCCGTTCCAATGCTCACCACCCTCCTAGTGAGAAAGTTTTTCCTAGGATACCTAGGATACTTTTGTTCAGTGAAGCCCTGAGTATGCCTTTAAATGTGTCTGCATTTGATTAATAACCAGTTGTCTCAGACTGGATGGCATTCGGTTTGGTTAGGTGACCGCCCCAAACTACAGATGATGAAAGCATGCTATAATGTGGTGTACTGTATGTAATCTGTTATGTTCTGTAATGTATGTGCTATGTAATTGTCTGTGTGTGTGTGTGTGCGCGCGCGCTAAGAACATTTTACTTCTGCAGTGAAGATGCCGATATTTGTGCATCATATTTATTATAGCAAACAAAGCAAGATTACTGAAGAAATTATGGATTTGATTACGCTCTGACTTGCACAGGTTTTACCAACTTTTAAGTCGCACGACCCTCGTAGAATTATTTCTGATTTATACTGGTATTGGAGAGAGGAGAATCAGGTCAACATTTATTTCTGAGCAGGAGACCCGACTTTAGCCCAAAAGCCACATTTCATACCAGCAAGCCCTTCACTTCTAAAGCAGTGGAAGAGGTTCTTTTTGAGTGGGATCCTGTGCTAGGGGACATTGTATTTTATATTATCCCCAATTTATATTATTCTCACAAAGGCGACTCATCGCTGGCAGAAATGTTATGCTGGAAAATGCTTTGTCTATGGTCTGAGTCAGTTCACAATCTGAGCGTACATTAATGATGGTTTCACAGCATGAATATTTGCCGATCTGTGCTCAGAAAATTCAAATAAGCCTTGTACTTGGCCTATGATCGTTGTAGCATAATTAATGTTCTGTTCAAACTTTCTAGAATTGATTGGACTGAAGTCCTGCAAGTTATTTTAAATGTTATCCTGTAACTGGTGTGGTAACAGCTGATGTGCACTTTCCCTCTGCATGGGGCATCTCAACTCTCTGCAGGTTGTTACAATCCTAGTAGAAGCCAGCAGAATTTAATCCTGAGTTTAAAACCCCATCTGAAAATGTTTCATCATCCCACTGAGTCCAAACAAGGGCTCCCTGAGTCTGAGGATGGTAAGTGAAAAGTGACCCGGGCGGAGTCACCTGCAGGCTTTACTTTTGCTGTGTTTGCTCTCCAGTCATGGTGAGAGTTAGGTGGGTCTCATGGATTGACATTCTGCACCTTCAGTATACATATTACTTCCAATATTCGTAATATTCCTCACTAAAGAGGCCCAGGCAGAATCACTTTCTTCAAAGACTGCTTTTTGAAATACTCTAGGAAGCTGCAGGATAAATAAGAAGATAATATGCAACAACTACAGCAGGTGCACTTGAGACATTTCATTCTGATTCTCGAGCTCAGGGCATTCCAGCTGTATTCCTCACGCAAAGTAATAGGATTTTTTTTTTTTAAGTGAACACAGTGTATGAAGACAGCCTTGGAAAGATCATGAATATGACAGTGTAAAAGCTGCAAGACTGGCATTTAGATGAAGATTTGGCCACTTTTGTTCTAGTCAGAGTTTTCTGTGCATGTGTGAGACTGGAGGAGGGTGCACATCATCCTTAGAACAGCATTGTATTTTGATCTATGGAATGACGACAGACTGTACGGCTGAAAGGGCCTAGGCTGTCCACATTTGATGAACATTGCTTGGATTTCAGTTATATGGAAAGGGGGCTTGTTTCTTCCTCAAGAGATTAGATATTTTGGTTGCATTTCCTGATGTTGAATAGCAGGTGGCAGACTGTTATGAGGAACGGGGCAATATTTCTACCTGCATTGTTCGCAGTGGCATGAGTGAGGTTATTTGGGAAAGGATTGGTGAAGGTGAAATTTAGACAGCCTTACTCCCTGAGCCTGAGGAAACAGCAATAGGTTTTGAAAGCCAGAAAAGGAGAATCTCTCTGTGCTTCAGTCAAACACGTTATTGGGTGCTGTGTGAAAGTAATTGGATGAAATTCTATAGCATGGGTCAGACGAGATGAGCTAATTGGTCTCTTCAGACCTTAAAATCTGTCAATCTGGGGACAAAATTTTCTAAAGCACTCAGTCTGGCCTGACTCTGGTCTCATTGAAGTCTATGTCAGTTTTACCATTGATTGAGCCCAGTGAGGATCACTTTTGAAAGTCCCACCCACTATGTGGATTTGTTTTGTTTTGTCAAATAAAGCAATTCCTTTCTAGGAACATCTGTAGGGAAGCTAGTTTCAAACACCCGTGAAACCCAAGTATCCCATTTGTATTCATGGACATCAGCGGAGTGACAACTAATTCAGACCAGGGTAAGTGGGAGGAGAAACAAGCCCAAGTTTCTGAGGGATCCAAGTTCCATAATTTTTCTCAGGCAGAGGAAAGCTGAGCTGCTTGTTTGTGCAGACGTTACAGCCAGAATGTTCTCAAGGGAATGCTTTGGGCTCTGGGTTCCTCACCCAGATCTAACAGAGCCCAGCTGGTTGGCCTTCAGACTAGACTTTTCTGAGAGAGTGACGGTGTGGAACTGAATCTGAGATTTCATAAACTGAGGGTTTTTTTAAATTGGCACTGGAAAATACTGATACAAATGATTTAAATGGACCCTGTAGCAGTCAGGAGACTTTCCAATAGCAGCAGAATAGTCTTGGTTCATTTACTGGAATATCATAGATGAAGCAAAAATTCCAAATGCCAAAGTATTTAATAGAGACCCAGTGGGTGAGAGAGTATCTTTTATCAGGACCATCCCAAGGGTTTTTGGTGCCCTAGGGAACTATGACTTTGGCGCCCCCCTCCACATGTTATAAGAAATAACAGATTAATTTTTTTTTTAAATAGACAAAAAAAATTCACTTCCATTTAAGTTGGCGCCCTTAAAGCCTGGCGCCCTAGGCGACCACCTAGTTCACCTATATGGTTGGGCCGATCCTGTCTTTTATTAGACCAAATTCTCTCGGTGAAAGACACAGGCTCTTGAAAACTCTGTTTCACCAACAGAGGTTGGTCCTCAGTCATATTGTCTCTCTAATATTCTGGGACCAACATGTCTACAACAACACTACAAAGCATTTAATAGTGACTCAGCACTTTAGGCTATGTCTACACTTGCTAAAATTAGTTCGAATTAGTTAGTTCGAACTAACTAATTCGAACTAATTTTAGTTTGTTCGAATTAGCTTAATTCGAACTAGAAAAAGTTAGTTTGAACTAAGCAAGTGCCATTAGTTCGAATTAGCGATCCCCATTCATTTCAATGGCCGGTTAGTTTGAACTAAGAAATTAGTTCGAATTAACATGGCCACATTGGCTAATTCGAACTAGTTAGTTCGAATTAAAGCCTTACTTCTGAAGCCCTATTCGAACTTATTAGTTCGAATTAAGGAAGCCCTTAATTCGAACTAACTAAAACCTAGTGTAGCCATGGCTTTAGTTAGTTCGAATTAAGCCTCCTTAATTCGAACTAACTTGCCTCTGTAGACATGGCCTTAGAGTTGTAAGGATTTATACATGCAGATCAAATGGGAGAATTGGGACCAAAATACTTCTCTAGTGACCATCAGTAAGCATCATATGCACAGTAAATTGGTAGGGTAGAAATGATCATTTATTTAATAGCAGTAGTTCATTGCATTTTTGTCATTTTAGTTTTGACATCATAGAAAATTTACAGTCGAAATGACCTTAAAACCCTGTTGATGTGCACCAAAGAAATAGAAGTGACTTTCCATAACTCTGGACACTGAGCCGTTTTTTCCTTTTATGGACTTTTTCGGTAGTAGTCTTCTAAGATGTAAATGGTCGGCTTTATATAAAATACAGACATCTCTGAAAAGAACCTGTGTGCTTCGTAGGACTGCCATATATGACAGTGCCCACTTACACGCTCATTCATGTGAGTCAATGTATATCGTATAAGCTCAGTCCATAAACCAGTCTACTTCTGTAGCATCACATGTATGTTACCTATGTTTGTATTTGGGCACATGCCCCACCTGTACTCTCACTGACTCGTAGAGAACTGTCCGGTTGGCTGTCGCTATGCTAAGCCTGTAACTACATGATTGGTGTTGCGTACCTGCTGCATGGCATTTCAGGCATGGCTTGGCTTAGTGTTGTGATATTCCAGTGGGGCTGGTCGGACTTGCTTGGTGTATATGGTTGTACGTGGTTATCATATTGTCGCTGGTATGTCTTGTTGAATACTTCTAAAAGATTCTCGTGATTAAAAAGTTCTCGCAGCTGCTTGATTGCCTGGGTGCTAGCACGGTACACTAAACAGAGAAGTCCAGGTTCCTAAACGTTGGTGGGATTGTCATTCCTTGAATGGGGTTATCTCAGCAGCTGGACTAGACTAGCACTGAAACCCCAGAGGAAGCTATAATACAACTGGCTCAGTGCAGAACCAATTACTTGCCATGGGGAAAAGCATAGGAGACTAGGTAACCCAGATGGAATGAAAACACCTGCAGTTATGAGTCTGACTGATCCCAAATAATTAATCACGGTCTCAGAGCTGAATAGCCCCATGGTGTATACGTTCACTAGATCATATCAAAATAAGATTAACATCTATATAGGACATCAAGCCTTTAGGATAAGTTCCAGAGGGGTAGCTGTGTTAGTCTGAGTACAGCAAAAATAACGAGAGTCCTGTGGCACCTTAAAGACTAACAAATTTCTTCAGGCAGAAGACATATCTATATAATCCCTCTTGATTGTGCACCAGATGTGCTCCACTGGAGAAGGGAAACAATTGTATTCCCTATACTTTGAAATTAACGCAGGGATTTAACTGGAAAATGATTTTAGTTTACTAAAACCAGCAACTTATGCCAATACTTTCCTATTGAAGTGCAGTTCTCACCTGTGTTGAGGGCAATCCTAACAGCAACTTCAGAGCATATGTTTGTGTCACTTTGTAACCCTGGAACAGATAAAGGATCGGTTCGTAGTTTGCAGACAGGTGTTGGAGAACTTCTCGGGGAGACCAGGTTCTGGCATGGAAAGGACTATTGTAATTTTGTCTTTAAAGACTGGGTTCAACTCGACAAACCTTTTGCTGGTAAGTACCATTGCAGTCTAGAGCCGACTATTTTTCCTGCAAGCCCCCTTGTCTCGTTTCCTCGCTCCTCTACTCCCTTAGAAGTCTTCTCGATCTGTTTATCCTCTGGAATTGAAGCTAATGAGACCAACCTAGTCTGGCTGCTGGGGAGAGGCAGCAGAATCCCAAAGTAAAGTCATAGAAACTGATATTCTTGGACATTAGTGGATAAGTGAGTTTTAAATGAGTCTGTGGTCTACCAGAGTCTGTGGCCTACCAGGTCCTATGAGCTGACCTAGCCTCAATTCTAACTCCCGATTTGCCAATATTTATTTCTGGAGAGGTTCCATTTGTAGGAAGAGAGGCTGTGAAGTTCTTAATTAATGTCTGATGCTGATCTGAACTGTAGCAATTTTCCCCTGTCCATGTAGATTTCATTGACAGATACAACACACCCAGAATGCCATGGCATGACATTTCATCCGTTGTGCATGGCAAAGCTGCACGGGATGTTGCCCGACACTTCATTCAACGTTGGAACTTCACAAAGGTAGGTTTGCAATGATAGATGAAGCGCTTGCAGATGCCTCACATGGGGCTATTTCCCAGTGTAAGCCCTATACCAGATAGTCAAAGTTTGGCAGATTGGTGTATATATATAAGTTATATGTTAGCCTGCCCTAATGTCACTGTAAGTAACACTGAAAAACTGTGACTCTGACAGCAAGTAATGAAGACAGGGGCTCTCATTCTCCTGTAACTCCAGTGTAAAGAAGGTATCATTCGAATTTAGTAGGTGTAAAATGGTGTGAATGGAGAGTTGTTGACCTCCTGGAAAGAGGTGAGTGCTACTGTGTTGCTATTCTATCGGTTTCAACTGGCTGATTGGGAGGGACAGTGTCCTGCATGGGAGCCAATGATCTATCCTCTTGTAAAGCAGCAAACAGGTGCAAGGAGCAGTTCAGTAGCTGCTCCCAGGGCCAAAGGGAGTAAGGAAGACCAGGAGATTGCACCAAAGCCACAGCCGGGTAATCCAGCCACCTGGGCAAACTAGCAGCAGCCAGGGTCCTCAGGGCCAAGGAAACAGGGGAACCTGCTAGTGGAGGCCATGTTGGAGTACTAGACCAGCAAGAATCAAATCATCAGAGGAGCCCTGGCCTCTCTGGGTCTAATCATTAAGACTCAAATAGCAAGCAGATAGGGTCCTCCCCACTGGAGATGAGGTATAACTCTGGTCAACACACATAGGGGACCAGGCCAGGGGACCAGTGGCTGAGGAAGATGGTGACTAATGGAGCAACAGAGTCCCCTCTGTTCTTCCTCATTTGCTCCCCATTCTTTCTTTTCCTGACCAAAACTTGAGTGGTATTCAAATGTGCACTGCAAATACTTGGCAGAGACACAAAACTTGCTGGAGGCCTGATAGCTGCACAGACATTTTGGTATGAGTGTCAATTTCAAGATGTTGAGAGCACATTTCACAGAAGAGTACAGAATTCTTGGATATTTTCAGGACCTTTCAGAACAGGAACTGAACTTATGTATATGAAAAGCTTCATGTCCCTCCTCCCCCCAATTTTCTGTACTAAGAGAGGAGCATAAAAACAGCAAAAGTATTCCACATAAAATTTCAGTTTCATCCATTTTTTTCTTTTGAAGATCATGAAGCCCAAATACAGATCCCTGTCCTACCCGTTCCTGTTGCCAAAATCTCAGCGAACCGCCATTGAGATGAAGTATCAAGTACCTGAGTCTGTATGTGCCAATGTTCAGGTGGGTGCAGATGGCATTTCATGCAATCCTAAAATGAAGGACTCCTAGCATTTGGGCTCATTTTTAGCTCTTTCTGATAGATAACATTGGTAGTCTTCCAGATGAAACTTACAAGAGTTTAAAGGATTTAAAATGTAAATTCCTTTTTATTTTTATATGCAACTTAGCAGGCCAGATTCTTAGCTGATGTAAATTATTGTAGCTGCATTGATTTTAGTAGAGATGCACTGATTTATAACTGGAGGTTTAGCTTCAGTGTATATAAGATTAATTATGCAAACAACTACATTTAAACTCCATTAGCTGTCCCAAATGTGATCATTAAATAGTAGAAATGGGCATGTGAGGAATGCAGTGTTGAAATGGCTGTGCTTAGGAAGTGATGGGGGGGGGGGGTGAGAGAGAGAGACTTGTTTCAAATAAAGGTGATCAAAGCAAAGCAGGAAAAAAGTATCTAGATTGCCCAAAATAAGTGCTTCAGCACAGACTAGCAGCAGCTTGAGAGAAGTTTGGCAGGTCTCTGCCATGCTGCTTGCAAGTACGTGGTTTCTCATACTAGACCAACCCATTGTGAACAGGTGTAAGTGTACTCTTGTATATTGTAGACACGAGGCACCTGCTGCAGGGCGCTGCATGGAGAATTGTAGGATAGGTGCAAATGTTGAGAGAGACGGCAGCAAATGCTATATCTGTGAGTTTACATGTGTGTGTGGGCACAGTGTTCTGTATGAACCAGAACTAGGTTGTTCAGTGTGGATGGTCTGCGCTGTTTCAGCTTGTACCACATCAATGCAATTCTTTAGCCTAGACCCAGCAGGAGAATCCCTAGTATGTTTCTCAAACCTGTCTCCCGATGAGATATGTTGATCCAGTTAGAAGCCTCATGTGACTACGTGTGTAACCAATCACAATCCGCCAAGAGAGCTTGAACAGAGAATATTAAGTGTCAAACACGGTGAACCATTAACCGTCAACCAACAGAAAAAGCACTAAGCAAAATCTAAGACGTTGGCTGAGAAATGCAATAATGAATAAATTTCCAGACATTTTTGATCTGCTTCTAGACATCTTATAAATTATTCATTGCAAATTACACATGCTCATCTCTAGTGGCAGACTGCAGCCTTTTGCGAGCTGTTAGCATGGCTCATCCGTGAGCTGCATAAGGCTGGATACATTTTTTTTAAAAAGGTTTTGCTGAAAACATGGTGCATGGGCCTGAGTGTCTCTTAGTCTGTTAGATGACCCACTCAAGCTCTGAAGTGTATTTGTGCATGCATATACTGTAATTCTGGGAGCTCTTTCTTCTGTAATGTGCTTGTTTGTTGTCCTGATTTTGATTTGTTTGTCTAATGGAAACACACACAATATGAAGCTGGGTTACTAGGAAACCATACAAGGAGCCTCAAGTGCCGTGAGCTCTGGCTGGCAGTGAAATGCATTTTACTCAGCAATGTCATAGAAAATGTTGTGTGTCATTGGAGTTATAGCTGAAGGTTATTGACGGACTCGACCTCTGTTACTGATGATACTGGAGTTTCTGGCTTTTGCAGGCAGAGATCGGCTGGAGAAGGGGGCAGGTAATGAGTGTCACATGTCAGCCAAATAATCTCTCTTTGAGTAAGAGTGTCAGAATATGACCCTTAATCTCTCCCTATACAGGGTCTCAGATCAATTACTAGCTTCCTTATGTAGATGCCCAGAACATCCTCTGGTATTTCCAATTATGCTAATGAGTCAGCTGGGCCCATCATGGAACCTGGCATTTCTCTTTCTTATCAGCTCCCCTCTCCAAGACATGTCAATGATGTAAAGCTTATCTTTGTCTGTCTTAATAGTGTAACTGGACAGAACACAGGCTTCTCATTTAGCTTTTCGGTATGCACTGCAGAGATGCTACAAGAAATAAACAGAGTCCCTATAATATTTCATAGCCACTCTTATCCAGAAGGGCAGGAGGAATATTTGTTTATATAAAGCCTTGCTCAAATAGAGATGTGTCAAACCCAGAAATATTTATCATCATTATTTATATAAAACCAACATAGGGTCAAGTCCTTTTACAGGCAAATGGGAAACAATTTCCTGCTCCAAGAAGAATAAAATATAATGGGCAGATTTAATGGACGCTACTGAGTACTGCTGAAAATGTGGCCAATTCTTTTATCTGTGTGGATGGAAGTTGAAGTCTCCATTTGAAAATCTGACTCCAAATGTGGGTGGTGACTCAGGCCTTTTGAAATTCTGGTCTTGCTTAGATGAAGGATGGGTGCGGGATTGGTTATCAGTGCCACAAGCACACACAGTGAGCCATGAGGCTGATGCTTTTGTTTGTATTATTATAGCAGCCCCTACTTAAGAGTTTCCCAGGTTTTGGTCTGATCCCACTGGTTTTTGTTGTCACTTCTCTGAGGGGAGGCCTGGGGTTCATAGGCCTCTAGAAGAAGTGTGTTGTAAGGAGATGATGGCAGGAAGCCAGGGTGAAAGCATGGCAGAACATGTCGGGGTGGGGTTGGATCACATCACAGGGCGATCCAAGTCAGGCCTGGGAGAAGATGCAAAGAGAGGAATTAGAAAGGAGCGAAGGGATTTAGACAGCTTGTGGGTTCAATTAAACATTCTGTCTCCAAATCTGGGGTGTGATTATAGTTAGCATCTTTGATTTTTACATGAGCCAAACCTGTTTGACAGAGTCACTGAACTAAAAGCAGCCTCAGTTTTTCACACTCTAACTTTCATGTATTATCCAAACAAGACATAGTAAGGCTGTGATGTGGTAAGACAATATCACACTCTGTTCACACTGTAAGATGCAATGAAAACGTCATGCGTCTTCAGTGGCCCAAGGCCTTAGCTCTTACAAGTTTGTTCCATGGCACGTGTTGCTTGCAATTATGCAATAGTCCCCCAGCAAATGTCGGTGCTATGGTTGTTGTTTGGGTTGAAGGATTGACAGTACCCGCATGAAAACAGCACGAGTGATGGGAAACCACAGAGCTGAGAATGGTAGATCACACGTTAGTGATACGTAAATATTAATTTAAAAGACAGATCATACGGAGCATAATTAATCAGTGGCAGCCTAAACTCTGGTGCGTACAGTGACCACTCAGACATTTGTGGAATAAGCAGAGTTGCAGGTGAAGTCTTCCTATTTCAAAAGCACAAACACCTGCTTTGTTGGGCTACATCAGAATCCCATTTGACGCTTAATAGCATCGTTCCCATGACACACAGTTTAGCAGTTCTGGTTCTATTCAGTAGAGGCTGCACATCTAGAAGTAGCGATACACATAAGCACATGCACATACCAACCATACATACCAAACTCCTTACAATATTCAAATCTTACCTAGGCGACAAGGCATGAAAGAGAGAAGATCTTCCAGTGGTTGGGCAGGAGCCCAGAATTGGGAGACTTGGATTCAAGCCCATAATCTTCCTGTGTGATGTTCAGTGAGTCACTTATGGCCATATTTTTACAGGTATTCAGGCACCTTTGAAAATCTGGGCCTATGACTCTCCGTGCCTCAGTTCCCCATCCGCAAAATGGGAATAAAATTAATTCCCTACCTCGTTGGGCTGTTGTGAGGCTATATATGTTAAAGATAGTGAGGAGCATCGATATTATGGTAATAGCAGCAGTAAACGTATCACAAATAGACGGCTGGATGTGTGATTGACCCTGAGACGTATCTTCTTAAAAACTGTCATCCATGTATTATGTGACACAGATGGACCCATGGTGACTGCTTTCATCGAGAAGCAGAGCCCTCAAAATTGGTTTAGTTAATAACATCTGTCTTTGACTGAAGGACTTTGCTAGAGAGAGGAATGGCAAAGAGGGAATTCCTCAAAAGCTTGGAGCAACAATGCGGTGACCTGTCAAGCCAGTGTGATGATTTGCTGAGAGGATAAAAGAGACTTTAAAGGGAGAGGACGTGTGTGGACTGGCTAGTTGTGGAGCTATGAGATTGAAAGTGATCAATCTCTTTCTGATCTGATGGTTCTCTTATCGGGTGAATTTTCTAGCCAACCATGAGTTTATCTCTGAATGGTAAAAACATTTTTCAAATTGAGGGAGGCTTAGGAGCCATCAAGTATAAAGTAAAAAAGCCAACATTGATTTATTCCTTGTTTCCAGCAGAGCAGCAACTACTGCTGCTAATGGAGGGTTTTCTGAGCTGCTGAAATCAATGCATTGGTTCCAGCTCTGAATAACTTATTTGGAAAGCAGAAATGACTCTCTTAGGAACACTGGGAAAGATGGCCATAGAAAACTACCTTTAAATATTGGTGGCTAAGGTGCAATGAAAGCACAGTCTGGAGGCTCAGAGTAAAGCTGTCTATTTTACAAACGTTTTCATAAAACGGTTTCATTTTGGGTGGAATTTCTCAGACAGGGCTGGACTTCTGGCTCCACTGCCACGCGTCCCATTGCTGTCAGGTGCCATGCCAGCAAACCCAAGATAGCCAGCTAGCTGAGCTTTGAGTTTCATTGCTGTAGGACATGGAGGGCCAGGCTGAGGAGTGTGTGGCCAGCGGGAGAAAGCAGAGAACATTCATGCTCATTGGGAGCCCATCATCTGGAGCACGGGCACAGCAGGAGAAGCCATCTGGGCAGCTAGAATTTTTCCCCATGCTCACAGAAAGATCCTTCCTAGAAGCAGCAGGAGGTGGCTTCTCCCTGCTGGCCCAGCCATCATCAGCGGCTGGAGAGAGTAAGTTCCAAATGGGGAGCCATGTTAGTCTAGTTCAGTAAAACAAACAAGGAGTCCTGTGGCACTTTTAAAGATTAACTAATTTATTTATTGCATGAGCTTTCATGGGAGAAATCCCACTTCATCAGATGCTTGAAGATGGAGCTCTTACGGAATGGGGAGAGTAAGTTTGTTCTAAAGAGTAAGGGCCTGATCCTCATGCAGAAGAGGATCTCTGGTAGTGTAAAGGGGCATTAAATTAAATGGGTGGAAGTATCATTTAAAAGTGGCATCATTTTAAAATTACTTATTCTTGTCGCTCCCCTTACTATTTAATTCTTCATATGTCCCCTGTTGATCATAGGTAAACAGCTTGGTTTCCTTTTAGATTCCTTCCCTCTGTTTCTGTGTTTATATTTTTGTAGCTATATCACAGTGTCCTGTCTTATGACTTCTCAAACCTTCAAGACTATGTGTACTTCAATAAGATGCTCTCCTCAGTTCTCCTTTTCTCAAATAAACAAAACACAGTTTCTCTAGAACATCAAAGCTCTTAAAGCCTCACGTTGTGATGGTTGCTGTCTGCTGTTACTTTGTTTTGAATAATGTCCTTTTTCAGAGTAAAATGACTATGTGGAGAACTATAGCTGTGTATATCCATTGAGTTGTTATTCAAAACATCCAGTGCTTTTTTTTTTTTTTTTTTTTGTGGTGGTACACAGGGGTATAGATGGAGTACCAGCATTTTTTTTGCTGGCCCTGCTGTCCAACTTGGGGGCGGAGTTAGTAGCGGAAAGGAGTACGCCACTGCAGGAAGAGGGGTGGTGAAGGAAGAAGAGGGGTGGGAGAGGTATTTTTCAAATTTGCTATCAAGATCTGAGTACTGGCACGGAATACATCTGCTAAAAGTTTGCCAAGTTCTTTCACACTTTCCGTAAAATCCTGGAATCTGCTCTGGAATTTTTTTGCTCATCACTATTATTTTATTTCTAAGCCTCACTTTTGCTCTAGTTTGCTCTAGTGCTCAAATTCTGCCCACACTCCACTGCAGAGCTCCAGTGCAGACAGCAGGACTATACAGAGGAGTAGGTGAATACACTGGAGGATGTGTTCGCAGGATCAGGCCCTTATATAGCTTCTTTTAGATGCTGCCCCACCTGTCATACATCTGAGGTATCACTTTCTGGTTTCCTCATTTACTTGCTGTGCGGCTCTCATTTGCAGCACTCAAAATCTAATGGAACACCATTTATTTAAATATAAAATAATCAGGGCCAGCTCCTTACTTAGCGTAAATCAGCATATCTGCATTGACGTCCATAGAGCTACGGCCATTTGGACTTCTGTGGACCTCGTTCTCAAGGGACTTCGTCATATGGATATATGTTCATCCTTGGGTATTATGTTTGTATTGGGCATTTTGTACTGTAAATGTATCAGACATTTAAAAGGAAGCTAAGAGGGGGATATCTGGGTGGTCCCATTGGAACTCAAGTGGCATGCTAAGCCATTGTCTGAACTTTCACTTGGTCAGAGGTCTCGTTGGCTGTCATGCTGTCTGGATGAGTTTGTGCCAGAAATATATCTATTGCAATCATGCCAGTTTGGAAAGTTTATTTTGTAGGCTAACATGCAGCTCACATATTCCTGTTTGTAAATTCCAAGTAAAGCCAGATATTTATTAAAACTATTAAAGCAGGGAAGGGACATTCTTGTTTCATCTTGTTTTAATAACCCATCTGTGGTTGATTTGTACGGTGTTCTTTACATACCACAAAAGGCAGCCCATGACTAGAATGGAGATAAATCATAGATTAAAAGGCATCCATCTTGGCAAAATATCTCCTCAACAAACTGATCCCATCAGAGGTGAATGTGCAATTTCACGCCTGCTGCATCACACGACTGTTCGCAAGTAGTGCCATTCCACTGTCCAGAGACAGAATAATGAGTGGGCCAGACACCAAAAAGCCAAAACCCTGTTGCTGCAAAGCTGTTTCCCAGGCATAGCAATTTGCTCTTGCAGTTGCCAGTGTCTCTCTGTAAGGAGAGTGAATCATGGCTGTTCATTCAGTGCTGGAGCCTGCAGAAGAGAAGTTGGCACTAGAGAGCACGCAGAAAACAGCCAGCAATAGGAAAAGGGAGTGTCACGAGACTGCATGCAGACTGGACTGTGTGTTGTAAAAAAACTGCCAGTTTTCTGTCTAGAACAGCTGCCTAATGTGGTGGGGGATGAGAGTACCTTCTGCCAGGGGGTTCCTTTGGGAGCTCAGACCAGCATAGTGCTGCTGAGTGCTATTGGTAAGGTGTTCGGCAACCTCAATTCCCCTCTGACTTCAGTGAGACTGGCATGCTCAGCTTTTTGCAAGGGGTGCTCAGGGATTAGTTTGCCCAGCCCTTGAAAAAGTGAAGCACCATATGAATGCAGTGTAGTAGTTTTGTAAACAGATGTGGAGTCACACTTGGATGTGAGCAGGACATAGACCTTGCAGGAGGAGGTGAGCTTCATGCAGTGAGTTTAAGCATGCCACGAAAGCCACTTAAGTGTTGATGTAACCCACTGCCCCATTCCTTTAGTTTAAGCTATAACTACTCATGCATTTAACTCTACAGGTCAGTCCTCCATGTCAGTCAAGGTGTCCATCATGTTGACTGAGGGGTTGCTCCAAGCATAGGTGTGGTGTGCATGAAGGAGTGGAATGGAGTGATGAGAGGAGAGCTTGGGTGGAGCCCAGAGGGATGTCATGCAGGATCAGACAAGGTCAGAGATATTGGAACTGAATACTGAGGTGAGGACCAGAAGCTTGAACTCAATATGGACAAAGATGAGAAATCCACTGGAGTGGTCTTAAAAGAGAAGAGGCATGGTCAGAGCAGAAGGACAGGGAAATTGTCTAGGCAGTGGGAGTTTGCACACACTGAACAGGCGAAAGATGCGTTAGCAGACAGGCCAGTGAGTAGGAGCTCATACTAATAGAGGCAGGAAACCATTAGAGCACAAACAAGAGTTTTGGCAAAGAACAAAGTTAAACATGGGAGAAAATATGAGCAAAGGGTATTTCCCATATTAGTTCGGCTGCCTTTTGATAAAAGCTTTGTTGCTAAATTAGGGATGCAGTTATATACGTGGAGAATCTTGAAAGATCTCCTCCTTCAGGAAATGCTTGTTCTGATTTACAATCAGAAATAATGTTCCTGTGAATTTGACCTACTGGAAATTAAAAGTAAAATCACTAATCTGACACATTTGACCACTAGTTTGGGAAGAATTTTTCACAAAAACGTAAATGAACCTACCTGCATAGGGCAAAGACTGGTGTTCCTGTTTAAAATTTTGTGTCAGTAGCCTGTGTATTGTAATGTGCCATAAGTTTTTGGTCAAAATGCATTGATTTCAGTAGGGATTTCAGCTGTAAAATTGATGGCATATGTCATACATGAGGAATAAATGTCTAATGTGGCACCCTTGAAGTCTATCGGAGTTTTGTCATTGACTTCAATGAATGCAGGATCAAGCCTTAAGAAAATATTTGATAGACAATTCAACATTACAAGAACGACAGGACATAATAGACTTTTGCGTCCAGATTTACCACTCTCTGTCTCCAGTTTTACACCAGTGTCAATCCATTGATTTCAATGAAATTACTCTGGAGGAGATAACACACTGGTGAAGCAAGCTGTTATATTTTCATCAGAATGTTTTAATTTTAACAGTATTTCTAAGCTTCATTTTCCCTTGTTTTACGTGTAAAATGTAATTTTTTTATCAAATGCATGCTTATGTAAGTCGGTAAAATCACGAAAAGTAAACCAACCAATTCAAAACGTCCCCTTTACAGTTAGTAGCGGCTGACTGTGCCACCTTATGTCAAGAAAAACTAAAATAGCTAATTTTTCTCTTTACAGGTGCTCCGTTCTGCTTCAGATTGGTCAGCTGGTATCAAGTATCATGAAGAATCCATCCACAACGCCTATGTTAACGTGATTGAAAATAGCAAACACTACATATATATAGAAGTAAGTGCCAAGGATGCAAGGCAGTGGCTGTTTGGTTCAAAAAAATGCTGAGCAAATCCTCTGACCCCCACCAGGATAGTTCTTTATTTTAATTTTTGGTACTCTCCTGTTGTAAATTTTGAAACTTGACTATTAATATAGAGCCTGACATCCACCTTCTTCTCCCTCCCATCCTTGCACCCCGGCACTGTTAATACGGTTGTGTCCTTTGACTTGAATGGACTTTGGGTCAAATCAGTAATCAATGTACCAGAACAGAAGTCTGTGTGGCTTAAAATATAAGGCCACTCCTTTACTACTCCTCTTTCCAGAACCTCTAGCAACTTCTGTCTCTTGCACAATGTTCTCCCAACTGCCCGTTTGGCTCTGCTTCCTTCCCAGCTTCATTTCCAACCCTGCATATCAAAGTATTTGGATTCACTTAATAGTATCTTTAGAACTTGCATAATTCTCCTATGTCTAAATGGACGTGTAAATGCAGGAATAAATGACTGAATGGAGACACTTATTCTGTATCCTTTTCCATCTATTGTTTGGATGATTTTTACTTGGCAGTGTTCAAAGAGTGAGATTAATCAAGAATAATTATTCCCCCTTGAACACACAGACAAACACCATTTAATTAAAAGAATACACTGCCATGCAGAAACAGATTGTGCAGGATGTAAGTATTTGCTTCTTGACTCAAAATTTATTACAGAATAGTCCCACAGCCCTGCAAACATGTAGATTTATGACTTTGTAGACACCATGGGTGAAATATTGGCCCCAGTAAAGTTGATAGCAAAACTCCCATTAACTTCAATAGACAGGATTTTCACCTCATGTCAAAGTAAATGTTTCACGATGGCAATAATGCTGAATAATTATCCAGAGATAATTACATGCTTGGGAAGCAGTCTCTTTAACTCGGGACTGCTTAATGCTTTGCCATAGTCACAAACCCTGATTATTATATTTTTACAATTCTGAGCATTGCTCATTTGAGGCTCTAATTTGTGCTGAAACTGGAAACAGTCACTTATTTTTTTCTTATCCTAACAGAAATCATACATTCTGGTTTTAAGATTTTTTGTAAAGATTAAGCCCTGTTGTCTTATTGTATCATTGCTGTTCTGTATTCAGCAAAAACGTTTCTTTCAAACTGTATTAAAATGGGGCCCCGGTCCGATGTCTGTCTGTCTGTCCCTCCCTCCCCCATTATTGTAGTATCTGAATGCCTGATAATCTTGCAACACCTCCATGAGACAAGCCAATGTTGTTATCCTAGGGCTCAACAAAATTGGCTCCCAGCTAGGTGCCAGCAGTTTTATTTTTGATCACCAGAGGATGTTCATCTGCACCATTTCCTCAGTGGAGCTAGGCACCAGGCTACAAATCCTGGTCACCATGGCAACCTGGAGTCTGGTTTTGTCGAGCCCTGCAGTATCCCCATTTTACAGATGTGGGAGCTGAAGACAGAGGAGGACTAACTGATTTGTGTAAGGTCATTCAGGAAGTCAGTCAGTGGACCAGGGAATTGAACCTGGGTATTCTATATCCTAGGACTAACTACTGAAACATCTTTGTTCATTCATTAATGGGAAAAGAACAATGAGATTATTCTGAATTTCTTTTTGGTCACTTTTCCCTTAGAACCAGTTTTTTATTAGCTGTGCTGATGACAAAGTTGTTTCTAACAAGATTGGAGATACCATTGCTCGGAGGATTCTTAAAGCCCACAGGTAATTTTTGTTTTTAAAAGCGCTGTCAGGATGTGATTACTAGGGTGATACTAAAACATTGTCAATGGAATCCAGACTGCATTTGTGAGACACGGTTTAAAATAATATATAAAGGAACACAATGTCACAGTCCTTACTCAAAGGCAACATTTACTTGGACCAAATTCTGCTCTGTTACATCACTGTAAATCTGGGATAACTCCACTCAAATTGGTGGATTTATTCTAGTTGTGATCTGGTGTAGCTGAGTCCCCAGTTTGGCCCTATGAGATGTGTTAATTCAGTCTAAACGCAAGTCGTTGGTACTGTGTTAGGTTAACATTATGGATCCATTGCCATGGTTATAACTGCTTTTCTACTTTATACACAAGTAACTCTAATCATATAAACTGGATTATGTGATTTATTGAAGATCTCTGTACAGGGGACTGCTTCTAAATGGAGAGAATATTCCTAGGAACTTGACCAAGATTTAAGTTTAGACCATTACTGCTCTACCAACCCTTTCTTTGATGAGAGATGGAGGATACATACAATCCCCACATCACTGCAAGAGAGCCATAGTATTTAAAAAAAAACAAAAAACAAACAAGGACTGGGGGCACTTCTAAAGACTAACAAATGTATCAAATTTATTTATTTATTTATCAAATTAACAAATGTATAGCATTTTAAGAAGCACGGCAATTATAGCAGGTTGCAAGGATAGATCAGGGTCAGATATCTAAGTTAGTGGTGACAAGTTCCAAAGGGGTGGCCGTGTTAGTCTAAGTCAGCAAAACAAACGAGGAGTCTTGGGGCACTTTTGAAGACTAACACGTTTATTTATCGCATGAGCTTTCAAGGGAGAAAATCCCACTTCGTCAGATGCTTTGAAGATGGGGAATTTACAGAATGGGAGGAAATTAAATGTGGGAAATGTATGACACAGAATCAGGTCAGGCTGTAACAGCAAATCAAAATAGGTGTTGGGATTCAAACATTGGGGAACAGCATTACCTGTTGTAATGAGAAAAAAATCCATAGTCCCTGTTTAACCTTGAGGCAACGGAGTTGAATTTACATATAAATTCCAATTCTGCAGTTTCTCTTTGAAGCTGGGATTTGTTATTCATTTGTTTGAGCACAGCTATTAACAAGTCGTCAATGGAATGAGCAGGGAGATTGAAGTGTTCCTCTATTGCTTTTTGGATGTTGTGATTTCTGACGTCAGACTTGTGTCCATTTATTCTTTTGCGCAGAGACTGTCCTGTTTATCCAATATATAAGGCAGGGGGGCATTTCCGGCACGTGATGGCATAAATCACATTGGTGGACGAGCAAGTGAATGAGCCCTTGATGGAGTAGGTGGCTTGATTTGGTCCTGTGATGGTGTCTTTTGTGTAAATATGTGGGCAAAGTTGGCAACGTGGTTTGTTGCAGGGATATGTTCCCGCTTTAATGTTTCTGTTGTTCTGAATAACAAATCCCAGCTTCAAAGAGAAACTGCAGAATTGGAACTTACATGTAAATTCGACTCCATTGCCTCAGGGATAAACAAGGACTATGGATTTTTTTTCTCATTACAACAGGTGTTTTGACCTCACCTTCCTCATTATGCTGTTCTCCAGTCTTTGAATCCCAAAACATATTTTGATTTGCTGTTACAGCCTGACCTGATCCTGTGTCATACATTTCCCTGCATTTAATTTCCTCCCATTCTGTAAGTTCCCCATCTGCAAAGCGTCTGACGAAGTGGGATTTTCTCCCACGAAAGCTCATGCGATAAATACATTTTTTAGTCTTTAAAAGTGCCCCAGGACTCCTTGTTTGTTTTGCTAAGTTAGTGCTGTGACTTAAGAGCAACTGAGAAAGATAATGTGTTTAGCAACAAAAGGATTAGTTTTGCCGTTTCTGTGATCCCTGAGAGCTTTATTCCAGGTTTATTTTTCTGGTGTCTGTCTTTCTGGGTATGTCTACATTTCAAGAAAAGACCTGCAGCAGGGCTGGGTCAGCTGATTCAAGCTCACAGGTCTCAGGCTGCAGTATAGACATTCAGGCCAGGGCTGGCTCCTGAGGTGTGAGACCCCGCTGTGGGGAGAGTCTCAGAACCCAAACAGCTACACTGCCATTTTAGCCATGCAGCCCAAACCCCACAAGCTTCAGTCTGCTGACCCAGGGTCTGAGACTCGATGCCGTGGGTTTTTATTGCCGTTTAGGCCTATGCTCAGGCACCTTTTGTTCTACTCTGCAGTAAACTCAATCAACACCACAAACCTTCCTCACTTTCCTTCCCCCTTTCAGCAAACACGTGTGCTTTTCATTATGAGTCTGATTTATTTTCTAAATATGCCCTTCAAATCTAAGCGTATATGGGCTGATTTTCAGAGGTGGTAAGGTCCTCACTAACCCATTGGAGTCATCTAGATTTCCCTCTCTTCAGCACTTCAATACGGAACACAGACAAGTGAAGAACTGACATCTTTGAAAAAGAGAGGGGTTCTGATTTTCTTCTTCCTTATGCTGGTGTAAACCAGCAATCAAAAGATCATGGCAAACCAGTGTGAAGTAAGAATCTAGTCCAGAGTGTTCAGAGACACCATGGAAGAAAGATAGTGTTGCAGGGTTGAGAGAGAGAAGATCCATGCCGGGTGGAGTGATAAAGAGTGATGCACTCTGTCTACAACAGCCCTAAAAACCCCTATTTGATAATATTAACAGTTTTAAGATGAATATTCATGGCTGTAAAAGGAATACAATTATACTTGCCCCTATTATTTAGAGTTTTAGCTGACAGAGCATAGGTGTGGTTTACCTTGAAACATTATCTTTGCAACAGAAATGACTACAAATTTCTTAATAACCCAGATGCAAGAGTGGGCAGGAAGGGACATCACAACTTTTCTCTAACAAGCATGCATTAACACACTTCCTGGGGGGAGGAATTGCCTGTCTGTGCTGTAACCCTGTTACCACGTACCTGTTGGTTAGGGGTTTTTGCTCCTCCCTCCCTCCACCCCCCCACACACCTCCAAGGCCACAGATGGGCAGTGGGAAAATTGGTTTGTTTACCTAACAACCAGAATATGGAACAGCATGGAGAAGGATACAGTAACATAGTCAGTGAGCATGGAGAGTGAAGGAAACTGAACTGTGCTCTGCCTGTGAGGCTGATTTTCTTCTCATCTCAGTGTAAACAAGGAGTAACTTCAGTGAAGTTTATGGAATTATACTTGAGTAAAGTCAGTGGGAGAGGACTCGGGCCCTGTGTTGCACTGGATGTACATCACGGCCAGAAATATTTTCCTAACCAAGTTTACTCACGTTTGCATGTGCCCCACGGTGGCATTCAGTATTCAAATCCTGGCACTTTCAAGTGCAGTATTTGCATGGCGACCCAGAATTTGTTGCTCCCTGGCTCTTGGCCATCATGCTGCAGTGTAGTCTCAATGTATCCACTTAATCTTGTTGGGTCGGAGAGCCGAGCCAAACGTACTGTGAATTACTTACCAGTACAGACTCTCATATTTGTATTGTCAAGTCTGAGTATAATAGGCTGTTTGAATGTATGCTAAATTCCAAAGGGGTAGCCGTGTTAGTCTATTGTAGAAAGAATGTATGCTGTTAGACTTGATTTCCTTCTTGTAGCCTAAACCACTGCATTAGAGGCAGCAGAAAATCTGGAGACCCCTATGCTCAGAGTGCGAGTCCAGGCACGTACATGTATATGTGCTTGCATTCGTTCAAGGTGAGTTAGCACAAGTATAAAATAGTAGTGTATTTGTGGTAGCACAGGCGGAAGCAAGCATGTTTGAACTGCATGGGTATGTACCTGCTGTCGGTACCCATGCTATGCTACTATTTGTACTCATGCTATCTCTCAGGACAGAAATCACAACCCTAACTCATAGTATATACGTAACTGTAGTCTGTCGGGGGAGGAAGGACTTTATATAAAAATTTGCATACAAAGGACCATTTTTCTGAGCTAGATTAATGAAAGATTAGAGGAAGTTCTACAAATTCTGCAACTTCCGTTTCAAACACAAAGCCCGGTTCACCTCTGGCCAGTTTTATGCTAGATAACTCCACTGATTTCAGTGGAGTAATACCTGAATAAAACTGGTGTGAAGGAATAGAAGATCAAGTGCAGGATGAATCACCCAGGTTGTGTTTGCCATAAAGTGCTAGGCATCGGCTGGGAGAGAAGAGAGAAGTAATATTAGACTTATTTATTCAAAATAAAATGTATGCATTGTAACTTTGATAGAGAAGGGGGGGGGAAAGGCCAGCAGGCATACAAGTATTTTATCTTAAATGGAAGATCTTGTTTGAATGTTCCAAGTCAAACGTACATATTTCGCTATCTTAAGACAAAATATTTTCTACATACATAATTATCCTCTTTTCCTTGTCACCTCTGTTTCTTGAGGTATATTTTGGAAGGGTTTATGTTGTTTAGTTAAGTAAACTCCGTTTTTTACAAAAACTAGCTGATTAGAAGTAATTTTGCTCATAAGGCAGTATTTTATCATCAATATCAGTCATTAATCTCCTTCATTTTCAAACCTTTGCAACTTATACCTGTTCTATCATGTGCAAAAGAGACATGTTTAAGCATTTCTAAAGTTTACCTTAGAAATAACAACAAATTAAAATTTTATCTACAATAGTGTCCATTAAACACTTGACAGCTTAAGCTGAGATAAATAGATAAAATTCCTTTAATACCTACAGTATTACCTTTGTACTTCCTTACTAAAGGATACATTGTATCCTAATGGAATGTACATTCCATTCCATGTATCCTAAAAGATACATTGTATTATTCAACTACTGAGGTTACAAATGGCACATGCTTGTCAAACCATGAAGTGCTTAACTTTAAGCATGAATAATCCCATTGATTATCCAGAGTGACTGGCAATAATTTCAGGTCCAGCATGGTAACTGTTATATTAAAGTAGAAATTCCTCCCTTGATATATGTATTACTAGTCACATCGAAACCAGGTTTGATCCTGGCCTCTCATCTGTTGGTGAGAGCTAATTAAGCATTTACCATGAAATAATGGTTTTATTAAACTGGCCCACCTAGATACCTTTTAAATGGCTTTATCCATATTGAACTACATTGCCACCTAGTGGTGAGTTCTTTAAATAACTCTCTCTTCACATATGGCATGCAATAACAAAACAATTCAGGCTTTCATAATGTAGGCAATCAGAAATTGTCCACCATAATTCATGGAGGTAAAAACAGCATCTAAAAATATATGGAAAGCAAGGGAGCATTTTAATTGTAATTAGTTAAATTGCAGTTGTGTGGCCCCCTACCATTCTTTTGGATTACAGAGGCTGAAGGGTATCTCTAGAATTAAGCCACAGCGGAAATTGGCTGGTCCTCAAGATAAGCATCTAACTGTCAACAAAGAAAAAGCAAAAATGTGTGGCTTTAGCAAGTCAGTGGTAATCCAGGATCAGATCACAATTAAGGAAACTTGAAAACTGAACCCTTTTGCTAGTGAGTGATGTTTGAGGCCAAATATTTGCCCTTTCTAAATATTCTAGGAAGGCCCATTCATCAAAACCTCACCAATGCTCTGAGTTTTCTGTCTGTGTCCCTTCTCCCAATGAGATCTGAAGCTTGGAAACAGGCCATGGTTCAGAGAATAGGGAAACTTTAGATTTAATTTTGTTTTCATGCTTGTAATAACTTCACAATAATAATCTATACTGCTAGCCATGTTCAATAAAGCTGTGTGTCAGTTTAACATACTTCTTACGCTTACGTATGTCCCAACCCTGCTGATTATTCTGCACTTGTTTTTTTTATTTTCAGTTCTTAGTAAGTTACATCTCCTTCCTACCTTCTTATCTATTGTTCCACACTGTTTCAATCAAAACAAACTTGCTTAGTTTGCTGGAAAAATCTGAACCGACTTTGTGACCTACCCTTTTCTGAATTTATATATTTCCTTCCATACTGAAGTTTCCATTTCATGCCCCTGATGAAGTGGGATTTTACCCACAAAAGCTCATTCAATAAATAACTATATTAGTCTTTAAAAGTGCCACAGGACTCCTGCCTGATTTGTTTTGCTGAACTAGACTAACATGGCTACTACCCAGGAACTTGTCACTAAGTAAATGTTGTAGCACTGAGCACAGCTGAGGAACACCTGAACAGAAAATACGTTCAGCACTCCCTTAAAAACCAAGTTGGAGCCTACTACAGGAACCGTAGGAGTAAGCCAGTGGAATAAGAGCCAGTGAAGAAAATGGAAGTTTAACCTTAATCAGGACTGGAGCTTGTATTTCATCATGAAAAGAAGTTGAAAGAGGATTATTGGGTTATTTATTTCAGGGAAAACAAACGGTACCGAGTGTATGTGGTGATCCCGCTGTTGCCTGGATTTGAAGGAGATATTTCTACAGGAGGTGGGAATGCACTGCAGGCCATAATGCACTTCAATTACAGGTACTGTGCATTGTTCAAAGCAGGAGATGGTACTGGGAGATCTTTGTGGTGGTGGTGGTTTGTATTGTGGTAGTGACCACAAACCCCAATCAGAATTGAGGCCACCTTGTCCTAAGTGCTCTACAAACATACATACAGCATGTGGGAAAGAAAAAGAAAATGAATGCTTTCTCTGCGAGACAGTTTTTACATAACACATCGGGGATTTTATAGATTATTATTTGCAATAGTGACCTTAGACTTTAGGATAGCTAATAAAATCAATGCTGAGCACATGATCCAGCCTATTTTCTGGATGCACCATAAGGCTCCAGAAACCGTTTGTTTTCTTCAAGCAGAAAGAGCTAGACTTAATTTATTGCCACGATTCTTTTAGGAATTGGGAGGCTGTCACATGTTTTCTAGTTTATCCCTGTGTTTTTGCTAATTTTTAAGAAGGCCTATGGTATGTTAGCATCAGTTTTCCCCGTGGCTTCAACAGAGCTGCAGTTAATGTGGCTTTAGGCGTTCAACAACAAATAAATATCACCATCACTATATCCTTCTTTGAGTTCCATCATCAGGAAAGCCGGTACCTCAACCTAGCGAACAGTGCTGTTTATATGACTGCCCTGCTGCCCAGCCAATAGCCAGAGCTTGGAGTTTTGTGGCTTGTCTGCCAAGTTATTTCACACGTTGCTTTGGTCAGGGGCTCTGGTCAGGTTTTCCCTATCAGAGTTTGAATTTCTTGCAAGTATCTCACTCCAATCCTGAGATCAGCCTGAGAAGAATAAGGAGTTGCATTTTCAAACATGGACACTATATTGAGTCCAGGAAATACATGCATAAATACTGATATGTAATTGTGCACACAGAGCGCAGGAGGCCCCCTCTGTACGACCCACACACAATATATCACTTTGTCAGGAGTAAAGACTGAGACAGGGCAGGCCTCAAAGCTTTGTCATCTAGTGCTCCACAGAGCCTAGGGGTGGGGTGGGATGAAGGGAGATTTTCAAAGGCAAAAGGCCCTAATCCTAGGCACATAGCTACCAATCCTTTAAAAATCTTCCCCATAGTCTTTTTCAAACCTCATAAGCAGACCGCTCAGAGATCCCTGCCGGTCTTTGGGTGCAAATGCTCCCTTCTCCTTGTGTGGAAAAGAGGAATAATCCCAGCACAGTGATGACAGAGGGTGCCTCTGAACGGGGGAGGAAGTGGGACTGCTCTGTCTGCTTTCTGGGGAGGGGCAGCTGAAGGAGAAGGCAGCATGGGTTTATAAGAGAGCCATGCTACCGTAGAAGTGGTGAGACCAAGCTGAGACCAGCACTGAGTGTCCCATGACCAGCAGGAATCATGCCTTGCTTCGTTTATGTCTAACGTCTTGCAGGGTACATCAGAGCGCTGCTCTGTAACTGTCTTGTGTGGACACTGCTGGCGTAAACTAAAAGGTACTTACTTCATGTTAATGTACCCTTCTTCAAAGAGGAGTATGTTAATGTGAACTAGGTACCTTTCAGTTCACATCCGCTGCGTCCACATGGGCTGTTACACCCCCGCACTTCGGTGTGCACCGCAGTTCACAGCCCTATACTCTGAGCTATGGGACCAGGAAGACAAGCTCTTAATTTCCCCTACAAAGCTTAGCCTCTTTGGGGTTTTCTGAACTGTACACCGTGTCCCCTCCATTTGGTGTAAAACCTCCCTGTCTTGAGGGAAGGCTGCAGGAGGAAACCTAACTGGAGAACCTCAGTATTTCCATCTCGCTTGTCCCTTTCCATAAGGGGTGACAAATTGCCCTTGGGTAATTGATCTCACGTATTTATTATTCCTGGCATGAAATACTTCCTTCAATATTTCCAATTTATTTATGGTCACCTGCCTTTGAGAGTATATTACCTCATTTTTCAACCCTTCACTAGTGTGAAAAGATATTATCAGCCACTTTTCATGCCTGTTAACTTCATTGCTCAAGAATTTAAGAGCACATGTACATGAGGATAAAAGTGCCGCAGTTTGGGCTTAGGGCTGGAGGCTGAGCCCAAGCTCTGGGGCTCTCCCCGTTAGAGTCCCAAAACCGGCCTCCAACCAGAACCCTAACATCTGCCCAGCCATTTTTCAGTCCCATGAACCTGGGTCAGTTGACTCAGGCTAGCTGTAGGATTTTATCTTCATATAGACATATCCTATGAGATAACAAAATCCTATCCCACATAAAGGTGACCAGTGGTGCATATGATCTTCTATGTCCTACACGTTAACATTTGCTTGGGGAAAATATGTATCCTGGGAATATCACAATCCTTCTCTTTTTGGGGTACTTAAAAGGTGTCTTGTGTTTCTGATTAGTACATTAGGAGTACCACTAACTTCACAGACCTAATTATATGTTGTTGCTTCTGGCTTCATTTGTATTTGTAACTGCTTCCTTAATTTTTTCCAGAACTATGTGCAGGGGAGAAAATTCTATCCTGGGACAATTGAAAGCGGAGAGTAAGTCCTTTTTCCCTCTCTGTGTGATGTTCAGTATTGGGTCTTGAACTCTGATCGATGAGCTAAGTGTAAATTAGCTCATCCAATTGCCAGTTGTATAAACTTCAGTAACACAGAATACTGCAATTATTTCAAGAAAATCTTCAAAGATCTTCAAAATAAGGAAAAAACAAACCACTAGCCTAAAACATCTGTGTATCTGATGAAATATATTCAAGCACTAAGATCCAATCTGTGGCATCCTGTGGGCAAGACTCCCAAATTTAGTTTCTGTTTAGTTTGAGATTGTTGTGCTGAGGTTGGTTTCTAGTGTTGGGTTATGCAGCACAAAGATGGAGTGAGGAGGGTAGAAGTGGACATTTTATAGGTTGTTGAGTAGGGAATTCTTGTGTGTGGTTCTACACCACCTCTGGAGTTTGTTTATTGGGTCATATGGCCTTTGGCTGTTTGGGGGATGGCTTTTTCTTACATTGTGGCTTGGCACCCAATGACCAAACAGAGATAAAACTACCTAGTTATAATGCTGTTATCAACATTGCTTTCTCGGGACCAGTCTGTGTCCTTGAATTTGCTTGGATGGAAATCAGAAACATGAGAATGAGAAACATGTTTCATAAATACACCTGCTGCACATAATAGATCTTTGGCTCATGTACTTCTGTGAAAATCTGAACTGTAGATAATTTAAAATAGAACATGCTTTCCATAACATGTACAGACAAAAAACTGGTTACAACCTGTTCCCCACAGCTCAGCCAGAGAACACAACCAGCTAGCCAAATGATTCTCAAATATTAGCATCAACTGGACATAACTTGCATACAACCTGGCAGATTTTGGTCCAAAATGGGGAAATCTGTGCATGGACAGTCAAGCTGGCTACATGGGGAATGGTACAGAGAGGCCCTAGCAGAGTGACCTCTATTTTAAAGAGGCTTATTTATATTATATTATTGTTAGGAAGATGTTGAAAGTTAATTGTTTTGCCTTTAAATTATTAATGATCATTTCTCATTCTCCCACCTTTCATTGCACCTTTTAATCTTCAGTTGGAGATAAGTGGATAAACTATATATCGTTCTGTGGGCTTCGAACACACGCTGAGCTGGAAGGAAATCTAGTCACTGAACTCATCTACGTTCACAGCAAATTGCTTATAGCTGATGACGATACTGTCATCATTGGTGAGTAAGACGGTTGCAGAAGAGATTTGTACCATTTGACTATCCTGACTGAAAAATCCCATTAGATTTCTCTGCCATGTACAAAGTGCAGATGGCTCTCTCTCTAGTTGATGTGCTCTCTTCCATTTTATCTCCCTTGTGTCATATATTATCGTAAAGTAATTATGATTTAATGGCGGAAGCAAGATGGAGGAAAGATTCTAAAGTTTATTGATTCATTGATAAAGAAATGTGGCTCTTAAATTCCCCATTGTGGTTAGGATTATCTTACTTCAGGGAATCCTGTCCATTTGTCTTTCATCAAACTCAGCTTTAGGCACTAAATTGCAAGAGTTGTTATCAGTTCCTAAAAGTCCAGAATGTGCTGTGAAATTTGGAAGGTTTGGGGAACAGGTGTCTATTGGGAAAATACGTTATAACAAATAGTAGATACACCTGTGTCTCTGTTACTGTAAATTTATTATAAGGTCATAAAAGAACAACATGAGGCCAAATTCAGCTTTCATTTATACCACAGAAGAACAGAGCAGAATTTGATCCAGAGTTACTCCTACTCCTTTAAGAAGCCCTTCTCAGCCTATTCTAGCAGTATGAAGGCTTTGCCCATGAGCAACATAATATTAGGTCTTGTAAAAATCAGAATGATACTGTCCTCCACATGGAGCATTCTGTTAGAAAACAGCCTTAGATAGGATGAAATTGGAATCAGGAGGGTTTTGCTACATAGTGGTCCTTTTGATAGTCTTCTCACATCTCTAGTATGAAGAACAGCCACAGTGGTTTTGCTGCTGATGCTAAACACAGGACTGTGTTTCATCGACGTAAATGCTATCTGTATCTTTTGCTGTACATCTACAATGGAAAAAAAAAAAGACCCACAGCAGCAAGTCTTAGAGCCCAGGTCAACTGATTTATGCAAGAGGGGCTCACGCTCTGAAACCCGTCTGGGTGGTTGGTCTCAGAGCCCTGGTTCCAGCCTGAGTCTGAACAGCTGCACTGCTGTAATGCAGGCCCTGTGAACCTAAGTCAGTTGACCCGAGCTCTGAGACTCACAGCCTCAGGTCTGGTTTGTTCGGGGTTTTTTTTTTTTTTTTTTTTTTTGCAGTGTAGACGTACCCCAAGAGACTTGGGCTTAGCTGCTTCGCTGCTGCCTAATGCATCAGCTGTGGAGCTTAGTACATCCCCCAGTGCTACCCTATGCACCTGGACAGAACAACAGAGGTGCCAACCAGCCTATAGAAAAAGCCAGGCCCTAGTTCTGAAGTAGGAGAGCAGTGATGCAGGTGTTTACAAGATGGTAAGGGACAAATTCATCCTGCCTTAAATTTCCTGCTGATTAATTGATTTAAACTTCAGTTAATTAGGTTAATTCCTCCTCACCTGAGTGGCTGATGCACATGGGAATAAATTCTTAATTCAGCTGCATTGTGGAGGAGTGTGTCTGTGTTTGGTGGAAGTATTATGTGGGGGTTGATTTTAGTTTTCCCCTTCTCTCTAGCAACCCCTGATAAAGATGTAGTCATTATATTCAGTCCCAGGCATTGCTAAAGCACCTGGGCTTTTCTTTCTGCAGGATCCAGCTGGTTGCAAGATTTTTGCTTTGTCTGAGGTTTTCTGTGGGTATATGATAATTTGCTAAAGCCCATCTATTGTAGTCTCTTGCTGTTCTTTCCTCTAGGACAAACTCTTATCTGCTTTTCTGTGCCATGGTTTTTTCTGATGTCTATCTGTGTAGTACAGGGTGAGCTCCTTTGGGGTTACATTTTCTGACAGCATTGGGCAGGCAGCTAAATAAAGTGCTTAAGTGCATTGTTCATTTCATACATGCAGAGCATTTGGGCATCCGCTTTTGTTGCTGGTGGGTGGTGCAGAAATGGCGCACAAAGTCAGAGGCTTGGTTAGGGATAGTTGCCAGTTTCTCCCTGATTGTACCAGGCTCCCAACACAAACACCCATTTGAAATTGCATATACATTGGAATGATTCTTGGCTGGATTGACCATTAGGTGATGTGTGTTGAACCAGCTGGTTGACTCAGCCCAGTTCTTAGCGGATGGGGGATGTCCCTGCCACAATGACCACTATCAGAATCTGAACTAACTGGCAACCCGGCGAAGAAATACTAAAACCTGGATGATTGTAGAGAACCTGCCAGTCTTAGAGATGATCTCCCCCCAGCCCCAGAACAGAATGTAGGACAGTAGCCGAGCAACAGGGGAAATTTCTACTCCTCCTCCCCAGTCTTGTTCTATGGCTAAACAACCTAATTCTCCAAGGCTGTCATGCTGGCAGCTTTGAACTGCCATAACTGTACTCAAAAAGAAAGAGAAAAGTTATAATTGTATATTAGATCATGTGCCTATGTCTTGAAAGGGTTTTCTGATAGTTTATTATACTTTGCACAGTATGTTCTAATGCTACGTCAATGGCATAGCAAAGAATAGAACAAGAACAAATGTCCCTGTTGGTCCTCTGCGCCCCCGGAGAGTACATTTTCGTTGTGTTGGCAAATACTTGGGAACTTGCACACATAACACTCCATACATAGAAATGAAAATTTGGCCCCTGGAAGTTTTGGAAGCCTTACTTATTAGTTACTACCAACTGGAGTCCTCCCCCTCCCTTGGTGTGGTGTGACTCAGAAATGATTTCCTTCTTTCTTAACCCCTCTTCTCCCCCATCCCCAGAAAAAAAAATCTGAAGGTGTTTTCTTTTTCTGTTATTTATTTTAGCAGAAGCACTAATTCTATGTAAGAGGGTTCTGCTGTGCAACTTACTTTAACCCTGATTCTGCCTGGGCTTATGGCACAAATACAAGTTAAATTTTTCCTTTCTTTCGTTATTAAATAAATGTTGCAAAGAAAATCTATAGAATGACTTCACACAAAGATGGTGGCTTGTGTCATTAAACATATAAAATAAATAACACTTTAAACTGAGACCCTTACCCTTTCTTCTGCAAGAGTAGCTGGAGGCTACTGAGAAATTAAATTTTAAAACCTTTTATATTGAATTCAGAATTGTTTAACTTATTTCATGCCCTGGAGTTTATGGAGAATGTGGACATTTTTTTCCCCACATACTGATCTTGGCTCTTTTATGGCTCTTTGACTCCTTTAATCAGAAATGGTTTTGATGGAGGATCTGCTCTAACAAGTCTTCATCTCAAGCGTCAGCCCTTAGCAACCTAAATTGTTTTACTAATGAGAATAAAATGGATAATGTTCACATGGCATGTACATTGATCTTCTCCAATGTCAGGAAGTGGCATAGGTAATTCAGGCTCCTCTCCACTACCTACTGAGAAAGGAAGAGATTTTTTTTAACCTATAAACTCCCATTTTATTTTGTCACTAGCATTGGAAAAGACTGGGAACAACTGAGTGTGGGTCAGTTAAAGCCGTGTAGCTGAACTTTTCATATACCGAAGCCAGGGACCCCACGGGGCAATGGTAGGGGGTGGTCAGACAGTAAAGTGATGGGGGTAGGACATACACAGAAGAGTGTGAAGTTGGAGGAGAGGTTCCAGAGCGGTGGCTGTGTTAGTCTATTTCAGCGTTTTTAGTGCCACAGGACTCCTTGTTTGTTTAGGTTGGAGGAGAGATACTTCCTGAAATACGCATGCGCGTGCACACACAGATGTCTGCAGATACACACACACACAGAGAAGGCCCAGTTCGTCACAGTTATTTAGATGCCTAATTCCCATGACTTTGAGGATCTGGGCCCAAGTTCTACTTGTGGCAAACAGGCCTCTCACTTTCCTGGTGGTCGCCGTTCTTGGAGAAGTGGTGCATGTTGTTCATGGTGATCTAGTTTCTATATGTTTCCCTGGAAAGGCTCTGCTAACATCAATGACCGCAGCATGCTGGGAAAACGTGACAGTGAAATGGCTATCATTGTGCAAGACACCGAAACTGTCCCTTCAGTGATGGACGGAAAGGACTACAAAGCTGGAAGATTTGCTCAGTCACTCCGCCTCCGGTGTTTTAGGTATGGCTGCTAGAAACTATTTAGGGTGCATGGAAATCTCACGCTAAACTGTTGGGTGGCAGGAAGATTTTACCCAGCAGGTTGTGTTACGTTGTATTTTGTACTTCGACTGGAAGATACGATCCTGGGGCCTTGCAGGAATTGTATTCCTCATTGATTCTGAAAAGGGAGCATCTATGCACTGGACTAAAGATATGGATGGATTTAACTCTGTAAAATCAATGGACTTGCATCCGCTCACACATGGTCTGTGTTTAGCCCACAAAGTTTTGCTGTTGCCTAGACTTCTGATTTCCCATTCAGGGTCCCATTCTATCCCCCCAATGACTGTTTGAATTCCAAGTCCCAGGAATCCATTTTTCTTAAGTTCTTACTTGACCTCTTCAATAGTGAGAGTTTGCAGACCGAGTATGGTACTTTGCTAAGGAATGAATACTGTCACTGTACTGTGTCCATTTTAGGTGGTGCGGTTTTTCTCTCCCCCCCCCCCCCCCCCGTAATGGGAATTTGTTCAATCAGAGAAGCCATCTGGCCAGCAGCACAGCTATTTTCTCATTAAAACACTTTTCCGCCCCGTTTTCCATCTGGATGGTTTTTAAACAGAAAGGAGGAGAAGATAAGACAGCACTAAGGCTGACAAGCTGTTCTGTGAAGGAAATAAGAGCAGACAGGGAAGTCTCAGCGCATACAGCACTGTGGATTAAGTATTGAGGAAATTCTCTAAGAGAAGCCTTTTCTTCCTCCTTCAGGATTGATCTGTTTTGGTTTTATTCTCATTAGAAGGAGTGTTCTTAGTGGTTAGAGCAAAGGGCTTGACCCCAGAGCTCCAGAACTGACAGCCTGGTCTTGCAAAATGCAGAATGTCTCTTGTGAGATGTTGTATGTGCTTGGTTTCCACTGGTGGGAATGGCTTGGATTCTGAACTGGCGACTTCCCTTACTGCCTTCTGGAAAACCTGCTGTTCATTTAGCAGAAGGCTTTTTACTCTCTGATAAACCAAATCACTATCTCCTCAGCGCTGGATTAAGGGGCCCTGGTTACCCACCACAGGGGATGTCGTCGTCCCCCCACCTCCAACCTGGGGCCTCAGCCCCCTACCATGGCAACCTGCGGGCAGGCTGGCACTATGGGGGGAGAGAGGGTCCTGGGGCTAGAGGCCACTTTCTAGCAGCCCTGGTCCAACTGCTCTGCCCCTGGGTTTGGAACCGGCTGGCACACGGTGTGGCCTCCAGTGCAGCCACGGATCCTGGAAGCCCACGCTGAAGGCCACATCACACACCAGCCGGCTCCACCCCCAGAGCAGAGGACACACATGCCAGCCTTCCTTGCCCCCCCTCTGGGGCAGACCAGCCGACCTAGGGGCAGGACAAGAGCATCATGGAGCCTGGCTTCAGGGCCCCACCCCCCCACCTCAATGCTGGCAGGGGCCCTCCCAGCACCTCCTCAAGCCCCACCAGCACTAGGGGGCTGAGCAGGACAGTGTGGGGAGGGGCACATCATGCAGGGCTGGAGCCCGGGGCCCCCCTATAGGCCAGAGCCCCGAGCTTCAGCCCCTATAGCCCCTGCATTGATCCGGCCCTGCATCTCCTTGTACAAAGCGTAGCCCAGTGGGACTGCCATCTCCAAGCACTCCTGCAAGACCAGTAATAATAAAAATAAGAACGTGGGTCCTTTACCAGTCTTGGCTTTCGGGTGGTTTTTAACTGCACACAGCTGGTTTTCTTTTCCTCCAGAAGAAAGAAGCTGATTCTAAGGAACACACCTTCATTCCAGAAAATCATCTGAGGGGTCTGTGCTACTTTCCTACCTTCCATTGGCATCAGTTCTTTTTTCCCCCCCTTTTCAGGGTTGTCCTTGGTCAGTCAGCAGACCTCAGTGCCGATCTCCAGGATCCCGTTTGTGACAGATTCTTCAAGGAGGTGTGGGTTTCAACAGCAGCCCGCAATGCTACTATTTTTGATAAGGTGAAATACCTGGCTTATTTTCTCTCTTCGCTTGCAGCATTCTCACTGTTGACAGATCTAAATGAGAGATGCAACATCCTGGATCCAGGGAAGGAGGGAGGGAGGGTTCAACCTCTAGATCTCATCAAGATGTTTTGAATATTGTATAATTTCATGAAATTACACAAGCTATGAGCAGGAAAAGGCCAAATCAGATGAAGGGTTTTCTTTCAGTCAGTGGCGTCTCTTTTGCACCTTGCTTGGCAGGCAAACAAGGTAGCCGCTTCAGTTCTCTCTTATTTACATAGTGATTTTACAGACTATTGTAGCTCCTGTTTCCAGAGTTCTTGATTTACACCAGCATGTGTGAGGAGAGAATCAGACTCTGTCAATAAGAATTTTCTGTTTGGCTGGATGCAAAGCAAGGCTTATTGATAAAAGCAAACTAGCTGTTGCTAATTTGGGATAATATCCTGCAGGGATGAGCAAAAGTCCCAGGGGTCCTAATTTGCGAGCTCTAGTCTTTTGAGATTGCCATAAAGATTTTCTCATAAAGGTGTGTGTACGGATTCTTAAACTCCCCAGGCTCCATTAGCATCATTTACAGCAGTGTCAGAGTCTGCTATGAAATGCATGTCTCGATATTTTCCTCTCTGCTTATACGCTACCTCTTCTTCCCATTTTCATCAGGTTTTCCGATGCCTTCCCAGTGATGAGGTGAATAATTTAGCCCAGCTGCGTGACTTCATCAACCGTCCAAAATTAGTAACCGAAGATGCTGCAAAAGCTGTGGAAGAATTAAAGAAGATTCACGGATTTCTAGTGCAATTCCCCTTTCGTTTCCTGGATGAAGAAAACTTGCTTCCTTCTGTTGGAACAAAAGAATCCATGGTGCCCATGGAGGTTTGGACTTAAGGAGATTTAGACTGCTTTTAAGTCTGGTTCCATGGAGACAAGTTTGCACACCCTATGATTTCAGGAAGTTTTTTATTGCCAACCGCAGAAAAGGTCTCCATCAAATTAATGTGCCTTTCTTAAGGATTTTGGTGGAACAGCTTCAGACAAAATTACACTGTTATGGGGAGGGAAAGAAAAGTTGGCAGTTAAAAATGATAATTGACAAGTTCTATTCATTTCTTTACAAACCTATTCTGAGCACCTTAAAGGTACAGGCCACTCCTATGAAGGGAGACAAATCATAATGGATATTACTACTGCCAGTGTGATTAATAAGTACAGCACTTGTGATACCCAAGAGTTGTAGACTGTTGGTGCTTTCTAAATCTTGTGCTCACAAAATGTGGCACTTTTAAAGACTAATCGATTTATTTATCGCATGAGCTTTCCTGGGAGAAGATCCCACTTCATCAGGCGCTTTGAAGATGGGAAATTTAAAACGTCTGACGAAGTGGGATTTTCTCCCACAAAAGCTCGTGCGATAAATAAATCTGTTAGTCTTTAAAAGTGCCCCAGGACTCTGTTTGTTTTTCTGCAATAGACTAACTCGGCTACCCCTTTGGAACTTATCTAGCTGGAGTTACCCTTCTCCCTGTTTTCTATTCCCCCACTGCTTACATCTCCATCATTGTTGTGCAATGTTGCCTGAGGCCAACTCAGGTGTTCCTATCAAGCTTATTAGAATAGCAAAGGAAAAACACCCTCACGTTGGAATCCGTGATGTGTTCTCTTCTCCTGCCATCAGGGGAAAACACTCCTTCTTTGTTTGTTTTTTACCACAACTACAGCATCAACATTCCTCATGCACAGCATGTTACTGTATTGATCTCAGGGATGGGCAATCCCCAATGGAGTTTGAGGTGACGGGAATCTCTTGAATACTGTTTTTCAGGATTTGCAGAACTTGTTTGAGCTCAACAAACAAGGAATCCTGTGGCGCTTTTAAAGACTAACCAATACACCTTTTCTTATTACCTAAATGATATCTTTTCCCCAAGGGAGAATCAACTTTTTTAACCAATATCTACATTTTTCTAGCTAAAGAAAAGCCTTGTGCTATGAGTGTATATACACGGCATTATGCATACACAGTTTTGTTTGCATTAAATCCTGGACACAGATTTCCCTTGCTTTCTTTTCCACTGTTTCACCTTGAAGGAACAAGAATTCAGTGCCAGTTGAGTGAGAGTTGAAATTATGAGCTGACAATGTTCAAGGTTGATCACATTTACTCAGACTGATTTCACCCATCCCTTCACAGGCCAGTGGAGAGAGAGGACTAATCTTGTCTCTGTGACCTGCTCCAGTGAGGGATGGTTCTAAGCACTCTCTGCTGTTTAGAAATGTGACTTCATGTCATCCCAAGGGCAGATAAACTCACTCAGTCAGCATGGGAAATCTTTTTTGCTTTCCAATGGCCCAATTAATAAACTCAGAACATTGGATTCCTTTCTAGGTACAATGAGAAGCTAAAACTGCCGTCTCTGAGTATAGAATTAAGTGCCGTCTCTGAGATGTTATCTGACTCAGTGGCAGGTGCCGTTCACCAAGCAAAGTCCAAACATGGCCTTTAATCTTTAGTCCAGTGAAAGCCCTCATCATTCCTCATCCACACAGTTTATGAACTCTCAGGGCTATGTTTCTCTTTGCTAAAACATTCAAATATTTATAAGTGAATTTATCCTTTAAAAAAAAAAAAAAAAAAAGATATTGACAAGCTTCCAACATGTTTAACATTCATTAGTGGTTTCTTTTTTTTTTTTTTAAAAAGGTCATGACATCATTTTGAAAGATACGGCTAAAACACAGTGAACCCATATCTTACATTTAAGCTGATTGCTTTATATTTCTTCAGAAATGTAATTCGGCGTAGATTCATTTTGCAGCACTACATCACATCAATAAGTAACAAACACTAACATTCGCCCAGGCCACCCCAAAGCCTAGCTAGCTGCTATATTTTCTGTTACTGCATGCTCCTATTTTATAGATGCAATTAATTAGTGATCTAGCCAGGACTCAGACCCATTCCTTATACTCGGTGAACCCGTGGTCTATTTAACACGTCGATCGTGCATATGCAACTTCTATGAAGTAAGCCGCAGCGTGTCCCTGGGGATTGTGAGTTTGTGTAGTGCACTGCAGTTCCCTCAAGGTTTGTTGGGCATTGTTATTTAAAATCATATTTGTTGTTTGAAGCGAGACTCGGGGCTGACTCTCCTGCACCCATGGTAGAGCAATATGCTCTCAGGTGATCGCTGAAAAGCCAGGAAGCTAAAACATCGAAAGACTTCTGCTTTTAACGCTAGCTCAGGGCTTTGAAATTCTTGCTAAAAGTGTTGGCCATTTTTAGCTGGAACAAAAGTGCTGATATGAAGCGATTCAAGCCTGCCAAATATTAACGTTAGACTATACAAGTATGTAGTCAAAACAGCATATTCAATCACGCCAGACCCACACACCAAACCTAAAGAAGTGTATAAAGTTTGCGTCACCCTCTGTCTAGATCAGAGATCCTCAATGTGTGGGGCACACCCATGTTAGGGGGGGACGCGGCAAGGCCTGGGCCAGCTCCCAGGGAGAGTGTGGAGGGAGAACCACCCCAATCTGGCCTCAGTCCCAACTCCCAGCCTTGGCAACCAGCTGCAGTTCCCTGGTTTGATCCCCAGCCCCATTCACCAGACTTGATAGCCACCGCTCCAGTACCTGGCTCTTGGCTCCTGGCAACAGCCTCAATGCCCAGCCCCCATCTCATGCTGGACTGCAGCCCCCATCACCTGGCCTCTGGCACCGCAGCCTCAGCCCTGGCCTTGGACCCCAGCTCCTGGCTGCTGTTCCCGTCTCAGTCCCCAGCCACTATAGCCCCTGCTCCCAGCCCCTGACCCTGGCTCTGCTCCCAACCCCAGCTAAGGGTGGCAAGTGGGGGGAGGACAGGGATAAAAGGGGGCACGACCTAAAACGTTTGGGGATCACTGGTCTAGAGATGCTCATATGTCTTCTATCACCGTCGTATCTGATCACTGTGTTATCCTTACGGCACCTCTTTGAAGTGGTATTGAAACTTTATGGCCCAGTTTATACTCCACGTTGTCTTTCCAAAACCAAAAGGAAACCCAAACCATGAGGCGTGTGTGCCTAGCTCCGATGATGTTAGGGGTCTGATGTCAACTCATGAAGCCAAGGAATTTTGAGTTAGTATTGAAACTCCATTCTTACTCTACCCGTTATACTATATGTTGGCTTTGCCGCATTTGTGGTGTATAAAATACCTCATTACTTGAAGATCTTGTCACTGCCTGAAAACAGAAGGTGAGTTTCCCTCTTGTGCTGGGATTTAGCTCAGGGTCTATGCAGCCCTTTAAATGGGTTTAGATGGAATTTAAGTCGTGCATAGGCATTGTGCATTCAGTGTGAATGGACAGGTTAAGGAATAGTTTGTTTTGAATTTCCCTGATTTTGTTGCTTGCCATATTCTTGACATTAACTGAACCCCTTTGTTTTATTTTCCCTTATGGAAGGGGAAAGAAAGATGGCAGCATTAAGAAGAATAAAGCCAAGACAAAATGGTGCCATTCCCTTTGCTTTGGGGGATTGATGCATCTTGAAATTCAATATTGTTTTAATGATGTCATTCAAATATAACCAAGATTCAGGAATCCTCTTGTGCTCTTAGGCCCCAGTTCTGCAAGCTATATGGATAGACATCTGTGCCCTTGAAGGGTCTCACTGACTCAATGAAGCTTCAACCATGGCCAGGTTCACACATGCAGAACAACTTGCAGTATCAAGGCACCTTAGGGCCTACAAGTATTCACAAGAGAGAATATTCTGCTCTGTAGCACTTAGTGCACCATACGTGCCCTCTACACATTCTCAGATATATTCCCAGCCTACACAGAGGTGGTGTCTTTTGTGCATGTGTGTTAATTAGACTTTCCTTTTACATGCTATGACACCACAGTAGGGATGATGTTTATCACTTTGGAAGACATCAACAGTCACCACTCTTCAATACTTAAAACCCGGGTGGTTTTACTTTTACTTTGAATACCCAAAGCAAATCACAGTGTAATCACTTGCAAATACACTGTACTGTAAAGCAGCGATACAGTTTTTAGTGGTAGTATTCCTGCAACATGTGAACTGTTTTTGTGGCTCTTATTTTTAAAAAATTGTAAAATCTTTTCCGACTTAGATCTTGTATTTCACGATTCAGACTAAGTGGAAGATTTATGGTGGATGTTCTTACGCAGTTGCCAGTATGAGAATTCAAGGTCCCTTCTTATCTTGCTATGTTTTAAAATAAGAGGATATTTTAATATACATTTGGTTGTATAGATGCACTGTCAGACTTACTTTTTAGCATGGAAAATTATGCATGGTAAAAATAATGAAGAATAAGGTTTCATAATCTAAGCACTTGATTATTAAAATAATTTGTATCAGAAAAGCCACCCACTGCTATTCAGGAGATCCATGGCCCTTGGCTCAGCTTCTGAACTCGTACTCCACAAGCCAGCCGTAGCTGAGAGTGCTCAACAGCAGCACGTTTTGGGTGTGTCTACACTCATCCTGGGCAGATAGATGCTAGTGGGGCTCAAGCTAAGTGCACTAAAAATAGCTGAGTGGGTGTCATGGACATATTTTGAAAATTAACTTAATGTTTCAGAATCTAATCTTGCAGCCCTTATTCTGCCTCATTTGCCGTCAGTGAGAGTTTTTTGCTTAAGTGCAGACTGCACGGGTTGCTGCTATGATACTATTTTAATGTACCCGTCTACTCAAATTGTGTGATTATCTGCCTTCAAAGGAGACATCTACATACAATGAAACCTGGGTTTGGTCGGTATTGTAATCTGGAGGAGGAATTTTTATAGGTGTTTGTACAGTTGTTACACAATATGTATGTTTTATTTAAAAATCAAGCAGAGGCGGTTCTAGGACAAATTAAAAAGAAAAGTTTGCATGATTCTTTACATTAATGCAGTTTTTTTTCCCCACCACTTAGGGCCAGCTCCTTTGCTAATATATATTAACATAGATAACTCCATTGACCACAATGGAGTCCCACCATTTCACACCAGCGGAGGATCTGGCCCAGAATTCCTAGAGACCTCTGATACAAGCAGAGCAAGAGCTTGAGAGCCATCTTAGGTGTGCAATAGGACGAGGCAGGCATTTGTCATACTAGCAAGAGGCCTTTATTCTGCTCTCATGCATTGTTAGACCTGATCCTGCAGGCTGATTCAGGCAGGCAGTTCTGTCACCCATGCTGAGCCCTGTAGAAATCAGGCCTTAGTTAGGAGTGTACCTCCACTGCAGTGAATGAATGTGTGCAATGTAAAACCAATGTAATGTAAATGAGATCAGAATTAGGCCCACAGACTGTAAATCTAAAACTGAATGGAATGGTCCTTTTATTTTTTTTCAAGCACTTCTGATCAGTCCATTTTAACCTACCAATGCAATTTTGTAAAATAATGTAGATGTTGTGAGTAATCTTTATTTATCTGGCTCCATCCTGACATATGGGAAATGAGAAAATTAGATGGTTAATTCACAGGTCAAAAAACGTACACGTTTCCTCTAACTGAACTAATGGACAAACAAGAGCTTCCACAATATATGTACTTCAGATGTACAAGGGTTGACGTGACTTCAAATCATTGTATTTCTCTGCTTTAGATGGATAAAATTGTGAACACTGTGAATATTCCTTCTGTGAAGGGATTTGAATTGACAGTTTTGTGTCCATGTTTCTGCTAATGGCTGCTTCCTTCCTTGACTGTATTTGGTTAATAAAATATGCATTAATTGACTGAAAATATAACTAAATATAATGTATCGGAAACACTTGGATGATGACTTCTCATTTTCAATTGCTTTTGGAATGATGAGCATTTTGCAAACTGTAGACCACGTTCTCCTCTGTAAAGGCAGCGCAGACACAGGGTGAAAACTTTTTTTAAAATGCAGCCCATGATAAAAATACCACTAGGACAAGGGCATTGCTAACTTGGCTATTGTCAATGAAAACCAAGATATTTAAAGGAGCGTTACTGTAAGAATACAGTGGTCTAGAACCAGAGTCTGTAGGTTCCAGGCTACTTCCTTATTGCTAGCAAGGACCTAGTCAGAGCTGGCATCGAGATGTACTGCAGGCCTCTGCTTTAGGAGCACGAGCAGCAGCTCTCTGCAATTTCCTGATTGGCTGTCACTCCCTACATAAACTAGGAAGCTATTTCTGGGAGTTGTTTGAGCAAAGCAGACCTCTGTTATGTGCTTTTTCCTGAGATCCTGCCTCACTTGATCCTGGGTCTTCACTCTGGCTCATCTCCTGGCCCTGATCCTGGTTTACTCTCTTCAGCTTAGGATCACTAGTAACCGTGAAAGACCCTGGCCCTGATTCCACGCTCTGTTTGCTAAGGGACTCTGACTCTGTTTTGATTCGGCTTGGCCCTGAATTGATCTCTGATCTTGGGCCTGATGCTGAGCAGCTCTCTTTGTGCCCACAAACAGTCCACGACCCAGCCCTGAAAACCGCACGCATATCAGGCCCCAAATCTAGATTTTATGAAGTGAGATAGAAATATTTCTATCACTTCTAAATCAGTGTTTCTCAGCTGGTGGGTTACATCCTGCAAGGAGGTCACAAAAGGCAATCGGCGATCATGAAGCACTAAAATTTTATTACAGTCTACAGCAAAGAAAATCTCGTTCCCTACCTACCGTTTCTCATCAAGGTCAAGTATTCTTTGTCAGCCTCTTGAAACACAGACCAGAAAATTACATAAGCTGATCATTGTTATCATGGGTACATTTTTACTCTGACTTTTATAATAAACATTAGGGGGCTTGTGAAAAATGTTGACTTTGAATAAGAGGTGGCCAACCTGAGAAAGTTCAGAAACACTGGTTTAAGGTACCTAATGGGAGTATTTTTTTAACTGTCCTATCATGGTTTCACCCCTAATGTTTTAGCCTTGAGAACCTGAAAGTGAAACTAGGGGAGAGTCAATAGAGGCTAATAAATAAGGCCTTGGTTCTGACTTAGGTCCAGTCTACACTGCTGGTGCAATTTGGCAAGTAGATTTGCCATCTCCACCATGCTTGCTGATAGAAATGTTCCTGTTGACACTGCACTTTGCCCCCAGAGGAGGTGGTTTTACTTGATCAGCTTCCAGATCAATTGCATGTCTTTACTGCTGCTCAATCAAACCAGATAAATCCATCTGGTGGTGGCAAATTTGCCACTGTTGGTGTAGCCATAGCCTCAGAAGACATAGTTTATAGCCCCAGCTGTGCTACTTGCTTGCGGGGTGACCTTGGCTAGATCACGTCACAGCTTCATGCCTCACTGTCCCCATCTGTAAAATGGGGATAATAATAGTGCTCCTTTGTAAGCAATATAAGTTGTACGGATAAAAAACATTGCATGAGAGCTAGGTATTATTATTAGACACAAAAGTGAAGCTGACTTCACTGAGATTGCTTTGTTCAAACTGAGCGGAACTTCAAAAGTAAAACAGCAGAGATGGAGAAAATTGGACTTATTCAACTCTTTGGGTGCATCTACACTTGTAAATTAAGTCGACTTAAGCTTGCTTAAATCGACTTAATTTACTCTGCGTCTACACTACACTTTCCTTAAGTTGACTTAAGGAAAAATTAAGTCGACTTTATTAAGCCTCATTTTAAGTCGACTTTGCTGGCTAAGTCGACTTTAGAAAGTAGACTTAGCTAGTGTAGACGTGGAGTAGAAAGTCGACTTAGGGGGCTCCAGGGCTTCCCCACTGCCCTCCCTGCCAGGGTGGCTGGCACAGCCACAGCCTGGCGTACCCCCCCCCCAAAGGGCAGGGCAGAGCCCTGCCCACCCTGCCCCTGCCAGGGTCCCTGTCCCCCTTTGCCCCATTGTACCAAGGTCCAATGGGGCAAAGGCTGAGCCCCCTGGCACTTGGCAAGGGGTGCCCCCCACCCACTGTGGACCTGTCCCAGGTCCACATAGCCCCTACAAGTCGACCTAGGCATCCAGTGTGGACGCTCTAGGTTGATTTGGCAAGGTCCTCTTTAAGTCGACTTAAAATTTGAGTGTGGACATGCTACGTCGACTTGAAGTCGACTTTGTTAAGTCTACTTAGCTAAGTCGACTTAAATTAACAAGTTAGACATAGCCTTTCTGTCTTAATAATCCAAAGGCACAGCTGCAAGGGAATTTGCCTATTTCTAAAGTGACTCTTAAATTGTCACTGCCCCTTTTAAAATTGAATAGAGATCTGCGTTGAGAGAGCGAATGGAGCAGACTATTGCTGACCTCCATGAATGCAGCAGCCATGTTCAAACTCAAACCCTTTTGCAAAAGTAGAAGCCTGTTAATTTCTGTATTTTATACTTTACCTGTCCTCCCAGTGCTCCAGGGTTATCTCCAACTAAAAACATTTCAATGCAATCTGCTCCCTAGGTAAACACAATAAACCAAGATAAGGAGTTTGAACGAGGTGGAATGCGTCTGGAACTAATGTAAGCAGCTGTTGATTCCTTGTTTGTTATGCTGAACTAGACTAACAGGGCCACCACTCTGGAACAGAAGTTTATCAGCTGTTGATTGATACCTTAAGCCTTTTCTGCATGGACTTCTAAAGCTCACAGCTAATTATGTGCCTCCTGCATCAGACTTCTGTGATCTTGGAAGTGAAGATACAGAGAAGCGCAACAATAACACTAAGGTCTGTCCTCACTTCTTATCATGGAAAAACTGGCTGAAGATTATTATATTGTGAGTATTATAACAAAGTTCTGTGGATACTCTTAAAAAGTCAGCATTTGTCTACAGCTACGTTATTTCCTATTCCAAATGCAGGGGAAATGTGTGTTTATTTCAATGGGACCTTATGTCAGTGTACAAGGAGAACCAGCCTGGAATCAAAAGTTATGAGTTGTCTGTCATTTTCAGTACATCCCCTTTAAACTGACGTAAAATAGCCTTAATGTAAAGGAGTCAAGGCCCTGGTTACTGTTCTCATTCACATCTAACAACTGTGCATGTTGGGAAGGTATTTTACCTGTCTCCTAGTAGCCTGTCTATTTTTTTAAGTTGTAGATTCTGGTTCATAGGCCAGAGTTTGCATACTGTGCAGGGAGGGATAGAAGCAAGAGGAGAAAAATTCAGGGGTGAAATTCTGGCCCTACTCTAATCAGTGGCAAAATTCCCGTTGTCTTCAACAAGGCCAGGATTTCATCCATCAGACATAAGTCAAAAGAACAGCATATGTAGCTGGGCATTCCTTTAGCGCTCAGCCCTCACTGAGGGAAAAGGCAGTGTACACAGAGCTTGAACAAGAGATGCCATTGCTGCTGTGTTGAATGGTTTGGCCCTTCTCCAAGTTGATCCTCTACAGCCATCTTTATACCAGGGAAAACTATGCAACCAGATAATGTCCCAGTTTCTGCTTCCTCCAACAAGTAAGTTCTATAGTTAACATGGCTCAAACCAGAGATAACAGCTGATTCTTTCTTTCTCCCTTGCATATTGACAAGTTCCAAAGGGGTAGCTGGGTCAGTCTTTTAAAGACTAACACATTTATTTATTGCATGAGCATTCATTGATTTTCTCCCACGAAAGCTCATGCTGTAAATAAATTTGTTAGTCTTTAGAAGTGCCACAAGACTCCTCGTTTGTTTTTTTTTCTCCCTGATGCTGTTAAAGCATTTGCCTTCTAGGGCTGAGAGTTGTGAGATTAATTCTTTGGACGTCTGCTATCTGTGCATTGATCCAGTTAAGTCTCAGTGATACCCTAACTTTTAAATTTGTGTGCTTTCTGTATGCATGGAGTTACTGCAACATTCTAGGAATTTGGGTGGAGAAAAAGGAAAAATGATGAGGCTTTGTGGATTCGGTTCTAAAGATTCATATAGAAAACAACAAGATTCTTTTATTCCCCCAAATCAATCTGTTTTCGTTTCTCTGCAATTTGTGCCATCTCTTCAGATTTTCAAGTATGTCTCCGAAGCACTGATGAAAGGTGAATGAAGGCTTTAAGAGCTTGAATCACAACTGCACTGTGAGTAAAATGCTCATTTTTTTTATTGGAGAAATCAAAAGTGACGGATACAAGATTAGTTCCACTGCTTTGATTGATTACTTGGAATATTTAGCGCAGAATGATTACAGCAAGAAGTCCTACTAAAGTTGAAGCTGGCATGTAAATTAATTTTGAAAAAAAATCCTTTTTTAAACAAAAATTCTGTGGCGGTAAATTGTTTATAATCAGAAACAGAGGAGGAATGAGCTTCTCAATGGTCAGCCTGGTGTGAGTAATTAACCATGCTGTGATTTAGTATTTTAGGACAAAGAGAAAGAATAACACAAAGATAATGTTGTTTTTGCTCCACAGGTCTCTGTTATCTTGAAATTAGTACTGCCCAAGAGGAAATGGAAGAGCAGTTAGCATGCTGTTCAACAGCTGTGTAGTTCACAACTAAAGGCTTCTCTATACTGTATGTCCCTACTGGGAAACTTTAGAAGTTTTGTGCATGTTGATGAGTCTTGAATGATAAGGAAGCTTTTCTTGGCGAGGCAGCAATATGGTTTACAGTATAGTACAGATAGAATCTGGGAGGGAGTGATGGCTCTTCTACCTCATTTTATCTTGGGCTGGGAAGAGAGCTAGTATGCTGTGTGCATCGCTGTGATAGTGGGTGTGTGTGCCAGAGAAGTAGAAGGGAGGAAATGGAAACCTCGCTTGAGATAACAGGAAAAATAGTAACAACAGGAGGGATTTGTGCAAATTGTTGTTTGAACAATACATGACTGCAAACTATGTTCCTCACTGCAAACTAGCAGAAGGCAAAGCTTTGGATTGCCTTGATCTCCTTATTTCAACAGTAAGAAATCACGTGTTTGGTATTCACATCTTGGAGTGCCTCAAAAAACTGGTTTCTGTAGCATTTCATATAATGCAGTCCCCATCATCTTCAGTGCATACATCTGAGAACAGAATAGGAACCTATCTGTGAAAAAGAGTTTACTTTCTCTCTGTGTTACTGCATATTTATAACACCTTCTCTTAAAAAGCCTTTCCCATGGCCTGAGTGTTTGTGTGAGCAGTCAGCCATTTTGGACGTTCCTCAAATAATTACCATATGTTGCGGATCCACTCCTCCCTCTCACACTTTCCTTCAGCTTTTTTTTTTTCCAGCAGGCAAGGATTGAAGTGGGGAATATAAAAGTGAGAATTTCTTCATAAATAGCATGTGTGTTCACACCGGCACCCGTAGTGGGATGGAAATCCTTTTCCCTTTTTTTTGATGCCATAGCGAACAATATGGAAAGAGCAGTCCCAGACTTTTACAGACTTTCAAGTGAGAGTCCAGTAGCTTTTGTATCAGAGCTAGACCCATAAGAACGTGCCTTTCTGTGAGGGAGTGGTATTTTGATTGGCATCTTTTAGTACAGCCATGAAAGATGGATGCAGAACTAGATTCAGATTTCCAGCATTCCAGGAGGTTCAGGTTTGTTTGGGCGTGTCTCTCCTCAAAATAGATAGATGATTGACTATATCAAATGTAAGCCACAATGACATCAGGAGCACAAGTCATTTACTCAACATACAATTGATTTTAGAACCAGTCTGGGACAGGGGCAGTCCTTTTTTTGTGGGGGGGAAAAAAGTGTCAGTACTCAGCCCGATCCGGCCCCAACCGTGACCGGGCCCACAGTGGTGGCAGGAGTCCGATCTGGCCCCGACCCTGCCAGGGACCTGGGCGTGGGGCCTCCATGGTGGCAGGAGCCCAATCTCAGCCTTGATCCTGACCCTAGCTCCGGCCCCAGCTGGGGTCGCCAGATCTGGCCCCAGACAGGGACCTGGGGATGCTGCCAGCAGCGGCTGGAGCTGGGGCCGCATCGCCGTCATGAAAAAAGCACTGGGCAGTGGATTCTCCTGGGCAGCCAAATATGGACTCTCCTTTCGCAACAGCCACCTTTTCGGCTGGTATCTCAGGGATCTCGAGAGGCAAATGCACAAGTCACAGCCACTTGAGCTAGGCTCTGTAGCAGACGTACATTCGCTGTGGATCAGAAGATCAGAAGAAGATGCATAAAACAAACTGATCCGTGGGTTTCATACTCTACACCAAACAGAGGAAACTTGTCCTCAGTGCCTGAGTCCCTCAGCATGCTGAATACTGGACGAGCCCTCAGTTACAGCATGGCCCCCAACTCAGCTGACCCACAGGACTGAACTAGAGCAGAAAGCACAAGACAAACAGCCAGAGACTCTTATCTTCTGTGGATCTGGGGAGAGAGAGAGATGTGACAGAGATTCCACTAAGGCTGTGTCTTCACTGCAGAGTTATCTGCACGTGAGTTAACGCCTCTTGAATTAGCCTCGCACCGGTGGGAGCAGCAAAACAACACGATAAAAAACTACACGTGAGCTGCACAGAGTGGTTGTGTTAGCAGTCTAGCCAAGTCCTGGTTAAACCACCACCACACTGGAGTTATGGATTTTTATTTGCAGATGATAGGGGACACACTGTGCTTAGCTGTGTACTGAAGACAGATCTTTACACAGTTTGGGACATAGGAAAGAGGCCCTGAACTCCTAAAGGCAATGAAAACATTGAGCACTGAGGCTATTGAGTCATCTGAATTTATTGACCTCAAGTATTTATCTATTTTTACTTTCTACTTCAGAATTCTTTCCCCCATCTTCTCTCTGGTGTCCATCCCAGGATCAGTGCTTTGAACATCTCCTTACAGACCGTATTGCTGATGGAGAGGAAGGATGGTCCAGTGGCCAAGACATTAGCCTAGGACTTGGGAGGCCTGTGTTCAGCTGTGTGCTATGCCAGAGATCTACTGTGTGACCTTGGGCAACTCACTTCTCTCTCTGCCTTGGTTTCCCAACGTCTTTTTGTAAAGTGGGGCTAATGGCCCAGCTATACTTCACAGGGACTCAGTGCGGATAAATACAATAAAGTTTGTGAGGTGCTCAGATGCCATGGTGATATGGGCCATGCACCTACCATAGATAGGTACATTCGGGGCTACTAAGGATGTCTCTACATGGTGTGAGGAATTAATCCAACATTTTTTGATGCCTGTCATGTACATGGACCAAAGGCCTAGGGAAGATTAAGCTCAGACTTCCATAGCTTCCCCGAGAAGCAAAGGTACCAGAATAAAGGTCTCCACGGGGTTCTCCATGGTTGACTGAGGGCTTAATCAATCTCAAGGAGTAATTGCTACATACAGACTTTTTTTTGGCTTCATCGCTGAATACAAGAGCTATGCAACTGCTGTCCTCTAGATGGTGGCACATACTAATTATGACCAGCACTTGGAAAAAATGACATTGTGTGATATACGAATGTGTCATTTCTTTATTAAGAGGTCACAAATTCCAGCACAGAGTGTGTATTATAGTTACACACCACTGTGTCTAATTTATATATACTGGAAAGAGCCACTCCTACAGCCCTGTGTGAATTTGTTCAGTGTCTGTAGGAACACATAACCCCAGCAGTACAATTATCCCACGCCAGAATAGAAAAATCACATATGAAGTCAATAATGCTCCAAATGGCTTATATGACTGTAGCTTCGAAACAGATCAAATATCACCGTATTGAAGCAGCCCAGTTAGTACTAATGCCAAATATTAAATTAGCTCTATCTACACACACAACAGTCCCTATAAAAGCTTCAACAGGGGCCGGATGTATTACCTGTGACAGAGCATTCCTAGGTGATGAAAGACAACCAGGTGGTCCTCTAGCACCGAAGACTACCATTCCCACCTTTGGAAAGAGCAGTCTGCCATCCGTCCCACAACATGCAGTAATCCTACCTGTGCTACAGAAACAGGTAGATCCACCCATCTAACAAAGGGTCACCCAACTGGCCCAGGCTAGCTCAAGGAATACCTCTCCCTGCATGGTATATAGACAAACCATAACCTCCGTGATGGAACAATGGAATTGTCAACAACACCCTGGTCTCCGCGTACCACATTGCTTGGTGTCAGTCAAAGAGAGATACACACGTTACTTAAAACGACTTGCATATCTCCCTTCGAATTCCTAACGCCTACTCATTGCGGCGTCTTCCTGCTGAGTCAATGGGAAATGGCCTCCTGTTGACTCGGCGCTACTCTCTTTCAAGGGGTGGTATTAACCAGTTGGCTTCCCAGTGGATTGAGCGGGTTTCCACTGACCTGCTCAATCGATCTGGAAAGATCGATTAATGCTGGCAAATTTGTCACCTTAAGTGTGGACCTGCCCAAGGATGAAACAGAAGCAGGGAACAGAGTTCTCTCAGCTGCTGGTCAATGGCTGTGGAACTCTCTTCCAAAGGAAATACGAATTGCAGTTACTCTTACTGCTTTTGCTACAAAATGGAATAGCCACAATGACATTGGCCTCTGAAAAAGGGCAGTCAAGCTAATAGATGATACAAAGTGACAGAAAAGAATGCCTGGGCATTGGGAAAAGGAGAGTGGGATCAAACATCAACTATGTTTGGGTAGCTGCTAACTGTAATTTGTGTCGTGCACTCAGATATTCTGGTAACGATCACAGTAAGATGACCAACTTGTGCTTTGGACATTGACATTGGCGATATTTAGGGGTAGGTGATATGGAACTGCTTTGCAGCACCCATTCTTCCCTGTTGTTACAGAGGATGGTTATTTTGGAACATTTTATGAAGAAATACAGTGCATTCCTTGTTTGTTTGTTCTTAAATACATTCACTGCCTAAAAGTGCTAACTTCCCAAAAGACTGTATTTACTCTCCATTTATTCACTGCTGTACGTATCTCCGCTCTGCTTCCTCACAGCCCATGTTTTTATGACATCAGTTGTACTGAATAAAAATGCTTACAAACCTACTTCCTGCTACGGGGTCATCGCATTATACACAATTACACACTCTAGGAATTTCTCCTGGGACCCAGAAGGGTACAGGCAAGAGCAGCCATGGATACAGAGCGTGTGCAGAATAATGAATCATTTATTCAAACCTACATGCTAACTTCAACTCTTTCGTGTTGAACAGCATAAGCTACTTATTGCCCTAAAGAGCCTGAATCATTCAAATAACTCTGAATTAGGTTTGTGTTGTTTTTCTGCAGTTCCTGTGCTTTTCAGTTGTATTATGCTGACTATTATTACCCTTTCAAAAAGATTTATTCAGAACATCTCACCAGGAAACTTCTCGCTGGGCAGAGACATCTTGTTTTGAAAGGAATCTTTCAGCAGGATTAAAATGGTAGTTTTCATCCGTTTTGATTGTAGCCAAATCTATTTATTTTAGTATTTGTATATTACCATAATGCGTAGGAGCCCATAGAACAAAAAGAAAGTCTAAAGAGCCAGTCTAAGGCCATGTCTACACTAGAGACCTTACAGCTGAACTGCTGTAAGATCTCCCATATATCCTCTCTATGCCAATGGGAGAGAGCTCTCCTGGGCTATGTCTACACTTGTTAATTTAAGTCGATTTTGCTAAGTCGACTTACAAAGTCGACTTAAAGTTGACTTTGTTAAGTCAACTTAGCACGTCTACACTCAAAAATTAAGTCGACTTAAATGGGACCCTGCCAAATCGACTTAGAGCGTCCACACTGGACGCCTAAGTCGACTTCTAGGGGCTAGGTGGACCTGGGACTGGTTCACGGTGGCAGGGGGGGCACCCCTTGCCAAGTGCCAGGGGGCTCAGCATTTGCCCCATTGTACCTGGGTACAATGGGGGCTGAGCAGGACAGGGACACTGGCAGGGCATAGGAGCGGAGTGGGCAGGGCTGTGTCCTGCCCTGTGGGGGGGGGGCATGCCAGGCTCTGCCTGTGCCAGCCACCTTGACAGGGAGGGCAGTGGGGGAGCCCTGGAGCCCTTTAAGTTGACTTAAAGTCGACTTAGGGCTAATCCGCATCTACACTGGCTGTTGACTTAATAAAATCGACTTAGCCAGTAAAGTCAACTTTAAAGTAGGTTTTATAAAGCCGATTTTAATTTTCCTTAAATCGACTTAAGCTGCTGCTTAAATCGACTTAAAGAAAATATAGTGTAGATGCAGATTAAATTAAGTCAATTTAAGCAAGTTTAAATTGACTTAATTTGTAAGTGTAGACGCACCCCTGTTGACATAATTAAAACACCCCCAATGACCAGCAATAGCTATGTTAGCAGGACAGCGTCTCTTGCTGACACACCACTGTGAACGCTTGCGCTTCAATCCATGTAACTTATGTCGCTTGGGGTATATATGCACTTTTTTCATAGCCCGGAGCGACATAAGTGATACTGATAAAAGTACTGGTGTAGTCACGGCCAAAATAGAGGACAAGAGACAACAGGTAGGTATAGACGGGTAAATGGAAGCACAAGGAAACAAGACAGTATTAATTAAAATGATAAACAAGGAGTCTGGTGGCACTCTGAAGACTGTCAAATTTATTTATTGCATGAGTTTTTGTGGGAGAAACTCCCACTTTGTCAGACGTTTGAAGACGCTCCCATTCTGTAAGTTCCCCATCTTCAAGCATCTGCCCAAGTGGGATTTTCTCCCACGAAAGCTTATGTGATAAATAAATTTGTTAGTCTTTAAAAGTGCCACTGGACTCCTTGTTTATTCCAAAGAATGATGACCGCGACAGACTGTAAATCAGGGGTTCCCAACCCCTGGCCTGCGAGCCAAAAGTGGCCCATGGGCCTTTTTAAAGTGGCCTGCGCTCCCCTGCTGTTGGCTGGGAGCTGGGCTGCAGCCATGCCCAAAATCGTATGCGGGCAGATTTTTTTTATCTTGGTTGTTCTGACGGTAACAAAAATCTGCCCACACATGATTTTGGCCACTACAAACCAGGTGTTTTACAAAGCTACTTTCCACCTCATTCTCTTCACTTCTCAGGCTCTCATTTATCCTGGATAAGGGAAATTACATGTTACCAGCAGACCCAACCATTTCCTTTTTTTACTTTTTCTCTTCATTCATTTATATCACAGATAGGGCCAGATTATCAAAGGGGCTTTAAGGGCTTACGCCCCAGGCCCCGGCCAAAAGGGGGTCCCGAGCTACAGCCCCTAAAACCTCAATGATAATCTGGAGATGAGACCCCCGCAGCCTGGGGGCCCCATGGTGGGGGGCAGCCCAGGGCCCCCAGGCTGGTTAATCCGTCCCTGATCACAGATGTTGCTTTAAATCAGCTGATCCACGACAGATTTCAGAAAATGTGTCATCCCGGGAAGTACCTCAGTTTCCCCCTGCAAGGACGCAGCACAATTACCCAGATTCTCTTGAATTCCACTCTTACGGGCAAAAGGCTTCTCTGTTCTTTCTCCTCCTCTGTTCCTGATCATGTGTCCCCCTTTAATAGGAACCCTCCTTCTTGACATTTTTCAAAGAGATTTCTGGGGCACGCAGAATATTAATTAATTAATGTTCCATATTTATTAATATTTGTATGAGAGTAGCGCCTAGAGGTCTTTACCCGCTCAGGGCCTCATTGTTCTAGGCACTGCCTGGAACATAGAATGAGGCAACCTCTAGCCTGAAGAGTTATCATCTAAAAATCACAAGCCAGACAAAGAATGGGAAGGGAAACAGAAGGACAGAGAGATGAAGTGACTTGCCTGCGATCATTCAGCTTTAACTCCCAGGCCAGAACTCTAGCTACTGAACCACCCTGCCGCCCACTTAGACATGCAACATAGCTGTACTGACCCTTTTACAGAGCCCGTCCTCAGACCAGGCCATGAATGTACGGGATTCAGACTCAATGGGTCTCCACAAGAGTGGTGCCAGCCGGCAGTGCTGAGAGGCACCTTTGCCAAGCACTCCTCCAGGCTTGATGTGTCAGCTCCAGAAGAGGAATCCTTGGCATGTAAGGACTTAGCATCACTGCTTTCTGCAAAGTCCCCTCTCAGCCGCAGAGCGGTGGGTGCTGGGGCTACTCAGAGCCTGTTGGGCCATATTGTTCAAAGAGGAGAAGCTGAAGGGGAGATCTTTCTCCGTCTCTGCTTTGGGTTTCTGCGGCAAATCATTTGGCCAGCTGGAGCCCAGACAGGTGTGTTCAGAGCTGCACGTTGTCAGCAGTAATAAAAGCATCCTTGTGCAAAGCATAACAAGCGCACAGAGCTTGCTTACTTATACACCGGGCTCTCTATTCTCTTGTGCCAGTAGATGGCACGCTTTCTTTTAACTGACTGCATTCACACAGCTCTCTCTTTTACATAACACTCCTCGCAGCAGGCACTGATGATCATTAGCTAGCTGTGAGATTGCTAATTTTTTTTTAAATAACTGCTGTAGCCTATTCTCTATAGACCCGTTACGGTTGATAGTCTAATCCAGTGGAGTTTGTAAGTACATTTCAAAGCTAAGGAAGAGTCCAAAGGAAGAAAACCCAGGGGAGTTCAGAAGGGTGGGAAAAAAACAATATTGGAAGCGGGTAATTGGTCACGTCTGAACAGCAGAGGAAGATGAGTTGGTCCAGTTTGTAATTTCACAGATGAGTCTCAGAGAAAAAATCACTTGCTGCTTCATGGGGGAGGAGAGGATGTCTGACTCTCTCTCACTGATGTCTGACTCTCTGACTGTCCCGCTAAAGCCCATTTGCCCAGCCTAGCCCCCTACACAAGTTTTACTTTACTTCATTTCAAGATATATGTTTATTTAATTCTTGTGACAGAGGCCACGTTCACAGCCATACAAGAAACAGATCCAGGCCAGGTAGCAATAAATCAAACTTCCCATCCCTGCCCTGCCAACATGCCTTGCCTCAGAGAGGGAGAGACTCTTTCAAAGGGTGACTTGGTTTTCATGTCTAGTCATTCCTTGGTGTTTTATCTAAGAGGGCCAACGAGGTGCCCGTTCGTTCTGACTTGTAGCAGCAGGTTTTTTTGTCAAGCGGGGCTAGGAAATGGACTCAGATCATCAGGCCATTCACACAGACACTCAGTGGTGATAAAGAAGCAGCATAGTCACTGTTTGACCCAGAATCCAGATGAAAGACTCCATGTGGCTTTGCCAAACTTCCAAGCCCTTCTCGTAGTTCACTTATCCAGGTGGTTTTCCAAAAGGGCCAGTATGTAATGTCACTGTGGACAGTCAACACTGTGCTACTAAATCAATATGGTGCGTGCTTCTAACGTTACTGAGCAACTTAAAAATAAAGAGAGAGTTTCACTGATGCATATTAAACTTGATCTGGCTTAACAAAAACACTTTCCAAACATAGACAACAGAGTCTTGTGGCACTTTTAAAGACTAACAGATTTATTAATCGCATGAGCTTTCGTGGGAGAAAATCCCACTTCGTCAGTGCAACATGAGAGAGCTCCCATTACCTGATAGCTCATCTTGTTCTTTGCAGTGTTAGATTCCCTGTCACTGTTTTAACAAAGGATAGTACTGCTAACTCCAAGAGAACAAAAATCATGGGTCAGGACCCCAAAATCATGATTGGCTTAAAAAAAACCCAACAACTCATGAAATTAAAAGAAAAGTTGGATTCTTTCTATATGCCCTCTGACTTTTGAGTCTTTGTGGCACATTAAAGTCATGCTTTCAAGGTTTTCTCTTTGCCCACAGGAGCTAAAACCATTTTTTACAAAAGAATGAAAGCTGAGATTTTCTCCTAATCAGCTGACTCCAGGAACTCTTACTTCAAGAAGAATGTAAAGCCTCAAACCCTATAAGAGTCATGATAGTGTTGGCAATTCTGAAATATGTACGTTTGGGCAGCTGGAATGAGCCAAGAAATATTTGGCTGGGTTGATATTATGTCTGTTCAATTTAAAAATTCCCCATTCTGCATTTCCAACTATCAGGCTCTTTCTATGGTGGTACAAAGAAGAAGTCTGTGGCACTTTTTAAAGACTAATGGATTTATTTATCACATGAGCTTTTGTTTTTCTCCCACAAAATCTCATGCAATAAATAAATGTGTTAGTCTTTAAAAGTGCCACCAGACTCCTTGTTTGCTTTGCTGAACTAGACTAACCTGGCTACCCCTTTGGAACTTTCTAAGGTGGGACGGTCACCGAGCAAGAGTGTAAGGGCTGAGGGTTGGGCTAGAATCCACATGGTTGAGTTTAGTCTTTTGCTTTTAAAATCCATGGTCCTTGCATTAACTGGGCTTGTGCATTGGTATCCAAGATGTGCCCACAAATAGAGGCAAAATACTTTTTGTGTCTATATTTCAATTACAAATAACTTTCTGGGACAATAATTAAAAATAAACTCTTAAGTGGAGAAATAAGGATGGAAAGTGTCCTTTGGGCAAGATTTCCCTCCACTGTCACAGGTGCTCATAAATGTTTCTTCTATACCATCTATGTCACCGGGCACTTAATATTTTGGAAGTCACTCAGGCCCCTTGCAGTGACAGTACCTATATGGCTATGTCTACACTTGTTAATTTAAGTCGACTTTAACAAAGTTGACTTAGTGTGTCTACACTTAAAATTAAACTTGACTTAAAGGGGAACTTACAAAGTCGACCTAGAGTGTCCATACTGGATGCTCTAGGTCGACTTTGTGGGGCTAGGGAGACCTTGGGCAGGTCCACGGTGGCGGGGGGGGGAGTACCCCTTGTGTGCAATGGGGCAAAGGGGGACAGGGACCCTGGCAGGGCATGTGGGCAGGGTGTGATGCCGTCTGGATTTAGGGAAGCATTTATGATATTATTTTCTATGGATATCTCATAAATGCTATAATCCATAGGAACTATGTCATGTTTGGTATCAACAGAAAGGTAGTAATTTGCTGGGAATGATTATATAGTTTATGTCTAGGAATTCTATTTCGATTAGAAGTTAAGAATTTGATGTTATATCTATACTTTAACTTGTGTCATTCTGGAGGAATGCCTTAGACAGGAGGGTGTGAACAACCATTGTCTCCTTAATGTTAAGGAAGCTCCCACCTACAGTGGGCCAAAGGGAGAAACCTGATGAGCCATTAAGGAGACAATGGTTGTTCCTTCCTCCCCCCCACGTCTAAGGCATTCCTCCAGAATGACACAAGTTAAAGTATGGATATAACATCAAATTCCTAACTTCTAATCGAAATAGAATTCCTAGACATAAACTATATAATCATTTCCAGCAAATTACTACCTGTCTATTGATACCAAACATGACATAGTTCCTATGGATTATAGCATTTATGAGATATCCATAGAAAATAATATCATAAATGCTTCCCTAAATCCAGACAGCGTCACACCCTGCCCACATGCCCTGCCCTTTGGGGGGCATGCCAGGCTCCCCTTGTCCGTCCGTCCCCAGCAAGGAGGGCATTGATGTAGTCCTGGGGTAGCCCTAAGTCGACTTAGGGCTACCCCAGGGCTACACTGGTTTAATTCGACTTTAAAAAGTCGAATTAAGCCTTAAGTCTAATGAAAAGGTGGTTTTATAAAGTCGACTTAATTTTAATTAAATCAACTTTATTTTCCTTAAGTTGACTTAAGCAAGCTGCTTACGTCGACTTAAGGAAACTGTAGTGTAGACGCAGGGTAAATTAAGTCGACTTAAGCAAGCTTAAGTCGACTTAATTTACCAGTGTAGACGCAGCCTATGAGTGGTCGAGTGATGAGTCTAGGTAGGTAAACCTTTCACCACCAAAAAAAGACATTAAACCCTGCCCATACATCATGACTACTTGCCATTAAAAACAAAATTCCCTACGCCCTGACTTTTTCTTAATCAATTTCAGGACAAAGTACAATGTGCCAAAACATATAGCCAGAGTCTCTTGTTCTGCTGAACTGGGCTCAGGGCAGAACCAAGGCTGGGAGCAAAGATGGCTTAAAGGCACTTTCATTTCCCACATACTAGGTTTGGCCTAGTTTCCAGCATAAGTTAAGCTATCTGGAGAAGACGAGGTAGAGAGAGAGAGAATTCAAGATACACAGTCTGTCTTAGAACCCAGAATAATCAGCATTAAGATAATATCAAAATATCAAATCTTTCACATCAGAGGGACTTCAAAATACTGCCGATGTTCATCTTTGCAGTCAGGGTTGTTGTGATGTGGGAGAGGTTCACTAGCACAGACTCTGGGAGGACTTTCATGTTCTGAAGAAGCTCTGGATCCACCTTGCTCTACTGGGTTGAAGAGCAATAGCTGATTTATCACAGAGGTTATTGCTCACAAGTTTCATCCTTGAGCTTGCAACATAAAGTCATGCGTTATTATTCCCAAGCAGGGGGAGCGGTGCATAGTTTGCTAAGAGCTGAAATGATATTACATTCCTTGCAATCAATTCACAAATACGGTTTTGTGTAGGGTTGGGTTTTTTGTTTGTTTGTTTTGTTTTTTTGACAATTATAATCAGTGGAGTCTAAAGTCCTGTAACAGATTCAGCACACACACCTTCCAGCCTCACTATTGGTCTATTTGAACAGAGAAGCAGCACAATAGAGAAGAGGTTAATTAACTAAGACAAGACTATGTTGCTAGCATGATATCTTGTAAAAAGCATCATGGAACTGTGTTACCCAAATAAATAATACAGTAGGCCTCGGATACTTTATACAGACTAATAGAGGACTATCAAAGGCACAGATGTCAGCCTGCACACACTAAGAAAGGCAAGCACAGTTATGCAAATGCAGTTCTATTTTATTTCCAAATTGCAGATTCTTATTTAAACCTTAGTGTTCTATGCAGCCCCAGCAAGGGTAAACAATGCCAGATCACTACTTTAACATCACCTGACCTTAAAAACATCATTTAATTCACACAGGCCAGGTATAGAACCCAATCGACATAAGTCACATGTGGCACAAAAAGCAGAGGGGCTTACCGGTATTTTGATACACTGGATACCATTGTTTTTGGAGTGCTGGTAGGATGCGTTTCAGGCCAATCAAACCACAAAGATTTGAGTCCTCAGGTGTAGCCGCCCCAGAAGATGAAAACTTACCTGCAGTGGCAGGTAAAGAAAAGAAATATGGTTCCCTAATTAAATGCAAAACATGTAGGGGAAGAATGATAATTATTGTTTCTTAAAGCCCCACCTCCTGGAGGCAAGGGGATATCTGATGATTTCAGCTTTTGTTCTTAAAGAAAAAGTAAGTTTGTAGCCTTTGTGGCTGTGGATAAAGCTTCAAAATGTGATTCCAGCGCACCCCACCTAAAGACTCAAAAAGCAGAAAGCAAATAAAAAGAAATCAAATCGCATGATCTTAAAGCTAATCTCCTGACTTTGGGTGAGCATGACTCATGCTGTTTGAACTTTTGGGATTGGCAGTACTGTATTCTGGCTTTTTATTTCCAGTCCCCTTAGATTTGGAAATTTCAATGTGTACTGTTGCTCCCTGTATGTGAATCTCTGGTGGTGTTTCAAAGAGCCCATGCTGATTCCCATTGCACTGATTACAGATCTTTGTTTTTAAACCATGCAACAATTAACTATTTTAAGAAGCTTTTCTTGTCATATGTTCACTCTGGGCCGAATCCTGCTGGTCTGACTGGCACACAAAAGGAGCCCTGCTGAACTCCAAGAATGCAAATAAGAGCATTTGCTTGATTAATGGAGCAGGCGCAGGCCCTGAAGTTCTCCACTAAAGGTCCCATTTCTGAGCTCACTAAAGAGGCACCATAAACAGTGACATTGACTGTATCAGTTACTCCAGATCTGCACCGGAGTAATTGAGAGTAGAATTTGACGCTATACTATACATGTCAGTGGCGATGATGAAGTAACCCCACTTCAATGCTGATATAGTTATTAAATAGCTGCCTTACATTGAAATATATAGGGTGATGTACAGATCAATCAGCATGGGTGATCCAAGCAACTGAACTACCCAAGCCAGGCCCAAAGATCAGGCCCAATATTGGGCTAGCTGTGTGGGATAGCTCTTTGATACCCTGGTTACAAGGGAACAGCACTGGGTATTGGCCAGAAGAAATTGTTTTTGCACCTTTCATGTACAACTCTTTGAATATGAAGGTCATTCTGAGGAGGAGACTTGAAAAGGCATCAAAGACTTCCAGAGATCCTTTGTCTTTCCTCTGATGTTTCTTGCAGACAATCCTAGTAGAGCTTTGGGGAACACCTACATGAAATGACCAAGTTCATAGGGAGCAGAGGACCCTTCAGCAATACAAAATTCTTCAAAAGGCATTGCCATGCTTCTGTGTGTTCCAGCAAATGGTAAGAAGATATATCTACCAAATGGCTGAGGGAGAGAATGGAGTTACCTTCCACACAGAGACAAGATGGGTGTAGGGATATCTTTTCTTGGACCAACTTCTGTTGGTGAGAGAGACAAGGTTTTGAGCCACACAGAGCTCTTCTAGGTCTGAGAAAGATACCCCCAGCATCACAGCAAAATGAAAGGTGGAACAGATTGTGAAGCATAAATAGTTTAGCTTAGTGCAACACCCTGGGTTGGGAACAACAGCTAACACTACACTGGATTACCTTCAATAGAGACATTTATAAGTTGGCTTGACAATCAGCTGTTGGGGTGGCTTGCTGATAATGAAATAAATCTTCTCTTGATGCACGAGGCTGGTCTAAGTGACCCACTAGAGGCCCTTGCCCCTTCCAACTTCATGTTTCCAGCTGCAGACCCTGTTAGGGAATTGTTTGCACTAACTTGAAATGAGAGTAATTTCTACCAGGAGGCTTCAGTAAACACCCCATTGAAGTAACTCCCAGAGTTATTTTTTCAGGCTGTATACAGAGGTGGTAAGCCAATACTGCATTCAAGTGCTTTTCTATACAACCAAAGGCTACATTTTTTACCATGTAAACTTAGATTGTGCAGAAACAGTACCAGCAAAGTACTGTTCCTGTGTAATACCACATGTCTGAACTCTGGTCAATTTGAGAGTGATCTCACAACCCCTGAACCTTCAGAAATGAGATGTCTCATGCAGAAGCAAAAGTAGCCTCAGATATGCAGGCCACTAACATGAAAATACATAGGGTGAAACCTGGCCCACTGGCATTAATGGGAGTTTTGCTTCTGACTTCCCTGAGCCCAGGATTTCAGTCATGGACCATATGCTGTGTGTTACCCCAACATGTTTTCTGCTTCAACTCTGACTATGGAGATCTAGCAGAGTGTGAACTCAACAGGACTTGGAGGAACTAGGAACAGGATATACAACTATCATGCCCCCAGATCCTGCTTCCTATCGCAGCTTTCAGGCATGCAGTTGTACATGCCCTAAAACCTATTTTTGGCCTCTAACGCCCACTTTTCTCCCAAGCAGTTTATTGACATAGACAATTTCTGAGTAAGTAAGGTCCATTTACCCAAGGGAGAGGCGAGGACAAGAGTGAAATTTCCTTACTGTGTTCCATGGCACTACTGATAAATGACTTGCATCGTGCCGAGTGATACCATGCCATGCTGTGCAGTGACTCTAATGATTCAGGTAAGGCTCATATAGAAATACTGTGCGGCAGTCACCCATTATTGGTGTGGATACCCCCTGTTCTGCTAAACAACAGCAAGGGTAAATAATAATAAAACACAGGCAAAGCGTCTCTATGTTCTCCATTGCTTTGCCTCTCTCCTGCGGAAACTCACTTCAGTATGAGAAGGGTCAATCAGATGATGTATCAATTAAAATGCATTTGGGACGATCAATAGATGCAGGATGGACAAAAGTAGCCATTAATCTCTGAGTATCTTGTAATGCAGCTGAAGCAGGAATCAAATTAGTTTGAAATCCAATTGTTATCCATTTAATAGAGTATTAATACGCAAACACCTTTCAGTGTGTTTAGTCAATGCATTTCACGTAAAAACGTTGGCTCAGATCCCCAGCTGGTGTAGATCAGCATAGTTCCATAGACATCAAGGTGGCAGTGCCTATTTACAGCTGCTGAAGATCTGGTCCAATAGTCATGGAACAGTTTTGAAACCAATTAATTGGATTAATCTTTCTTACTTCCCCTAATAACTAAATATGTCAGTGGAAGGGATGGTGTCAGTCTATAGGCCCCAGATCAGATCTACCATGCTTCCTTATTTTATGTTGACAAGTTCCAAAGGGGTAGCCGTGTTAGTCTAGTTCCGCCACACAAACAAGGAGTCCTGTGGCACTTTTAAAGACTAACAAATTTATTTATCGCATGAGCTTTTCCTTGCTATATAATCTACGTAATCCTTTAGGGACTGATCCAAAGACTATTGAAGTCAACTGGAATCTTATTAAATAAATGTGTCCCTTTCAGACACAGGCTCTTTTTATATATCTTAAATCATTATTTAAAGCAGTGGTTCTCAACCTGTTGTAGGTCATGACACACTCGGTGGCATATCGTGATCCTACGGGACACACCAGCCCATTCTCCCCAGGCTGAATCCATCCATTTTCCTGGCTCTCTGTGACACACTTACTCTTGTGTGGCAACACACTAATGTGTCCCGACACAGTGGTTGAGAACTGCTAATTTAAATCAATATTTTTACAATATGAATCACTTTTATAACTTAAATCATAACTTGATTTCCATATTGGGACAAAAATGTATTTTTTTTCAGAATGAAATATTCTGAAAATTTTTGTTTCAGAAATGACAAAATATTTTGTTTCAAAATTTTCAAGTGAAACAAATTTTTCTGATAGTCCTTGAAATTAAAATGTTTAATTTGGGTTTGTTGAACTTATCCAAAATGACAACAGAGTCCTGTGGCACTTTTAAAGACTAACAGATTTGTTTACCGCATGAGCTTTCGTGGGAGAAAATCCCACTTCGTCAGACGCTTTGAAGATGGGAAACTTACAGAATGGGAGGAAATTAAATGCAGGGGAGTGTATGACATAGGATCAGGTCAGGCTGTAACAGCAAATCAAAATATTTTAAGTGCTACAGGACTCTGTTGTCTTTCTACAATAGACTAACACGGCTACCCCTTTGGAATTATCCAAAATGCTTCATTTCAAATCAGTTCAGTATTAAACTGCAGTTCTGTATTGTGGTGCATTTCTTTATGGGAGTTTTTCTTTGGGAGCCTGAGGCCACAATTACAGTATGTGACTTCAGTCATGCACCATATACCGTGGTCAGAGGGGAAATCTGCTTTGCATCATGGGAGATGTTGTCCTCCAATGAGCCAAACCAATAGGCTAGAATGGAAGCCCAAACAACAACTTCCATGAGGCAAAGCACCACAAGAGCAAAACGCTATTTAATGCTGAACTGACTACAAATTAAACATTTCTAGTCAGTTCAATAAAAGGAAATATTCTGATTCAAGTTAAACTGACCTAAAATTAAATATTTAATTTTAATTTTCCGGATGGATCTGTAATCAACAAAACTGAAAATGTTTCCATGGAAAATTTTGATCTCACAGAAACTATATTTTCCATTTAAAAAAAAAAAATTCAGATGGAATCTTCCAAGCTGGGTCAAGAGACAGACAGACACAGAGAGAGAGAGAGAGAGAGGGAGCACTTTTCACAGAACAGTCTATCAGCAGAGGTTGTTTAGGACTGGAGATGCAATTTGTGCACTGAAGTACACTGAAGCAATTGTAACTTTCACTACACTTCACTATAAACTATCATAAATTAGAATATTAATTTTGTTATTGACATAAACAGGCTCTCTCTACATTTGCCACCTTCAAGGATAAATTATAGGCCTCATTTCTGCAGGTTACTCTCCTAGCATGGCAACATCACATTGTTGCAGGTGTCCATGATAGCCTGCCTGTTTGAAGGATTAAAGCCTGTCTCTGTAAGAAAATATAATCTGTTTTATGAATTCGATGTTATATTCTCAGAGTTGGAGAAGAATATTAAAATGGATTTAAAAATGTTATTCTCTTTGCTGTTTTAATTTCTCTCATCTAGAACAATGAAGGCAATAACACTTTAATTTTTGTTGCTGGCTTCTTGTCAATTTGGCTTCCAGATTCTCACGTATTAATCCAATATTGCAATATGTAGATTACAACTAATGCAAACAACACTTGGTTTTAAAAAAATCCCATTTTTAAAAACATTGATTGTTCCATGGCTTTGTAAAAACTTTTGTCCCTTTACTTCAAGATTTGAGCCAAATTAGATCCCTGAAATGCCAGCAGAAATTAATCTTTTTGCAGTTTTTAATGATTTCCTGATTCTTGCATTGGAAACCTGTGCCAGGAGCTCAACTATGGTCGCATCACGGTACCACGATGCAGGCTTTCAAACCTTGTATTTCTGTATATTTCAGTGATTTGAGACATTTGGCAGTTCAATTTAAAAAAATACATTCTGCTTTGTACTTGCAATTTTCTAGGGGAAAATGCTCTAACTACCAAGCACTGGGTGATGACGCTGTTGCTCCATTTCTCTGCATGTGATCAGTAACAATAATGATAATAAGACATTGATTCAGTTCTAGAGCTCTGAACTTCCTTCCCTGCAGGCTATTCAGTGTGCAGACAGCACAGTGACCGTGAACACAGGGGACAATGTGGGGCGGGGCAATGGGCTGTCCCTAGATCTCTGACTGGCTTACGATAGCCTATTGCTTATGAGGAAATTTCAGTAGCTAGGCTCTGTTTTGCTAGGCTAGTCCATTGCTAGAGGCTGCTGCCTCTTCTTCCCAAATTACTCCTGGTAATGTGTGCTGCACATCAGACTACACAGCCCCTTATACACTAGCTACAGGCATCGAGCCTTTCTCTCAATTGCATGATTGTTTGCTATTAAAAAGAAGATCAAAAGAGCATCTTCATTCTTAAAGCACAATTAAAATCCAACTGTTTTTCTTCACACAAATGACAATGGAGGTTGTGTTGCCATTTAGCAATCTGCATTTTGTGAGATCCCTACACAAACGTGTGAAGTTTGACAATCTCTTCAGAGCATCTTCTATAATATCCTTCCTGAAGCAACACATTCATGGAATGCACCAGGTTTGGGGGTGGTTGAGAATAACAAATAAGGAAAAAGGTAAAAGCTGGATCTCCCTGGATCCTACTGGATTTCATCCTACCGATTCTTGATCCCAAACTCAAAATTGTACACTTATTGTAGAGAACATGCCTACTTGCTTTTACTGAACCAGAAAAATCCAGTTGTTGACACATCCTAGAGCAAGAACTCTGTAAAAAAACCAGATCTGATATCTGGATCCTATTGGCTCAAGCCAATTTTTAGGTCCCAGCCCCATATTAATCAGCATAAGAGAACAAGTGTCCTTAACTCCTGCACACCTAACAATTCCAGACCCTAATTCGCCCTACAAGTGGAATAGGAGTTCTGCAAAAACCTGGATTCAAGCATATGGAAGCACATTTTTGCAGGGCAGTTGCCTCAGTTTGCAACAGGACTTTTTTCAGGACTTTTTTTTTTTTTTTTGAGCGTCTGTCTACACTTCCCCCTCTGTTTAGACAGTAAAAAAGGGGAAGAAGTGCTCAAAATGGGCTGAATGCAGTAGGAGCCGGTGCTGTTGGGCTGGGTTATATCAGTGTCCAGATTTTTCTCTTAAAGCAGGCACCTCTATACGTCTTTTCAATTTAGAAAAAGCACAATGGGCCAACATTTGCCAAGATCCAAATGGATGAACACCAGATCCATGTTTTTGTGGTGCTCCAGCTAGGATGTCTGTGTGTGTGTGTGTGTGTGTAGGGGGAGGGAGCATGTTTGGTTCTTTCTTTCGAAACGCCTGCAGGATTTGTTACACTTGTTTTTTTATTTTGATGGTCTAATTGGAAAACAGATAGGTTCGGAAATCGTCAGAGTCCAGCTCCGTGCAGCTTTTCTCTTGCCATTCCCCCGAACGGTAGTGCAAAACACATGGCTGGAAATGCTGCCTCTCTCCTGAGGGAAGGCAACACCCACTTTGTGACTCTCACTCCTCCCAGGAAGCCGTGATAGACACTTGTGTGTGGCTCTCTCTCCATCCGACTGGAGGAGTTGATGTGTCTCATTATACCAGCAGCCAATGCAGCCGCCATCCACAGAAAAGCCCAAAGCATGCCCTATTTAAATACACCCACTCCCTAACATCCTCCTTAGCTTGGCACCGAGCTCTCCACCTACCAAAAGGATTGCAAAGGAAGATTTGCCCAGGCACAGTTTGCAAGAGGCTGAGGGATTTTTGCGCTGGGCGTCTTTTTTGTTTGTTTCGTTTTTCCTTGCTGTGGCCGTGTCTCCCCCCGCATGAGGAGAGGCGTGAAATAGACCCAGGTGCGGAGCTCAGCAGAAGATCGCCGCGTTTATTTACATTTTTTGGGGCGGGGGATCAATTTCACCGGCAGCGAAGTAAACATGGCGAGTGATTCTCCGGCTCGGAGCCTGGATGAGATAGATCTCTCAGCCCTGAGGGTGAGCAAAATATATATATATCCTCCTGATCCGCCCCGCGCCCCCCTGCACCCCACCCCCGCTGCATTGCTTTGCAGGAGGGGGGGAAGGCGGCTCTCCCGGGGAGCGTTCGGGACCTGGCTGGGTGTGTGTCCGGGCGGCCGCGAGCGCGTGCGATGCTTTCCGGAGATAAAGCGGCGGGGGGAGAGGGGCTGCATTGCTACAGCTTGTCCCCCCCATTGACTGAACAGCGAGCCCCTGCACCGTGTGCATGCCCCTGGGGGGGGGGGCAGCGAGGTGGATCACCCCCTGGCTGGGGCTGTATGCAAGGGGGAATAAGCCCGGGCTTGCACAGTGATTAGTGATCCAGCACCGAGCTAACCTGCTGCTGCAAGGTAACCGCGACTGGTTAGCCGCTGAGTGTAACACACGCGCGACACGGTGTGCTGGCCGGGGGGGGGCTGTCCTTCCCCGTGCAGCTGGGCTCCGGCAGGTGACAGGCGCTGGCTAGATGCACAGCCAAGACCCGGCCGGGGGAGGATGGGGCTGGGCTTTTTGTCCTCAGACATGTGGCCCGGCCCCGGCTGCCCCTCGGGCGCTGCAATTGTGAGAGTCGCCCTCCATTCAGTAACTGCTGCTGAGCGCTTGCACACGTGTGTGCGTGGATTTCGGTGCACACGCACTCGAGGCCGGCTGCTCACCCAGCTGCGGGGGCGGAGGCTCGCACTTCGTAGTAGAGCAGATCGGTATGCCCTGATGGGGCAGCAAAAGGAAGCCCTGCCCCTGGAGCCTTTCTGTGTGTGTCTTCATATGTTTTCAGTAGCTGCCCTCCCCCCACTTTGTTAAAAATAAAGCTCTCATTTTAACAGCCGTCACTTTCTTTGTGATCTGACTTCCCCCTCCTGTTTCTGTAACTTCTCTCCCCCCCCCCCCTTGAATATATTCCCTCCTAAGAATATACTGCTCATTTCAGCTGTTAGGCAGGGAAGGGAGCAGTACCTAACATGGACATGGCTGCTGAAATTCCTCCTCTGAAAGCTCATTCCTGCTTTCTCTTACAGCAAGACGGCTTAGTCCGCTGCTGCCACTGATTGGTTTTAAAAGAAAAACTAAAAGTGGCATCCACTGAAGACTTTCAAGACTGTATTTTAAAAAATATTATGTGCTTCAGTGCAAACAAAATTTTCCGTCTAATTCATTTGCCCTACTTTATTCATGGTGTGTTTCTGGCTGAATAATGCTGATGGCTCAGCAGTTTCAGGTGTGGGCAAGATTGGAATTCCAGGACCATGCATTTTAAAAATAAATATTCAGGTCTAATTCACCCTTTCACTTATTCTGGTGAATATGGGGAGAAATATTAGTGACCTTAACACCAACAAGAATCAGCCTCTACTCTACACAACTGTGTTTTTGTTTGCTTGTTCTTAAGGCACATCAGCAGTTTAATGTTCTTACAACACTTGTTTTAAGAATTTCCTTACCCCAAGGTCCTGACTGTTTTAAAATCATGTCTTTGCATCTTTGAGTGTGTGTGTGTGTGTGTGGTTTAAATGGCAGATCCTGTGCAAGATCTAGTCTGTGCAAAATAACCGATAGTCTTTTAGTCTCTAAGCAGGACCATGTCTGTATTTTAAAAAATAATTCAGAAAATGAAGATTTGTAATCCTCTACAGAAATTGCATTCACTATGACTCTTGCTATGCACTCTTCCATCTGTTTTGCTCCTGTCCCCCAGTAAAAAAAAAAAAAAAAAAAAAAAAAAAAAATTCAACCAAGAAACTAGCCTCCATTAATTTGGTCAGCCAGAGGCTCTGTTGTCTTTGAATTAATAGTAAATTTGCCTGAACAGTATCTAGATGTTTAGTCTTTTTATGCAGCCACTTTGAATCCCTGCTGGTGCCACTGCTCACTGGTGGGGGAAGGAGGGCATATGAGAAAACAAAGTGCACACTGGGAATCTTCACATACCAAAGTGAAGACAATCTGTCCAGAGCCCCCAAAATTAACAGCCATGTATTGTGTTGGAGAAAGGTCTATTTGTATCTAGTAAATTAGATTAACTGTTCTTGAATAATTTATCTATGTGAACATTTGACCCTGTGTGATGCTCAAGGTCAGCTACACCTAGGGTGAACTGCTCCGGCTCAGAAGTAGCCCATAGTAACAGGGATCTCATTTTTCTCAACACCTAGGCATAACAAATAGATATTGTTAGCTCATTTTGGGCCTGAGCTTCATTTTCTTTTCTAATGCTTCTTTCCCCATTGTACATGGCACACATTTCCTGGGCATGGCAGACGTTTCATGGGTATGCACAGATTCAAAGAGGAAGAATACCAAATGCTGAATAATTTAATGGGAGAGGCCTAGTATGGCACTTTCATTTAAATTATTCAAGTCAAACAAAAATAAGACCCTAATTCATTGAGGAATAGATCTTCTAAACTAAATTCATTTAGCACTTAGAATAATGGAAGGTCATAATTCAGCTGATCCGTTGAGTTCCACTCTTTCCACAGTGTCTGAATCAGAAATCAATAGTAAATTTGCTGCCTGAGCACAAAACATGGCATCAGGGAGTAATTTCATAAGGCTTATACAATTTAATACCTTACAAAATAAGGAAAGGGCTGTGTTGCTGCAGTTTTGTAAGTGTGTGTGTCTGGGTGGAGGACACATTGTCCATTCCTCTACATGTATGAAATAGTGAAAAATGGCTATTAAAAAGTGTTATAAGCCAGAAGCAGCCAGCCATTCAAAGCCAGGTTGATATAGGTTCATGCCTACAAACAAAATAGAAAATACTAAAAGTGCTTATGGAATTTATCAACACTTCTGATTCCACTGAAATCTTGTTGTTCCATCAGAAAATGTAATGCACAGTGAACAAAATGCCTATTAATAAGCATTCAAGTAAACTTACACGATTCTGAGTCTTAATCATAAGGTTGTCCTCTTTCTTTATTTCGGTTTCCTTTTCTCTCAGATAATAGTCTACACTTTCATTGACTTAAAGCATAATGTTCAATTAAATATTGAATATGGCTTGAATAAAACCGAGAGTCCTGCAAATCTTTTTTTCACACCAGCAAGTTTTAGTGGCCTATGTAGACCCACTGGCTGCTTGACTGAGTAGGAATTTGCAGAATCGGTCAGTAAGCTGACATTAATAAATGCCATTTTAAAAAAATATAAAGTTTTGTGCATTCCTGTTTATGCCAGCCGAAGACTTATGGTACACTACAGTAGTGTGTGTATGGCACAAAGGTCTGAAATTAAGCACTGAGGTGTGAGTTGCTTAAAATGCAAGGATTGGTGCATCTGGTAAGCATATTTAGAGACCAATACGGCCTTCTTTGCTGTCTGTTTCCATCAATCATTTTATAAAGTGTTCGTCGCCATGGAATCTGTGTGCCTTGGCTTCAACAGGGAAAGTTGGGGGCACAAGAGAAGGCTGAATGAGGCCTTAAATGTTGGAAGAATTCTTGAAATATTGATCTTCTCGAAGGCTGAGCAGGTATGGTCAGTGTCACAGAAAACTAAATTCAGATGAGGAAGGTACGTAAGAACAGGTAGCACCACATATTAATTACATGGATGTGAGGATTAGATGAATAACCAAAAATGTTCTTTTGTACTGGGGTGGAAGATATTTATTTTATATTTTTGCCAGTCCTTTCAACAGGCTTAGTCGCAGAACGAGTTGAGTTGGCTGGGCTAATAGCTGAATAATGTTCAATATCAGGAAGAGTGCAGGTTGTTAACATGCTTTTTCAAAAGGGGATTTTTAGAATAAAAACGAGGATTTAAGTAACCAGAGATCCAATTGGACACCTTTGCTATTGTTACATTCACAGCATGCTGTAAATCAGCATTTAATAGTTCTGTCTGTAGGGTGCTTAATGATTTTTTTTTCTTTAAGAGGTTATATAATCTGCTCCTCTTCAGTGAGGTTTGAGACCTTGGGCATGAGCGCAAATGTTTATACAGCAGTTTTGCAGCCCCATGAGACAGAGTTTGCTGACACAGGCCAGCTGTGGGTGTTTGTGATGTGCAGATATACCCATAGATTTGAAAGCCCGCAGAGGCCACCATGATCGTTTATCTCTTGCACATTGCAGGTTAAAGCCCTTTTCTTCACCCACCCACTTAGGCCCATAACCTCTGGCTGGGTTACTGAAGTCCTCAGACCTTAATTTAAAAACCTCAACTTACAGAAAATCCATCATTTATTTTAGGTCAAGCCAGCAAATGATGCGTGTCCCATGCTGCCAAGGAAGGCCAAACCCCCCCTGGAGTCTCTGTCAATCCAACCTGGGGGAAAATTCCCTCCCAACTACAGACATGGTGATCATTTAGACCCTGAGGATGTGAACCAGACTCATCAGCCAGATATCTGGGAAAGAGTTTTCTGTAGTAATTTAGAGCCCTTCCCCCCTTCTAGCATCCCATTGCTAGCGGTCGGAGACATTTTTCTAATTCCGGTGGTGTCTGGGCCTTGTCCGTTGTAGGCAACCTCCTCATATCATCCCTTCCATACATTTATCCAGTTGAGTTTTGAAATCAGTTAGGGTTTTTGCACTCTACTCCCCTTGGAAGGCTGTTGCAGAATTTCACTCCTCTGATGGTTAGAAACCTGCATCTAATTACAAGCCTGATCTTGGTGATGGCCCATTCGTATCAGTTTATCCTTCTGCCAGCATTGGCCCTCAACTAAAATAACGTCTCTCTCTTCCTGGGGTTTATTCCTCTGCTGTATTTTAGGGAGCAATTGTATCTTCCCTCAGCTTTTGTTAGGCTAAACAAGGCAAGCTCCTTAAGTTTCCTGCTGTAAGGTAAGATCTCTTTGAAGCTCTCCTCAGAACCTGTTCCAGTTTGAATTTCTTTCTTAAACATAGGAGACCGGAATTGCACACACTATTCCAGATAAGGTATTTCCAGTGCCTTGTATAATGGTAATAACACTTCCCTGTCTCTATTGGTAATGTCTAGCCTAATGCAGGCTAGGATGCAAGTGGCTGCTTTCATGGTTGCATCACATTGGTGGCTCACAGTAAGTCATTAATTTGATCAATATACATACCCAGATCTTTCTTTTCCTGTGTTGCTTCCAACTGATAGTCTCCAGCTTATAGCAAAAATCCTTGTTAGTTTCTAACTACATTTGACCTTGCATTTTGCACTATTAAATTGTATCCCATTTTTGTTGCCCAGTTTTCAAAATGTCCAGTTTTGTATGATATTTTGGTTCTCCTCCGTATAAGCAGCACGGCCTAACTTTGTGCCATCTGCAAGTTTTATTAGCAACTCCCACTTTTTGTGCCAAGATCATTAATGAAAATGGTAAATAAGAATTTTTTTTTTTTTTTTTTTTGCAAGAAAGATCTTTGGCCAACTCCACTTGTAACTTCCCTCCTGCCTGACAGTGTTAATGCATCATCTCTCAACACAATAGATTTCAGTGCCCCAAGAGCCTAATTCTTCAAACATGTATGTTAGCAGGATCGGGCCTCTAGCCTGAATGTAAGCGATTGCAATAGTTGTTATAGCTTGATCACATTTCCATCTTGAATCACCATTTCTCAGTCACTTGTGTGTGAAAGTTGTTCTAGAGAAACAAATCCTCTTCTTTCATCTCTTTGAGAGACAGTGATTGCACAGCTGTGCTTCGTCTGACTGGTCTTGGCATGCCTGGATTTAACATGCTTAGGTACATTTTGTTCCTATATGTGACTTAAGCAATAAGGACCACATAACAACCTTTCATTAAGGCAGACAAGGGCCTGCTGGGGTGGTTAAGGATAAGGGGCTTGTAGAAAATAGAAGGCACTTAACAGATGTTCCTTGCCTAATTGGTAAAGAAGCCTATGTGGGTCCTTATTTCATTATAAACCAAGACCAGGCTGAAAGCAAATCCCTGAATCTGAACACAGCGTACCCTGGGGTGTTTGAAATCCAGATTTGGATTTGCAGCTTGAGTTCCTCTTTGTGGGAAAAAAACTAGCTGTTAGAGAGTAGTGGGCAATGTTTTTTTTCCCTCCCATTTTTGTGAAAGCTTGATAGCATTTTCCTTAATGCCTCTATTTCTGGATGCTCAATTTTAGACTCCTGAAAGAGGCTTGACTTTCAAAAAGTGCTGAGCACCCATTCTCTGAAAATTGAGTCCCTTTTATGTGCATCCCAAATCACTTGTCACTTTGGAAACTCTTGGTCTTAAGGTTGGTTCCGTGAGAAGACACTGTAGGGGAAGTAGCTGTGTTCTGACCTTTTGTGTAGACCTGGATGAAACCCAGGAATGTCACTCTTTCTTCCCATGGCCTTGCCTCTGTGGAACAGTGAAGTTTCAATAAGATGACCAGATAGCAAGTGTAAAAAATTGGGACTTGGGGAGGGAGAAAGTGAGATTAGAAATATGTGCCTATATAAGACAAAGCCTAAGATATCTGGGTTGTCCCTATAAAATTGGAACATCTGATCACCCTAAGTTTCAATGACCATTTCTTTTGCATTAGTTGATCTTTATTAATTAAAATAGAAGCCTCTTGTGCACTAGTCAGAATGCCAGCATTGTGTGTTACCGGGCTGATAACATTGAATATGTCAAATACAGCAAAGATGGGCTAGAAATGCTAATAATGCATTAAAAGTATAAAAGCCAGTCTGATACATCCTGCATTTCAGTCATGTGCTGAAATGTCCTGGGAGGGAGCTCCTGGTTAAAATTCTGCCATCAAATTGAAGGGAAGTTTGGGGTGACTTTCCTCAGTCCAACTTCACCTTCTTTCTAGATACTGGTAGATCAACTCTACTAGAGATGACTTTGAAGAGTGGTATTGTTGCTACACCTTTATACAATGTGCTCTGGGTCAAAATGTCAGGTTTTTCCTTTGGGGAGAAAAAAATCGCAAGGAACAACACACCCAACAAGATCTTCATCATCTGTTCTGTTTGACACAGGGAGACAAATGTTCTGTACTGTCAATATACTGCATATCTTTTAGACTCTTAGGTATAAATTATTCCATCACATGCACTTCATATTTTTGAGTCAGAATCAGGAAAGCTCATGAGCACATGCTTAAAGCTAAGCGTGTGTTTAAAAGCCTGTGATCAGTGGCGATGTTTTCTTGGATTGACCTACGTTTAGTAGTGCTTCTACCATGCTCTTTGGTTAAGGAGAGTTTGCTTTCATTTGTTTCCCTTTCAACCCCAATCTCCAGTGTCGTTCCACCTTCCAATATAATGAGGCATATTGCATGCCAAGGAATAGGGGATTTTGTTCAAAAATGGGTGTCAAACATGCAGCCCACGGGCCGAATACAGCCCACGAACCTCTTCCATCCGGCCCATGATTGCACTTCAGAGGACCATACTCTTTCCCTAACAGAGAGAGAGTGTGGTCTTGCATACCCAGCGCTCGGCAATGCTGCGAGTGTCAGGTCTTGCGATATCACAGAATGCTGGGTATGTGAGACTGCGCTACGCAAAATCACACTCTCCCTAACAGAGGCTATGTCTACACTTGGCCAAATAAGTCGACTTTGTTAAGTCGACTTAGCATGTCCACACTATAAAATTAGGTTGACTTAAAGTAGACTTTGCCAAATCGACTTAGAGCGTCCACACTGGGCGCCTAAGTCGACTTCTAGGGGCTAGGTGGACCTGGGAGTGGTCCATGGTGGGAGGGGGCACCCCTTTCAAAGTGCCAGGGGGCTCAGCATTTGCTCCATTGTACCAGGGTACAATGGGGGCTGAACAGGACAGGGACACTGGCTGGGTATAGGAGCGGGGTGGGCAGGGCTGTGTCCTGTCCTGTGGGTGGGCATGCCAGGCTCTGGCTGTGCCAATGACCCTGGCAGGGAGGTCAGTGGGAGAGCCCTGGGGGCCCTTTAAATTGACTTAGGGCTAATCTGCATCCACACTGGCTAAGTCGACTTAATAAAGTCGACTTAACCAGTAAAGTCGACTTTAAAGTAGGTTTTATAAAGTTGACTTAAAATTTCCTTAAGTCGACTTAAGCAGCAGCTTAAGTCAACTTAAGGGAAGTGTAGTGTAGACGCAGAGTAAATTAAGTCGACTTAAGCAGGCTTAAGTTGACTTAATTTACAAGTGTAGACGCACCCAGAGAGAGAGAGGAATCACGGAGCGCAGTTTTGCATATCCAGCGTTCCATGATATCACAAGATCTGACACTCGCAGCTTTGCCGAGCGTTGAGTATGCAAGACCACACTCTCGCTCTGTTATGGAAAGGGTATGGTCCTGTGGAACTCAATCACAGGCTGGATGGAAGAGTTTCATGGGCTGCAATGCCAAGAGAGTGCTGTAGTATTTCATTTATGGGATGTACGGCCGGCCCAATTGAAGTACATTAAAGTCAAATCTGGCCCACCATAGCGAATATTTGACACCCCTGGTTCAAAACGTTGGCTGCCCTTAAATTGGTCTTGATATAACCTATTTCTGTATAGTCCTGAATCTTCACAAATTTCTCTGATTTCTTCCTTCCTGCCCCCAAAAGTGGGATCATGGAAGAACATCATATTATGAGTGTATTTTGAAATCTGATGTTGATGTTTGTTTGACACTTCAGCCTTAAAAGCAAAACAGCTTAGTGATTATTATGTCTGACTGACATTTTAACATTCGGGAATGATATATTAAGCATCACTGAGCAGTACTTCTCTTTTGTCATTGTGCGTATCTTCTGTATGCCAAATTTGTACTGTGTAAATACGAGTAAGTAGTAACCAGTTGAAATGCTCTTGGATTCTAGAGTTTTGGATTTGTTACTATTAAAAGTTTTTATGGCTTTTCTGCCTATGGTATCACTGAATCTCTCTCTTTTCCTTGATCATGGTCAGGTCATGCTCCTCTAGATGCTTGTCCTGTTAAATAAACAAGGCTATGAAATATTGGCTGCTTTATGGCCTTGACCTCTGCTCTAGAGTCAAGTCAACTATCAAGACAATTTTTTCTTTTAAACTACAGAACACGGCATAAATCCAGCAGAGCACTTACTTAAATTTGTTCACGCCTATGCTTAACTTTAAAAATGCGCTTAAAGTGTTTGACTAGGTCGAGGCCGAAGGATGGCAAAAGTAACTTTAAAAAAAAAAAAAATTAAAAAGAAATTTAAATAGCATGTATATAGAAGGTCTACTTTGCTGTACTGACTGGGCAAGGGCAAGTGGTTAGCATAGGCCCTATAATTTCTATATAAAGGTTTTCAACTACTACTACCTTAAATCTAGTGGGTAGAACGGGTTGTTAGGATTAATTGATCTCCATTTACACTGGCTGCAAATGTACTGAAAATAAACACTCGTGCTTACAAAGAATAGATGCACTTGAAAGTTACTGTCTATCGGACCATGGTTTACAGAATGTGCCATCTCATCTTGAATTTGCAAACTCTGAAGTGCTCTTTGAAAATCCTTCCTTTAAAATTAGATTTGAATCTTTAAAAATTTCTACTTGATACCTGAAAACCAAGGGCAAAATATTGATCGTCATTCTGACTTATACAGATTTAAAATGTAAACAAGGATCTTCTAAAACAGTCCCCTTCGATTTCACATAGTTCCCTCTCTAGGGAAACTAGCAATAATGGGCAAATAGATAGCCTGCTGTGGAGGAGGGAAAAAATACCGTTTGGTGCCATTTATAGCGTCACGATTGTGCCAATCAGCAATTGCTATTAAAGAGAGAAACGGGAAAATTGAACTCCCGCTTGGTAGGATAGGGCATCATGTCAATCTCTCTTTGATTCTGGCGTCTTATAATTTTATTAGTTTGAAAAGCTTGATTTTTTTTTTTTGAGAGTTGTTGTATTTATAATAATATCTAGCTCTCCTTACACTTACCTTCCGTTGGAAACCTAAGGACGGAGTCTGACTTTCTCCTCGTTTTACAGATGGGAAAACTGAAGCACTGAGAGTACGTAGGTCCCCCCTGAAAAAAATGAAAACAAAAAATGTGTGGACGCTAGTCTTAAAACCTGCATCTACAGATTCGGGGTTATGCTACAGAATAGCAGCCATCATGTTTCTGCTCAGGCTCTTGAGATCCATCCTTTTGCTGGGTTTCAGGGGCTGCCAGGGAAAAATCGAGGCTGCTATTTTTAGCACTATAATGTGAGCAGGAAGAACTGCGTGAGGAGCCTTGCTGTGATGTTTTTTGACTTCACCTCAGATATGACGCATTGTGTTCAAGGTCACATTGCAAGCTAGTAGTAGAGTTGGGGACTAGAACTCAGGGCTCTGATTCTCAGGACAGCATCCAATACACTGGACTACACAGGCTCCCTGCATGCAGAGAAGCCTCAGATATTTCAAGCTGAGCTGCATTTAGCAGTTATAAAGCCAGTAGCCTTTGGGTTTTTTTTTTCCCCTTCTAGCCCCTTCCCTTCTCCTTTTTTGTTGTTCTGAACTATGCCTGCATATTGAAACTGCCTGAGAATAGAGCAGTCAGCAAATGCACCGAGCTTTGACATCCATCCTGCACGTAAATAGCTCATGATTTCAGAGGGAGAATTGTCCAAATAACATTCTTAGGAAACAGTAAAACTTTTTTCTTTTCCAGGAGGAAAGTGGGGCTTGGTGCCCTCATTTTTCCAAGAGGGTGCTCAGCTTCTTGAACCACTGGGCCCTAGCTTTTTGCTTTTGTTCCCGAGGCGTTTGGCTAGTTGCTTGTTTTTAAAGGGGAGGGAAGTGGCTACAGTTTGGAAAAATGTATCTGACAAAGAGGTTTAATTGTGATTGTTATAATTTTCTGCACTTCTGATTTTATTTTTTAAATGGCAGACTCTTTCAGAGTGGAGAAAGGCTTCCTGTCCTAGGATCCAGAATCTTTTTCTGAGGTTTATTTCCTGCATTTACACACTTGCCCCATTTATTCCCTTTACCACACCCCAGAAGTTCCAGGTATGTGTTAGTAATAATAATCATCTATGGAGGTAATGTAATATAACTTCCGGCAAAAGCAAAAAACATTTCTTCCTTCTATAATAGATGAGGAAACACGATGTTGAAACCATTGCCCAGCACAGAACTAAGTAGCACCTGTGAATTTATCAAAGAGGGAAACCAAGGCTGTAAATTAAGTGCTAGAGAAACAGGAATCGCTGAAGTTGATGATACTAACCCCTGTCTTGTAACAGGAGTATTTGACTGTGAAGATGAGCTGGCTCGAAAATGTGGTGAGGTGCTTTTATGGAAAAATTGACTTTGTCACTTTCGGTTTCCTGATAAAAATAAATGTATTTCATTTATTTATTGAGGAAAGCAGATGCTCTCTATGAAAATTTTCATTGAACTGAACATCCAGTTTTTTGGGTGGGGTAAGAGGGAAGTTCTCAGTGACCAATTTTTGAACAGCCATGGCTAAGGGGAATAATGGAAGAGCTGAATTTAGATGTCTGTTGTGTGTTACACTCTGGCCAAACTCTAAATGCACCCAATAGAGGAAATTCCAGAGAAAAGAATTCTCTGCCCCGATAGGTCGTATTTTGAAAATGGGGAGGGAATTTTTTCCTAGTTCTTGGACAGGTTGTGTGTATATATACTATGAATGTGGGAAGAAATGGCACAATTTAAACAGCCTGTTTGTTGATAAGCCAGATATTAGACAACTTCTACGACCTTGACCCAGGAGGTTTGTTCCCTGAATTATGAGAATCAATTCCCTTTCCTTGCAGCTTTCCTCTTGGCTCTCAGAGTTCAAATTATGCCTTATTAGTTCGGGTGACTTCAGAATGAGCATTTTGTAACAGACAGAGCTACCAGATGCATTCTATTTATGATACTTTCTGGGGAAATATAGGTCTACATTTTCAAACGTGGGTGCCTAAAATGAGGCATTTAAACGAAAAGCAGCCTGACTTTGCAGAGGTGTAGAGCATCCACAACTTGAAATCAATGGGAACTGTTGCCAGACCTGAGCATTTTTGGAAATCAAGACACGTTTATTAAGGGGATAGATTTTTAGGCAGTCAAGGTTGCAAATGTTGGTCAGAATGAGTCCAGGTATGGATCTGAGCTCTGCAAGCCAAATGTGCCTGGAATATTTTTTTTTATTCTGTGAACAAAATGGTTTTGATTTTATGTACAGAAGCCTATCCTAAACCGTATAACTAGCCATTGAAAATTTCCCCTCTAGAAAGACCAAGTGATGCTGTGGATGAATGGCCTGCATATTTTTGGTTTAATAATAATAATAATAATAATTAATAAGACTCCCGTAGAGTTATAGATGCCCCCAAAGAACACTTAGATTGTTCCTCTTAAATATATTGGATATGGTGAAAAAAGTGTCTTCCCGTAGATGATGTACCCCAGGACTGAAAAAAGCTAACTTCCAAGTAATGTTTCAGGCTGCAGTGAATACCTATAGCATAGTTAACACTGTGTGCTTCCACGTCCACCACACCCAGTGGAAAGGATGACTTCACTGTGGCACTTCCAGGACTCCAGTACAGAGTACATGTTGTTCTCCCTCTGTCATTCAGTATCCACGCGTGGCATCCTGACTGGAGTGGGTGGGTGGGTCACGCAATGTGCAGCATCTTCAAAACTGCCAATGCCTCAGGAGCCAAGAAATGGGGATGGTGGTGGGGTGGAAGCAGTTCTCTGGAAGTGTTGCTTGGGCCCCAGGTTTTAAAATCAAAAGGGTTTAAATAATTTTTTTCTGGCCACGCAGACAAGCTGTCTTCATTGCAATAAGTCTTTTTGGCCTTTAAATATTGATTAGCTAAGGGACTGTGATGACTTCTGTGGTCTTCCTCTTGCCACTCTGTAGGGATCAGTGTATTGGGATGTTCAAAGAGCCTGCAATAGCTAAATGGGATTGCGGTAATGAGAGAGCTCTGCAAATGGTCCCCAAAGTGAAACTCTCAGCCACAGAGACGACCTGTTCTCTCCCCTCCTGCTGTCTGAATGCACTGGACAGCTATAAATACAAGTACTGCACAGAGCTCTTCACTGAAGGACGTGCTGAAAGGGCCAGGGGACAAAAACAAATTTCCCAAGCCTAATATACTGAATTCAGTACATTCTTCCCTGGTGATGGACAGAAATCTCAGCCATTAACGTTGAACTAATGTTCAGTGAGCTTTTAATGGGCATCAGAATTACTATGGAAAGGGGTGGGGAGGAGAAGAGGGCTGGTAGGTGCAGGAATGAAAGGGAGCAATGGGCTGAATCAGGGCTTGTGAGAACATCCCTCTTCAAACTGGTACTTGCACATTTATTTCGCCGTGCTGTCCTGAAAAGGGATAATCCAAGCCCAGGCTTCAGTACTTTCCTGATTTGGAGCTCCTGTCTCAATCACAAACTCATTCTCGGCCAGTTGTGTGACCAGACTTTGAAACCAGATGTTTACATCTAGAAGAAGAGAGAGAAATAGTCACAAGCAATGGCTGCTTGAATTCCTGGAGTGCCTCCAGCTGAAATTTTGGACCGGGCTATGCTAGGGACGGAACAAACCCATAGATGATCTGTCCTGAAAAACTTCAAATCTAAGTAGCCAAGACAGAAATTAAGAGAGAAAAGTAGCATTATTGTTCCCACTTTACTAATGGAAATGAGTCTTGGGGAGATTAAGGCCTTAATCCTGCAAAGCACTTAACTTTAGCAATGTGAATAGTTCCTCTGAAGTCAATGGGGACTGTATACATGCTTGATGTTTAAACGGAGGCCCCAATCCAGCGAAGTACAAATGACTTGTTGATGGTCACACAGAGGTCTGTAGTAGAGTCAAGAGTTGTGTTCAGTATGCCTGATAACCCAATTTGGTGCTTAAAATCTCAAGGTGTTCTCGCTTTCCAAGTTCTTGTCTTTGAAGCTGAAAATAATCTATTTTTAAAAAAATAGTGGGCCAGATTATCAAAGGGGCCTTACCTCAAATTCTAAAAAGTCGCTGTCCCCAACAAACATCTGAGCATGCAAATTGTGTAGCCAGCTTTCCAGCTACTCCACTTGAAGGTGCAGGACGCTTGCATAGGCAAGAATATACAGCAGGTTTCATCCAATAAACACTTGTGTTCGTATTGTGAGTCAAGCTATATATTTCCTACTGAGCTTGAAGGCGACTTATCAAATGTCTTGTTAAGAGAGCTTCTGGCTGTCCCTTCCCTCCCCCCCCCCCTGAATATTTAGTTAATTTTCGCATGTATTGTTCAGTCTACTTTGAAATGATTCGGTTGGTGAGACTTCCTCCACTGCATTGAGAGGCTGTTTCACAGTCAAATCATGGGCCTGAAGGATGCTCTATTGTGGCCTCGGTTAGTTGCCCATTTCTAATTAATGTGAGCGGTGACTGTGGCAGCAAAACCCTTCATGGCACAGTTCTAGCTCTTACTAGCAATTTTGTTTGGGTACTGGGGATGGAATTGTAAGCAAAGTATATTCAGCAGAGAGCAGAAAGATTATGAGGAAAATGTTAGGGGTCATATATTAAAAAAATAGAGGAAGTTCAGATATAATTGAAAGTTAACAAATCTGCTTTCCTCAGGCATTAAATGTCAGATCTGCAGTACTCACTCTTGTGAGCCACCTGTTTTATATGGATGGGTATCTGGTTTCAGAGGAGCCACACATGTTGTACTGGATGTGGATTGACCATTCCAGTGCTACCCTATACCAGGAAGTAAAAAGCAATCCATGAAACAGATAGAAGGAAAGACCTGGAGAGAGAGGGGGTGCGTAAAGTAAATATAACAACTTTTTTTCCTTAAAGGAAATAATTGCAGAGAAATGATTATTTATGTTGATGACCTGGCCATGATGAGTCATATACTGCACTTTGATGAATAACGTGTTTAGCGATGACCTGCAAAGGAAGAGGGCCAAATTCCAGTAAATTTTAGCATTGTGTAATTTAGTATGCAGGAGCATATTGGTACCATAAACATACCTGAAAACAACTGGTACTTAGAATCATAAATGCATCTTTGCTTAGCAGCTAGGGCCATTAGCAATTACCAGAATGAAGTTCATCGCCTTTTTAATAGAGATACAGAGTAAATTAATATATATAAAAATCTGTACAAACTACCGTAAAGACTGGGGCAAAATGAACTGTTGCCTAAGGGGAAGCAATGTGGTAACAGAAGGACAGGATTTCTGAGAACCCTAATTCTTGCCAGTCCCCCCAACTGGCCAACTAACAGATCCCACTCACAGATGGGAAGAACAATGCAGTTGTAGCAAGACTTTATTATGCAGTCAAAGTTTATATTCACGGTATGTTTTTTATATGGGTTTAGTGAGTAATTAAGACATGTTAACCATTTTCCAGACCTGAGCATTTCAGTTATAAGCAATCTGTTGGGCTCCTGTGATAGCTGATTATTAATTCCAATTAATTATTTATTAACTTTTTTTTTTTTTAAATCACTCTTGAGCATGACTGATCCTACATCAATATTTTGCGCTTTGCAAACACGTATGAAGGTAAGGCCCCTTCACCAAGGAATTTCTAAGGGCTAAATTGTGACTCTGAGCTCAGGAGTAGAGCTGGGAACTCCTGTGACTCAAACAAATGCCTCTGACTCACATTTCCTCCTGTCCTGCTTCCTTGCTCCATGGGGAAAGCGGCAGTCATTTGCTGCTGGCCTAGTGTTGATAACTCTCATGATTTCTGTCACCGGTCTCTTGGTTTCTTTTCTTCAAGTCCCCTCTGCTGGAACCAGGTGATGATGGGAGAATCTCAGCTTCACTCTTAAAGTGACTTTCTAACCCTTATGGTTGTAAAGAAAAGCTCAAACGCATGATTAGAGTGCAATATACAGGCTCACAACAAGAAGGCAAATAAAAAGAGCCCATCCTTTACTAGGTTGCGATGTCCTGTTATTAAGCCCGTCTCTTTATTTTTGCAGAGCACATGTATGCATTTTATACACTGGAGGTGGAGGGTTCTGCACGAGCCAGTTATGATTCCCCTGAGGCTGTTGTAGCCGCATTGGCCAGCCAGTAAGGAGGTGAAGACCCTAAACATCACCCATCCCCTGTATTTCCTTAACACCTGCTCCAGAAGGGCATAGCCAGGCATACAATGCTCTGTAGAGCCTATATGGCCAGAGACAAGGCGGGCATAAGGCAGGCATGGTTACAAGAGGACATCTTATTGCCTTATATAGTCACAGTCTAGCATTATAATAGGTAACGTGCAAATGATGATGGGTCCTGGAGAAGGGCAGCAGGTAAGGACATTAGGCAGGAGACAAAATGGGATGGATTGACAGTCGCCTTAGCAGTTTAGCCAACTAAAAAAGGATGATTTGTGTGTAGAATTAACATTCATGTATAATACTTCAGACCCCGAGAATCCTGCCTTGAGGTGTGGGGAGATAAAGAGAGAGACAAAAAAATCCAAATTTAAAACCCTTAATCTTAACCCCACTTCTTTCTACGTTGTATTTTTGTCCATTTCTTAAATGACTGGAAGTGAATCAAAAAGAAGGTTCTTTTGTTAATTCTTTTTAAAACAAACCAAACCCAACTCTTCTGTTAGGGGTTGTCTTGAAATGCCTCTTTATAAAACCTGCATGGAAATTTGCTACAACTCCAAGTGTCTCCACTGCTTCAGATTCCTGAAGAAGAGCCATAAGTGTAAGTCTGCTGCCTTCCTTCCCTTCCCATTTTGAGAAAGTGGGTAACTGTTCCTTAATTAAGACTTCCAGATACTCCAGCCCAGATGAAGCTGTCACGCTGATGACCCTTGCTTTCCTCATTCCGAGTTTATTCTCCATGACATCTAGTTTATACTCTAATCCTTGTCTTTAACAGTTTCCATTGTTAGCATGGTGTTCTTGCTGCTTCTGGGGAGCCATGTTGCCATGGACAGCCTTGTTCCCACCCTTTCAAAATCCTTGTTGGTGTCTATAAAAGAAAGACCCATGAAGGAGACCGTTAGCTCTTTGGTAGTCCTCTCTTGAAAGGTTTTAGTTTTCCTTTAAACTTCAGCAATTAGTTGCTCAGTTTCAGGTTCTCTTCTGGTGTAAATCAGTGTAGTCTTTCAACGTAGCCATGTCCCAGTTACATCTCAAGTGAGACAGAGTACTTGGCTTTGTTGGATTTTGCCGGAGCGCGAAAGACCACGGGTAACTGCACATATCTGACATTGGCCCTGGTTGATCACCACCTCCTGCACTTTCAGGCTTAACCATGAAAACCACAAGGCGCTCTCTTATCTTGAGAACAAGGTCAGCCCATGCAATACACTGGCTCAGTCTGAGTCTGAGGAACTGAGTGAGTAATCTGACAGAGCTCACTGAGTACAAGATCACAATACAAAAGCTGATCAAGAAGTTGCATGCAGCAAGTTGCAGGCTTCTGATCTGAAATGTACCACTTATCCCTGTTGCGCAATAGGTAAAGAAACCAGCACTGCCTTACTGGCTATAGCTTGTAGGGAGAATCTGGCCAGGGCACACCATCTTTCCTTCTTTGTCAAACAAACAGTTGTTCAAGATACAATCTGTGTGGGGCTTTCTTTCCCTCTGAGTCAGGCCCTAGAAGATGAAACTTAAATAGGCAAGCCATGCAGTGACTGAAAGCTAGGTTCATTTCCCCAAAAGCTCTAAACTATGTCAAGGTTTCTTTTCATCCTTTTATCATCCTCTGATCATTCTCAAACAGTTGTTTGCACTCAACAAAGTGCTTATTCAGAGATTGACTGGAGGACAAAATGTCACCAAGAGAAGGTTGCATGAAGCTCCTGGGCATTACTGGAATTCAGGAAAGCAGCTAATTCAAGTGGCCTTAGTGGCTAAAAGCAGAGATGTCTGCATCTCTTAGCTGTGAACTCCATGGGCCAAGTGAACACCTTATTCATGCTAGGGCTACTCATGTTCACCACTGAGAGTCTGGGGTCAGAATCTGGCCCCATTTTATCCTCTATTATCTTAGATGCCCTTCTTTCTCTCACTTCTCTAAAAGCCAAATAAGATCGAATCCTCCATGAGGAGTGGTTTTCAACCTTTCTTCATTTGTGGACTCCTAACAAATGGAGGTGCCTGACCCCTTTAGAAATCTTAAACCTAGGCTGTGGGACCCCAGGTGTCTGTAAACCACAAGCTGAAACGACTGCTCTTGAGTTTCCAGGAGTTTTTTCCTTTTAAAGTGGTGTAGCAATTCAGATTTCTTATTCCCACCCTTCTTCTCTCCCCCAACTATCTACCCCATCCATATTCATTTGACCTGCCGTCTTTTCTGAGCTAATGCTTAGTAAATGGAATGAGTTGAGTCTGAATTGAATCCAACTGAGTTTTGTTGGAATAAGGGCTGCAGGAACAGATCCTTAATGCAGTACATCAGGGGTCGGCAACCCCTGGCACGCGGGCTGAGCCTGAGTGGCATGTGGCGCCGCTCAGACTCCCCTGCTGGCCCCGCAAACCGCATAATCAGCAGCTGCGGCGTGTGGCTGAGGGCCTCTGCCCCCTGCTGGAAGGGGGGAGGGGAGTGAAGCAGGTCGCATCGCCCCGGCCCGGCTGGAGCCACCACTGATGGTGGGCGGCCTCCGGTTCTGGCCCTGGATCCCACTGGCAGCGGCAGCTCCGGGTGGGCCGAGCTGACCCGCCCACTTGCCGGCCATGGCCGGGGCTACCTCTGCCCTGCTGGCAGCGGCGCGGCTCCACTCCCCTCCCTTCTCCTCCTGCTGGCCAGCAGGAGGCGGGGCCAGCAGGGGGCGGGGCCAACAGGTTCCATCAGCCCCGTGCCGCCCCTGCAGACGGGGGCCAGTCCCAGGAGCCGGGAACCGGAGGCTGCCTACCGGCTGATGCCAGCCCAAGTCCTGGCCGGCAGGGCACCTGAAGCCTGTCCCCGCCCCCTTTTGGCCCCGCCCTGGCACCTGCTGAGGGTGCGGTGCGCGGGGCTGGCACAGGGGCTGGCAAAGGTTGCCGACCCCTGCAGTCCATGGTAGCACCATTGCAAGGACCAGCATACTCAGCCTTTTCAGAGACATACCATTCCTCAGGGAAGGCAGCAGCACTTAGTTCCAAAAACACTTATGAGACTTATTGTGCAATTCATTGTGCAATTTGTGTCAGGTAGAAAGCTCAAGTTACATAACTTCCTTGTGACTCTGGCATGTGTGTTGAGACTGTTTCAAGATTATGCAAGTGGCAAGTGCTGCGGTCTCAAAACTCTGAAATGTGCCTGCTAAGATTCACGTTGTTTCACAGTAAGCTAACAAAGTGACTTGCATTTCAAATCAAATGATCAGTGAGAATCTTCCCTTTGCTTTTTCTTTCTTTTGTCAAATGACAGTTCAACACTTATTTTCTCACACCAGTGGCTGGGTCAGATCCTCAGCTCGGAATCTGGCCACCAGTGGTGTTTGATTAGTTGTGCACGCCTCTTCACAGTCCAGGTTCTATTTTCTGGCACAGCTGTATAAGCCAAAGCTTCTTGGACCCACTTATGGCTGAAATAGAGACTGTCCTGAATCTTTGGTTAGAGCAGGGGTCTGCAACCCAAAAGATAAGAAGAGCCATTTTTGAAAATTCCTTCAATAACAAAGTGTTTTGAGAGCCACAATGGGTGTAGCCTCCTGGTGGGAGGTGCAGGGAGGTGAGCCAGGATTTCTGCTGCAGGGTCCCCTTATGTGGGGGGTGGGGGGGGGAAGCCTGGAGCTTGGCATGGGCTGCCTGTGGGGTACCTGGTGGCTGGGGGAAGCCCAGAGCCAGGCATGGGCCTCCTGCAGGGTACCCTGGTGGTTGGGGGAGCCCAGAGCTGCAAGGGGGCAGCCAAAGAGCCGCATGTGGCTCCAGAGCCACAGGTTGCAGACCCCTGGGTTAGAGTCACAGTTGTGTAAAGAGAACTAAGGCAACTGGGAGAGATGGTTCAGACAACTCTGAATGTTTCAGGCACTTTGAAGGGACCTGTTAACTTACATGTTTTATATAAAATATCCTATTTCCAGCAGGATAATCAACTAAGATTTTTAAAATCCCCTGGCAGGGCAAATAAAGGGACTTTAAAAATCTTAGTTGATTATCCTGCTGGAAATAGGATATTTTACCATCAACTACTTCTGGTCTGTGATTAGATGAGGTGTGGTCCTAACTGTTCTAGATGTTTACAAGATCAGATGAGCAAATTCCATTAAATAAATGTCTTGTATCCTTGCCAAGGCAAAATGCTAGTGTTGAAGTTTGGGAGGGGAAATCAGGTTTTAATTCCCCGCAGGGGAGGGAGATGGGGAAATAACAGCCAGTAGGTTAGGGTTACTGGCAGGAAAAGCCTATAACAAGCAGGTAAGAATTCCTGGCAGAGGGGAGAGGCCAATGCAACGAGGCGTCAAGGAAATAAAAGACAAGCGTGTGGAGAAATCCAAGCCCACGCTTATTTTTAAGGGATTTAAGAGACTCTCCATGTTTGTTCCTGGGATAAATCATACAGCTATATTAGTGCATCATCCTTTTGTTTGTTTATTGCTGATGTGCACCGTGAGCTCCTGTCTTTATCTCTTCGACCACCTCTGCAGTCAGAAAGTGATTTTCATTCTCTCTGGCATTTACTGTACTAAAAATCACCAGTTGCTCATTTAGTTCTTCACCCCTCCCACCCCCAATTTCTCTGTTAAGTAGTTTAGGAACTTGGTGGTACATGCAGCCCTGCGCAGCTGTTTTTCTCCAGGTGCCCCTCTTGGCTGGGAAAGTTGCCTACTATGTGGAGATCTTTCAAGGTCTTTACCAGCTGTCAGAGGCAATGTCTACACTTAGATGGTACAGCAGCACAACTTCAGCGGGGCTATAGCATTTCAGTGTAGACTCAACAGTGGCAGGCCATTTCTCCCATCACTGTCACTAATCCACCCTCCCAAGAGGCAGTAATAGAAGTCTTCTGATGACCGAGTGCTGTCAACACTGGGAGGCCAGGTCAGTATAACGATGGACCTCCTGGATGTGGATTTTTCACTATGCCAGTGTACGATTTCAGCGTAAATCAGCCCTTAGAGTTACTCACCCACAACAATTTCAGATTTGAAGATAATTTAGATCTTCAAGGCAGTGGCACTGCTATGGGTAGGTGCATGGCCCCACAATATGCCAACATTTTTTATGGCCGACTTAGAACAACGCTTCCTGAACTCTCGTCCCCAAGTACCATTGCTTTAGTTATGCTACACATACAGCTGGTCCCACGGAAAGGATGCCCTTGAAGACTTCCACAGTTTCCACCCCACAATCAGTCTTAGCCTGGAACACTCCACTCTGGAGACTACAATGCAAATTAGTGATGGACACAAACACCACCCTATACCGAAAACCTACAGATTTCTGTAGTTACCCACATCCCTTGAGCTTTCATCCAAGACACGCCCCATGATCCATTGTCTACAGCCAGGCCTTAAGATATAACTGCATTTGCTCTGATCCCTCTGACAGAGACAGACACCTTCAAGATCTCTACCAATCATTCTTAAAACTACAATACCCCCCCCAAGGAAGTGAAGAAACAGATTCACAGAGCCAGGTGGGTACCCAGAAGTTGTCTACTACAGGAGAAGGCCCAAGAAAGAAAAAATGCCACTGGTCCTCACCCTACAACCCCTAAGTCAAACCTCTAGAGCACATCATCAGGGATCTAAAGTCTATTCTACAAGATGATCCCTCACTCTCTCAAGCCTTGGGAGACAGACCCCCAACCTTAAGCAGATACTTACCAGCAACTACAGACGAAACAATAGAAACATTAAAGCAGGCACATATCCCTGCAACAAACCACTTTGCCCACATATCTGCACAAAAGACCCCATCACAGGACCTAATCAAACCAGCTACTCCATCAAGGACTTATTCACCTGCTCATCCAGTCATGCCCCTCTGCCTTATACACTGGACAAACAGCACTGTCTCTGCACAAAAGAATAAATGGACACAAATCTGACATCAGAAATAACATTCAAAAACCAGTAGAGGAACACTTCAACTTCCCTGCTCCCTCCATTTGATGATTTGTTAATAACTACTTTAACAAATCAAAGCTTCAAAGAGAGAGTGCAGAATTGGAATTCATAGGCAGATTTGACACTGTTGTCTTGGGGATAAATAGGGTTCTCGAGGTGTGTTGTTTTTTTTTTTTTTTTTTTTTTTTGTTATTACAACAGGTGATTTTACCTCACCTCCCTCTATATGCTGTTCCCCACTTCTTGAATTCAAACTGCATTGATTTGCTCTAACAGTCTGACCTGATCCTATGACTTGCACTTCCCTGCATTTGTTTTCCTCCCATTCTGTAAATTCCCCATCTTCAAGCATCTGATGAAGTGGAGATTTTCTCCCACAAAAGCTTATGCAATAAATAAATTTGTTAGTCTTTTAAAAGTGCCATGGGACTCTGTGGTTCTCTTTCACCATGAGTCACATTGCTAATTTCAAGGGAACCTCTCTTCCTTATTGGCTAGTTTTCCAGCTGAATTTTTGCACAGCTTTTAGCGGTAATCCCACAACAGAGGCCCAACCTGTTTAGCAAGTGATTCACTTGTTCTTTCCTGCAGACCCCCCAGCAACTGGTTGTTTGTTTGCACAATACATGGCTGCAGGCCCTTTCGTCTGTAATGAAAGGTGGCACACCCTATATTAGCTGCATGCAGTAAATTCATTAGTAGAAAGGTACTCAGAGGTGGAGGAAGATAGCCGTATTACACACAGCTTGTGACTCGAGCCAGATCTTCAGCTTGTGTAAACTGGGGCAGCTGTATTGTCGTCAGAGCTTCGTTGCCTCTACAAGGGGAATAAAGTAGCTTGAAACCAAACTTCCCATTTCCTAAGATGACCTTCACTCCTTCTTTAAAATGCATTTTCTATTGGTAGGGTGGGGTCATTAGGTAGAATGTCAGCGAAGAGATGCTGATTTTATACCAGCTGAAGATATGGTCACAAATGGTTCTCCCATCCTTTGTAGTGTGGTTCAGTAGAAATAAGTGTTTGAAAGGCCCAGTTATGGGGTGTCCTCACCACACACAATGCCTTTGCAGGTTAACTTGATGGGCTGTGCCTGGAGGAGAGACGGCCTGAGAGGCTAATTGATGCTGCCCAGCTGGGTGGGCACAGGCTGCGCCTGTTTAATGCTAGAAAGATGGGCTCAGCTATGGTCTATGGGGCAGTAGTCAGGAGTCATCCCCTAGGAAAAGAGAGGTATGTTTCTGGCAAGAAGTCAGAGGGGAAGTAGTCCATAGTCAGTGTCAGGGAGGTGGGTTAGAGAAACTCTGCCCACAAGACTCCTTTGTTCTGTCCAGAAAGGTCATAGTGAAAAACCTACTAGGACTCTGGGTGGGGCTTGGGGTCTTGTCTGTTATCTGTGTGGACATGAGGGATGCACATAAGGAGACTGCCCTTATATATAATTATGCTCTTGTATATGTGGGTTTGCAGAGTTCTGTGGCTGGGCAGGGGACTCCTGGGCATGAAAGGAAAAAAGAACATACCTGTGGTTTCTGTAAAGTTGGGGAAGGTGTGTCAAAAGAATCTAGTGGATTCTGCCTCTGTCTGTTCACTGGCTATGAATGAATTGGCCAAGCCCCATGGGATGCTCTGGGGAGCAAGGCTGTTGCTGGAATGCCTCTGTAGAGACAAGGAAACTTTGCTTTGCTCCCCATGAAGGTGTGGGGGAGTTTTAGATGTAAATAGTGTGTAAATCCCTGTCCCCTACCCCAGCCCCTAGTACTAGGCATGGACTGGAGCCATTTCCCAATAGGGAAGTATGGTGGGGCTCAGTGCCCCTGTTGGGGAAGAATAAATCCCTCTGGAAAGGGAATGGGAATGGAGAAGAATGGTACCCTGCCAAGGATGCTTTTTTGTTTGCTTACAACTAAAACCAATTACAGCCGCTGCCATTTCTAATATATGGGCAGAGCCCAGGGTATTACAGGTTTGTTTGGCCAGTTGTAGTAAGGCGATGAGGTCCTGTCTGATAAACCTGTAGACTTGGAGCTGTAATAGCGCCAATGAGACAGTAAATTAAGGTAACTGTATATCTGTGTCCGGTCCCCCTACTACAGGGTCTGTCAGGCAACTCTTCATTTAAAGCAGCGGTTTCCAACCTTTTTGGCTCTAGGACCACAGAGACCATTTTTACAAGGGCCAGCTACTCTCCTTTACCCTCTGTACTACAACCAGACAGAAAGATCTTAGCTGCATCCTCGCTGACCTCCTGTCTCCTTGCTGCAGCGGGGAAACCGCATGCATCCTGTAGCCCCGTATGCTCCACTTGGGTCCTTAGGCAGTGGATCCTTTCTTTAACCAGGTGGACAGGAGATCAGTGCTTGCTCCACTCTTCCTGGCTCCAGCAGGGACCCCAGTACCTATGGACTCAGGTGGAGAACTTTGCCTGCTCTCTGCTGGAGTCAGGGGAAAGGGAGTACTGATCTCCCATCCCCTTGACTGCACCGGTCTTGTAGCTCTGTGGCAACATGTTCCACCTAGGTCCTTAGGCAGTGGCTCCCTTGTGCAGCCAGTGGAAGGGGAGCTGCGGGCCACTTTGAAAGACCCTGTGGCCCACAGGTTGGGAACCACTGCTCTAGGGTGACACTCTGAGGATGGACACCCTCTTCCCAGCAGACACAGGTGGTGATGAGACAAAGTGGGGAAGAAAGGGGATGACTTGTAATTGTAGTAACTGCCCTCATACCACTTTGACGTTTGGGAACCATGGGCAGTGTCGTACTGAGCTAACACCCATGTAAGCCCCCCAGTACCTATTCATCAGCTTTCTGAGACATTCTTTGGGTACAGGCAATCCAGTGGGATCTTTGAAACCTACCCACCACGGTGATATCCTTAGAGTTGGTCCAGGAGGAGTATTGGAATGGAAAGCCTCCTACTGTGGTACAGCGAGAGGCTTATGTTGGAAAGATACGATCTCATCACAAAGCCACCAGAGGGATTCAGGCTTCCCCTGGGAATCAGCCTCAAAGGTCCGTCTTGTTCTGCAAGGGAGCTGCTGCGGCGGTGGCTATTTTTTAAACCGATGGTGGCTTTTTTTTTCCCTTTCCCTAAACCACTTTGTCCTTTTTTGGTATTCACACTATTAAAGCATTGAACTGAATAATACAATTTTGGGGAAACCATCAGCACTGTAATTATCCTGGTAGAGAAATTAATAGAGGAATATACATGGAAATCGACGTTTCCTTTTTGGTAGTGAAAAGTAGAAGACATGCAATGCTTCGTGGAAACAAAGATTAATTTCTTTCTGTCCAATATCTGATTGGCTAGGAGAGGTGTTGCCTAGATAGTGAACCACAGGAGTGGTGGTGGTGGGGCAGGCACTGATCCATTTTTCATTGGATTCTGGATCAGGCTTGAGGAGACTTGATCTCTCTTCCTGGCTCTCTGGCTATGGCTTTACTGCAAAAAAAAAGGGTTTTATGTGTGTATGAGAAACAGAATACATGACCCACACTCTCCCTCCTCTTGTAAAATCCCCGAGAGAAAAATTCCGGTGGGGTGGCCGTGTTAGTCTATGTCAGGAAAACAAACAAGGAGTCCTGGGGCACTTTTAAAGACTAACACATTTATTTATCGCATGAGCTTTCGTGGGAGAAAATCCCACTTCATCAGGCGCTTTGAAGGAGGGTAAAAGGCACCAACCTGCAGTTTTTACTATCCGGTGGTTAAGCAAGGTCAGAACTATGCCCTCTGCCTGCAGCTGACCTTTCCTAGTTTACCTCATGGTAAATTTTACAGCAGGAGAGCTAGAGCACGTTAGTTATGCCACCAGAGCCGATACACTCTCAACTACTGCCCTGCAAATTCATGGATATCTGCATTATATCCATGGATATCCGCATCCGCAGATACAATGCGGATATCCGCAGACCACTTCTTGCAGATGCAGATTGGATACTGATGCACATATTTTTATCTGTGCAGGGCTAGAGCCCTGCAAATACGCAGATATCTGCATTATATCCGCATCCGTGGATACAACATGGATATCCGCAGAACATTTCTTGCAGAGGCAGATGGGATGCGGAGCCACATAGTTGTATCCGCGCAGGGCTCTACTCCCAACTTTTGAGAAATGTTTGAATGGAAGCTGCTTTATCAGTGCAAATTATTAACAGTATGATTGAGAGAGAAGGGGTGTGAGGTAATATCTTTTATTGGACCATCTTCTTTTGGTGGAAGAGAGACAGGCTTTTCAGCTATGGGGGGGTTCTCAAACTTTTTTTGCTGAGATCCCTCTGAAAATACTTCATCTTGTGGCGACTCCTCCCACCCCCCCATTCCATGCCATCCATCCATACATTGGGAGTGTATCCTGGCATGCATGGTAGCTGATGGCAAAGAGTCACAACCACCAGTTTGAGAAACCTGGAGCTGTATTTTACAGAGCTCTTCTTCAGGTCTGGGGGAGGTAGCCAGTGTGTCTGAGCTCACTACAGATTAGGATAGATTGTGAAGCATTCTGTAGGAAACCACTTAAAATGAAGTGGGCAATTAAGGGTTAGCAGGCAGTAGGATGTGCTACATATTGTTGTAACGAGCCATAAAACTAGTTTCTCTCTGTAGTCTGTGGTTTATGGTGTTTATGAATTTAAGTTCCCAAGCTGGTCTTTTGAATGTGTTGTGCAGGTTTCTTTTGAGGAAGAGGACTGAGACAAAAATCGTATTTGGCCTATTTTTCCTCTCCAAATACTCTGAATCCTTTAATTTGAAGTTCTGGAGTCTTGTAGTCAGGCAGTCTATCATCTCTGATGTTTCACTAGAAAACTGATCAGACAGTCTCATGAGGAAAGAGGAAGAACCAAAAGGAAGAGAACTTTTCTATAGAGCAGAGGTTCTTGTTGGTTCATAGGTTCCCTCTCGCTCACCTGAAACTTTCTTGGAAACACATTTGGGCAACTAGTATGAAGCTGGTTATACTGCTCTGTTGGCTCACATACTGTTCTTTCTTCCTTCCTATGGAAGAAAACAGTCACTAATTTTAAAAAAATGTGGAAAATGTATCTTTCGTAAAGGCAACAGGTGTCATTATCGGAAGCTGTGATTTATTCCTCCTATCCCACTCGGGTGGGCTCAGGAAAAGGTGAAACATGATGGCACTCATCTGTGAAATATGAAACCCATTTCCAGTGCTGCATCTGTATTTTAATAGCTTGTGTGCCTTACCAATTCCATGTTTATAAATTCACATAACTGTTACACTTTTCAAAGGTTGCAGTTCCTGAAAAATGATTTTCTTATCCACCCAGTGGAAAGAATGTGTCAGTGTGCCAAGCCCAAATGGGAAGAGATATAACAGAAACAAGTAACTCGGACCCATTTATTTTATGATGATTAGACTGATACATTTATAATTTTCTAAAATAAACTTTAGTCCAAAAGCGTTTAGCAAATCAAATAACAGTAACAGCAATTAATTGATAAGCCTTTACAAATGTTTTGCCTGTCTTCATCAATGCTCCCAGAAAATTAATCTTGGGCCAGATCCTGCTTTGTACTGTGCAGTTGCTCCAGTGTGGGGAAGAACACATCAAGAACCACCTACTTTCCAGCATGGAAGGTTTCCTGGAGCATTAAGTATGGGGCAAATGGCTAATGCCCCTGGGCCTTCTACAGGGGATGATCATTGTCTGTTGAGGGCACCGTCTGCTGGGGAGGGGGCACAGTGGCTGCAGCACCCATTAGCCAGAGGAGCGTGCTGCTTCTTTTCAAAAGACAAGCAGTGCATGGCTTTCCACCCTAAGCCATTATACCTTGTAACTGGCACAATTCTGTTCCAGTAGGATAGGAGTTGCGCTGCATTTACATCTATTTTTAATCTTTCCAGCCAAAATAGATGGAATTCTTTGTTTCAGGAGACTTGATTGCCTGGCAAACCTAGCTAATACATCCCAGGGCCCAGTTCACTCAACAGATATTACTGAGATGCTCAGGATAGCAAGTCCCTAACATATAAAGTATCATGGTCCTACAAGGACAATTAATCAGGGAGTTGAATTGACCCCATCAAGTGAAATGATGCAGTTGGATTTCCTAATGGACGGGATAATGTATGAGCCAGGATTGGATGCCTTTCTATGGTACCTAAAATGACCAGACCACTATCTTGTGACTGAGGGAATATAGATATTACATTATATTCAAAAAACTTAAATTAGATAGTTAAATAAATTTGCTAGTGGTTAAAAGTGCCACAGGACTCCTTGTTTGTTTTGCTGAACTAGACTGACATGGTTACCCCTTTGGAACTTGATTTGTAATGTTCTTTTAACATAAAGCCAAGCACTCAGATTTAGGAAATGCCAGAATGAAGGTTGTTTGTGCAATCTTGATGTGTCCCCCTTGTGTGAAAGCACATGTTAGTCTTTAATTACATGATCATATCTTATCTTTTCCCTGAGCCCCCTGCCTCCTTCATGGTAGCGATTCAATGTCTATTTTAATCTTCTTCCATCAGTGTGTGACCCCAAGCTTTACCTAACAGATACCATCCAAATCCTGGGTTGGCTACAAAACTGTGTTGCCACGCAGCAGTTGAGAACCACTGGCCAAGAAGACAGGCAAACTGGTGGCTGATTGGAGAGATCTGAGTAATAGATCTCTATTCTCGTGGATCTCTGCCAGAGCTTGACAGAGGCCTTTTCACGGTGAATGCGGGGCAGTGCTATTTTGCTAAATATTTATAGCCATGGGAGTGGAGTTGCCTGCAAAGTCCTGCTAACAACATGCATAGCTTTGATAAACTCTACATTGATTAGTCTCGTGTAAGATGAGTAACACCAGACAGGACTGCACTGCTCTACTGTTGAGTAGCAGAGCACAAGGGCTGATGTTTCAAGCATCAGGGCGTTCACCCCCCAATTTGAACCTGCCAATTTTCTGAGCAGGTAGTTCCGAGTGCCGACTTTGGCTGCCATCTTCCTCGTGTGGTTTTTGGTACCCTAATGACTTATCCAGTGTCACACGAGGTGAACCAGATTTGGGTCATGCTGCACACGTTGGCTGTTGAGGAAAACGTTGAACTCCATGGCTTGCGCTTGCATTATGCAGATGGACAACACTAGAAATGGTCTTAGAAAAGCTTAGCTGCGGGTGCCATCGGCTACCGTAGGTGCCACAAGCTTCATCTCTTCATGTCAACTTCTGAGAAGGACCGGGCTTGGTAGTTGCAGCAGATGTCATCAGCATTGATAAACTTGCACAAGAGTATAGTTGGCAGATTGCTGATACATGTGTTGAGCAGTGCTGGTGAAAGAACTGAGCCTTGCAAGAAACCATTCATCTGATACTTCCAAGGTCTACAGCAGTTGCTTATGTGTACTCTAATAATCTATTCTGGAGAAAGAGCTCTTCTCCTTTGGCCACCCAATGCAGGGAATCCCAAGAGGATTTAAACAAAAGACCTCTGTGCCAAACTGTATCATGGGTGGAGGTCAAATCTGAGAAGATGGCTTCTGCCTTTATATTTTTGTTTAAAACCTTTTTTGATAAAGGTGGTCAAAGTCAGGACTTGATCACAAGTGCTGCGTCCTTTCCTAAACCTTGTCTGCTCAACTTGCAAGACATTGTCCAAATCTGGAGTGATTCGTTGGAGGATCGAACACTTAAACACACTGACAGCAACCATATGGGCAGTAACTCAACACACTAGGGTCCTTGCCTGTCTTAAGCACAGCAATAATCTTGAGGCCAAATGGTAAAGTTGTTAGCAAGTGAGAACTGAAACTTGTAATAGAAAGTGTCATGCAGCCTTAACTATAGGCAGGACTGCCAGCTCCCCCATAGTAAAATAATAATGAGCAATAACTATATTTGCAATGTTCTATGCCTAGAGAAGGGTATACCAATCACATGCTTCAGGACATAGTCTGATATAGGGACAGGAAGGCTGCCCTCCTTCCTCTATGCCACTTTTATAGCATCATGCAATTAGCTTGGTGCATCATAAGAAGTTTCTTTCCTATGAAGCATTCATAGGATATCTGATTTGATCACGCAGTTGATCTATCCTTTTGTTTCTACAAAGCAAACAAAACCAGACGTGTAGCCTTAACAACTTAGTTATCAGTGTCTCACAGTGACAATGTATCTCGGCCACAAAGAGACCCAGAAGTTTGCTATGTGGAAATACCTTGTGAACTAGCAGAAATTTATTGCAAATCAGCACAACGGGCCACATCCTCAGCTGATGTAAATAATATTGTCCCACTGACTTCAGTGCAGCTTCCCCAGTGTGCGTCAGCTGAGACTTTCACTTTTGGTTTATGCTCAGTCATACGTAAGTGAGGGCCTGTGAAAGAAGAACTTCCCATGTGAATCCGGCATTATGAGGTGTCCTCGTTTTGTTTTTATCTTGTTTTTTTCCCTGTCTGAATTGCATTTTGAGAGGCACCTCTGTGGGTGTGAGACTACAAAGTGGCCCACTTTTATATAGTTAGACTTGGTTTTATAACCGTGCTCTCTGTCAGAAGTCCTGATAGTAGGGATTATTTCCTAATCACTATTTTGAGGCAACTTATTCAGTGTAGCTGTGTAGTTTTGTGGTCTGTCAGCTGCATTTTATGAGGTTCCTAAGCGATTGGAACACTAAATAATTCAGTGTTAACCTGGTCTCCATATTGTCCTTTTTTGGAGCTATTGCTCCTAGAGTTATCTGATCCCTTCCTAGTAACCAGCTGTTATGGCGCCTGTTGGGAGGCGCTAATGAAAGGTGACAGGCTGTGGGAGAACTATTTGAAAAGTGCTTATAGTAAAATATCAGATCTGTGAAAACCAGCCCAGTGTGACAAACCCATCTGAATCCAATGTAAAAGTGATCAATTTAAAAAAAAAAAAGCCTTCATCTGTTCCCCTCTCCCCCTTCTAACTCTTCAGCAAAATGCAAAGGTTTATCAGTATAATGGCAAACAATTTAAATTAGAACCTGTCGCTTTCCGAGGGAAAAAAGTGGCTCTGTTTCATTTAAAGGTGCCAACCATCTTATGATAGGCACTGAAATAAGTGACCTAACATTCATGGGTGCTATCTATGTACCCCCGCATAGACTTCAGTAAGGTAACACCTGATTAAATATTGACTCTGAAGTCTGACCCAAACTTGAATATTTTGGTCTATGACATCTTAGGTTTTTTGTTTTTTTTCTTTCTCCAAGTGGCTACAGTACTTAGCCAGTGGTGTTCCGAGGTCTAAGTATATTGTTTGTCAAGCTCTCAGGGCTGTTTGCATGAAAAGTGCAAAGTGTGGTGGTGGTTGTTGTAAGGACCTGGGTGTCCGAAAACAATTACTTCGTGGATTCTTGCCACTCTCACATTTCTGATGTGTCGCCTTCAGCCTGTCAGTGATCAGATGTTACTGTGTGTTTGGACAGTAAATAGAAAATGCATTTTTGAATACAAGTTTTAAAGTATAAAGCTTTAAAAATGCACACGTGCGCACACCTTACATGGGAGACCTGCTTGTTCCGTGCTGGAGTAACTCTGTTGCCCCCAATGAGATTGAACTAGTGTAAGGAAGTAGGGTCCAGAGATCCTGCTCCTGTTAAAGTCCAGGGCAAAATGGTCATTTGATTCAATGGCCCTGAGTTCTTGGTGCATATCCCCGTGAATGCTGTAAGGTCAGAACAATCTTAGTGCAAATTGCAGATTGGTTTTTAGAAATCCCCTTTTCCATGGTTAATGCCAGAACAGAGTGTGGCGCACAAGAAACCCTGCATTTAAAAGCAGACTGCATTACACAGGCTTTCTCTTTAGCTCCTAAATAGAGCAATTTAAAGGTAAGAAGTCTCCCATTATCAGACACTCTGTCATCCATCAATCTGTCCATAAAACTAACAAAAGAGCAGGGAGTATTGGACCACAGAAAGACAAGGAAAGCATTCAGTAGGAAAATCCCTGAGAGGCCCTTCACACTCTGGTACAAAATGCTTCAGAGCTGAGGCAACGATTTATGAAGGTGTGAACAGGTTTTTAAGCTACAATCTTTATAAGCAGCCAGGAGCCTGACTTGTTTGGCAATCTGAATCACTGACTGGGATGGTGCTCGGTTTCTTTCAGATCTTGGCCTTACTCAATTTTAAAATGTACCTACTGGAAACTTCCTGTTCTGAGAACTACTATTCAAAAGCTGTTCTTGTAACTTATTAATTAACCAGTTTCCTTTTGACTGAATATACCAGTAGGTAGCAATTTCAGCTTGGTGCAAGTGTTTGTTGGCTAACATGAAATCATTATTTCTCTTGTAAACTTTTGTGGGCCTAATCCCACTTCCTCAAATGCAGGAAATGGAAACTGCATTATGTTAGGTATAAATACACATGCAGAGAAGGGTGAATCACAAGGTCAATTCAAATAGTTTCAGTAGGGTAGGCTGTCAGCAAACCAAACAAGTTGTTTTAATTCAAATGATGTGCATGTGGGCCTTTTAACAACAACAGCTAACACAGCTACTCCTTTGGAACTTGTCATTATTTCTCTAAATCTTTATGGATGTCTGCATGACTGCATTATCTGCAAGTTTCCATGTTCTGTTCACTTACTGTGATCTGAATGTCAATTAGCATGGCACAGTACAGCTTTTGGTTCGATTAGATCTTTTGGGGGCCATAGATATGATTATAATCCTGTCTCTACAGCTTTCTATAGACATGAGGTTTCGATTGAGCCACATCCCTAAGTATGTGATTTCTATGAAACTACTCACATGTCTAAAGCCAGGCACGTGCTTACATAGCTGGCTGTATGGGACCATGTTCATATAGAACAGTGGGTCTTAACCTTTTTGTAGGTCATGACATGCTTGGCTGTATTTTATGACCCCACAGGACACACCAGACCACCCCAGGCCAAATCCAGCTATCTCCCTGGCTCTTTGTGACCAGCAGGTGAAAGAGAGAGAGTTCTCTTTTCCTTTTAATAAACTGGTCAAAACTAGAATAAAGAATTTGAAGAAAACAGTCCTCTAAGATTATGCTAAATGTGTCTGTTAAGATTTACAGTTAATACTATGGTGTCCTGGTAGATAACGTAGGCCAGATTTTGATCTCAATTACTATGATGTAATTACCAGTGCCGTTCATCTGGAGTTAAACTAGTATGATTTGAGATCAGAATCGAGGATGAAATCTCTAGCAAGCACTACCACCTCCTGGAAGAATGTGTGCTACAGGTATTTAAGATTGATCTTTACTCCACACAAGTGCTGAGCAGAAGCAGCCCCCTCGTTTCAGATAGCATAATTTTGTCCCCATTGTGGGCCTAAGATGGTCAGGTTGGTTGGTGGGTGTGTGTGTGTGTGTGGTGTTTTTTTTTTTTTTTTTTTTTTTTTTTTTTTTAAATAATACTATTAGAAAAACATTTTAAAAGGACTTTCCACATGGAAGCATCTTGATGATTTTCAGTGCAGCCATATTGGGCTAAATTCTCAGCTGGTGTAACTAGCGCGTAGCTCCAGCTCTGGTCTGTCTACAGCAGTGTGTTTGCAGGTTTTGTAACTATAATGTTTGGCTCCAGAGCCCATACATATAGGAGGCTTAATGTTCCCAGGCCTCCTGCTAATGGAGGGCCTGCTGCAGAGCGTAGCCTTTTATATCAGCTTTAGTGGGTAAAAAACCTTCCTGACTCTTCACTATGCTGCTTTACACCTCTACATCCTGGGCAGCTGGAACTATCCAGGAGCAGGAATGTTTCTTTTTATTTCAATCCAGATTTACGTTCTTCTTTTGAAGGGTGGTAGGAGGTTACAGTGCTGTGCTTGTGTCCGCCAGTGGACAAAGTGATAGATGAAGGAAATCTTCCATCATCTTTCTCTTCAGGTTGAATTATTTTTCCAGTGAAAACCTAACGCCTCTGTTCACTCTGATTAGCTCTCTACTGTTCCCAACAACCAGCAGATCAGGACAGCTGGGAAAGGCTGAAATATAGACCATCAACACATATCTTAGTAAGACAGAGTGGGCATCTCAGGCAGAGTCAGAGGCATGATTGAAATAGATGTATAAACTGGCTTCTCCATCTGATAGCTGCAACAGAACTTTCCCCCTCTCTCGTTGGGTTTGTCTACACAGGGAGTGTACAGGAAGCCAAGATGTGAATAGAAATATAGCGGTGCCAATGGTGTTGAAGCACTGTTAAAAAGGCTATTTCATGACTAGTGCTTTCATTTTGGATCTAGAGCCCAGGAAAGAGTACTGTTTCTTTGGAGGGAAAAATTAAACCATGAATTCCTTCTGTTTCAAATAAAGCATCTTGTATTGCTTGAGTATGCAAGGGGTGCAGTGGTATATGGTATTGGTAATTACTTGTGTGAGTCTCTGGGTGGATGGACCAAGGGAAAAAATACTCACAAAGGAGAAGGGGAAATATTCCTAATGAATTGTCCCAGTGGTCCGAAGTGGTTCTGCTTCACTATTCAGCTTATAAGCAAAGTAAAATAAGCAAAGTAAAATACTTAAAAATAAAAGGCCTTATATTAAAGAAGGGGTGAGGTGGGAGGTGTTAAAGCTAGAAAAGTATCCAGAAACTCTGCTTACTGAAGTTCCTACTGACAAACATTCATTGGCTGAACCCTTCCTGTCCTGCCCAACATTATTTCACATATTATCCTGAAGTTACTCCAGAGGATGTTAGCCAGTAATAGCTTAGAGATGGGCATGTTGCAGTGCGTTTGAAAATTGCCACTTTTCCCCTGAGTCGCGCACAGTTATGAGAAGCTATATTGAGATGCTTTGGAGCTTGCTGTGCTCACTCTCATGAATTCCTCACGTTCCCATTATGTTTATATTTGTGCATGCTGGGAAAAGTCACAGTTAAGCAAGGTGAATGGGTTAATGCATACGTAGAAATAACAGCAGGTGACTTCTTTACGTGAGGCTGGCGTTGATTCTGTTGCCTGCAAGATATCTGGGAGAAATTAATGCTTGGTACCATTCGGCACAATTGAATTCTGAATTCACCACCATGACGAATGCCTCAAATATGTCTCTTTGGCTTCAGGAAAACAATTTGGGGGGAGAGGGACAGGGAGGTAACAAACTGAGCCCTCTCTTGCAGCTTTTAATCATATAATCATGCTCATGAATTTTAACAGGGCTACTTATAGGGGCTGTGAGATCAGGCCTCTAGTGATTAAAGTGTGATGGGGACTTGTATTAAAATGGAAAGGATGTGGGAAATCAATGTGTGACATAATTTAAGGCAACACACACTGCAACGCCTCTGTAAAAACACCCAAGCAAACAAAAAAAACCAGCAGCTAATGTGGCTTCATGAGGGGTTGGCAAGGAGGTCTCTTACGCTGCTCAGCAGTGAGATGTGATGGAAACTCTGTTGCTTCGGACACTTAACTGACTGAAGAATGTACTTGTAAGTAAAACTCCCACGTTGGCTTGGGAATGGCCTTCACGCGGCTCAAAAGAGAAGAGTCCTATTTAATCTGTATTAATCATCTTTGGACAGATAGTAGGATGGCTGGCTGTGCTGAGATGACAGTGAATTTCCTGAAAGAGAGAAGGCTTTTAAAAATAAAAGAAAGCAAGCCAAGAGCATTGAATTGGAAATTCCGCCCTCCCACCCCAACATATGTTGACATATGGTATAACCAGGAATGTCACTCCTTGATGGCTGCTTCATATACAGTGGTGTATCACTAATATTGTGTGACTAAACAGAACACATTCTTGGTAAGGTCTTCTCATTCCTTTGAATTAACAAGACTCCCCTTGTGGGTAGTGTTGAAGGAGCTAAAGCAACGTTTCTTCCTGCAAGCAATTTCATACATCCTAGTGCATTTAACAAAATCTCCTGTGTCAAGAGATGCGTTCGCTGTTTCATGCTAAACTGTGATGCTTATCCGAGATTATGGCTCGCCCATGAATGTGAACTGGCTGAATACTGTGACATTATCATTAATGTACAAGAGCCAACTGTTCTGTAAAACGACCCTTCTCTTGTGCTCCCACACTAGTCATCATAAGGGCAGTTTCTCAGTTACCAGTCTAACCACAGCCACTTGGTGACAGGTAGAGACAGCTGGATCTAAAATCTAGATAGCTTTTATTTTTTTAAAGCTAATCAGTTGAAGACACTGGGCTTTTAAAAAACATTTCTTATTCATTTAAAGGGAGCACATGTTGCAGAAAGATGTGCATCAAATCAGGGTATTTTGAAATGTTACTGTAATGATCTGTGGTTCTCCCATTCTGTAAGCTCCCCATCTTTAAGCGTCTGACAAAGTGGGATTTTCTCCCACGAAAGCTCATGCGATAAATAAATTTGCTAGTCTTTAAAAGTGCCACAGGACTCTTTGCTTGTTTTAGTGAAGGTTAGAGCAGACTCTATTGCAATAAAATTGCCTCTTCCAATCTGCATGAGGTGCCAGTCAGGTAGTAACCCATAACTGCTTATTTCACAGTTATGCAGTTCCTTACTCTGATTGGCTGAAGGATTATAACATTTGCATAATAACTAGTTACCTCCATACTTCAGCTGAGGGCTTTTTACTCTATTCAGAGTGGAGGGATAGCTGGACAGTGATTATGCAAATCCCTTCATTCTGATTTGTTCCTTTCACACCTATACATCCACAGCAATGACTACATCCCAATCTCTCATCCCCACCTAGCCCCTTCTATGAAATATAGAAACGTGGAAGAGGTTGGGGTATAGAGTGGGGTGATAAGATGGGCAGGGCACAGCATTAGATGCAGTTATGTTTGTCACAGACAACTGTATGGGGAGCTCTGAGGGCAGCAGCTAAAATATGAGCACTGGGGTTTAAAGGATGCTGAACATGTTCCAGTGTAACAATGACCTCAGGGTGTTCTCTGCTAATTTCAGTAATAATCCTATCCAGCAGTGATGGACACCTGCAGCCTTCAGCTCTGAGTTTACTTAGCCCAGAAATATGCTTATTATCTTGTGAGCAGGAAGCTGCCTTGAGATATCATTTAAATAGGTTCTTTTATGTCTTTTAGGTCTTGAAATCTTGCAGTACAGTCGCAGGTGTGGTGTGTTTTGCTTTAATTCTGTGGGAGCCTGGATTACCCAGAGCTAAACTACTTGAACAGCAAAACTCTTTCTGCTGTAAATTCGTCTGCTGCTAGACTACTGCTGATTCATTTTCTCCTTTTTGAAGAGCTTATGATTGTTTACTCACTAAAGTTTGGATGCACTCTGCTTCGTCATTTGCGCACACAATCCTGGTTTTCTTTTAATGACACAATAGTTTTTCAAGTATTGCACTTTTCCCTCTCCCTTTTGGTTTTCTGGCGTTCTTTGCCCCTGTGCCAGTTCTCATTGACATCCGAGAGGGGTTTTTTTGCCATTCACTGTAAAGGGAGTAAGATCAGGCTCCGTGTCGGAGGCATAATGGGAATTATGTTCTCGAGCTAACTAAGGAATCTTCTCCATGTTAGAGCAATCCATTGTTCACATCCCCAATATGAAAGCTATTGAGGCTCAGTAAAGCATGGAAGGAAGAACCTGGTGCTGTATGAGTGTGACTGTACTGAGCATGGAGAGCTAGCTACAGATGCATGCCATCTATGCCACTACATATGGTATTTAATACCTTGTAGTAACTAGCTGGTGGTTCTCTGTCTTTTATACATTTTGCTGGAGATCTCTAGGCCGAAGTTTGCTTTCTTGTTGGCATAAATCCAGAAAAACCTCATTGTCTTCAATGAACTCCTCTCACAGCTATGCTGCTCTAGTTAAGAGTCCAGTTCTGAAAAAAACCTGTGTATGAGTTGTCCTGCTGAGGTCAAGCAAATGTTTATTCAGGTAAAATTACTTCTGTAATTTTGCAGGCCTGGACCCTTGCAGTTTATGGCATAGTTAACTGCAAAGCCATTAGGAGGAGTGAATGGACTGGTTAATGCTTTAAGGATATGTTTAAATGCAAAACTTAGGCCATTCAGCCTCTTTTGGAACTGTGCCTTACATTAGCGTAACCAAGCCAAGTAACAATGTATCCAATTTTGTATTGTTCATTATGTATGTGAGAGGCAGTGTGAACATTGGTCTGGGAGTCATGAGCCCTGAGATCTGTTCTCAGTTGTGCCAGTGACGTGTGTCCTTGGACAAGTAACAGTAGTCTCTCTCTGCCTCCGTTTTCCCGCCAATCCTTTTTGTCTGTGTAGACAATAAGCTTTTGGGGAAGGGCCATCGACTCTATTGATGTGTTTGCACACAATGAAGCACTGTGGGCCTTTGCACACGCTACCTTTTTTTCCCCCCCTAAAGTGAAGAAATGTGGAGTCTGTTATTTCTTCATCAAAAAACCCAATCTTTTTAAAATCAGGAAGGACTGAGCTGATTTTACTTCAGAGTGCGTGCTGAGGATAGGCTGGGAATTTTTCAGTTAAAGAACTTTTGGGTGTTCGGAGCATGCGAACATGGGAGCTGAGCTGTCGCCTGCCCAATCACTTTTCCTGGTAGTAAGAGCTCCAGCAGGCTGAGAAATGGTACACTGTCAAAAGAACAGTGGCATGGACGCAGCAGATATAAGTGGTTTGTTGTGTAATTTCTATGATCACCATTGTTATTGCAGTCTCAAGGCCATGGGGGGGAGGGGGGGCGTGGAATATGAGCTTTGGAGTACTTGCCTGTAATGAGCTGTTTTGGTGGTGAGTGGAAGATGAGTAAATTGCCATGTGGAATATTGTACATCATTATAAGCAGGAGAGAGTGCAGGTTCCATTATCCGTGAAACATTGTTTGGTCTGCAACTGGAGACTGAGTGAGACTTAACCTGGACTGGTTCCCAATCAGGTTTTTTTTTCCTGAATAATTGAAAGGTTCCCATTTTAATTCATCCATATTTTGATTTCTTAATATCCTTTCTACTTTCCTGAACTGCTGTTGCTCCACACTCCTGCAGGATCGACCGTCCCAGTCAAGAGTTCTGCAGTGATGAGTAATTGGCATTGGAGCACTAGGAAAGAAATCTTTTGTCTGATATCAGAGAGCCAGAGTATCCCACGACAGCTATTAAGATGCAAAAGCCGTTCCCTGTATAAGAGATGATTTAGAGGCTTTGTGGACAGGAAGAAATTTCTTTTCTCCCCGCCTTCTTCTGATATATATCTTATTGAAAGGCAGGCGAGCTAACAAAATATTACTTCTTCTCACACACACGCAGATTGAAAAGCCTCTTCAAAATGCCATTCAGAAAAAAATCATTGTTCCTGTCAATTGCAAGCTGCGTTGGGAAGACCAGGGCCAAGGAACAGCGTAATCCCAGCCTGAATAGAGGCCAGTCTCTGTTTTAATTTTGTGAATAACTAACATTCCAGTTATGTTGCCATGGCGACACTAAAATCCGAACTGTCTGGGCCAGCAGTAAAGAGAGAGGCCACGCAACTGTGAGAGCCAGGAGACAGAAAACACTTTGGGCTTAATAAATAGGTGCACAGGTAAGAGCCAGGGTGGCCAGATGTGCCTGATGCTAGAACCTGTGTCATATTTTTAGTACAGAGGTGCAGCCCAAAGTGTGCACCGCACATGCCATCTTGCTCCAACCAGGAAGCTGCTTTGCTCCAGATGAAGCCTTGCATTGCAGCGAGGAGGACAGGAAATAGTTCTTCAACCTCTGAAGATAGGACAAGAAGCATGGGCTTAACTTGCAGCAAGGGCGGTTCAGTTTGGACATGGGGGCAGTGGCGGGGGAAATAACTGTCTGGAGAGTTGAGTACTGGAATACATTTCCCAGGAAGGGTGTGTAATCTCCATCATTAGAGATTTTAAAAAGCAGGTTAGACAAACAGTTGGTCCTTCCAGAAGAGCAGGGGACTGGACTAGAAGACCTCTTTAGGTCCCTTCCTGTCTTACACGTCTGATGGTTCATATGGTTTCTACAGGCTAATAGAAGATTCGGGTGGTTGTCATCTACTCTTGTATGACACTTGTACAACTGACTGCCTGGTAATGCCTGTCTGCACCCAGCTGAGATCTTATGTAGCCGGGCTGCATAGAAGAACCTTCCGTTGCTCCTCTTCTTCCCTGTGGGCTAATGTGGAGTGATCTCTGCAGGTGGCCAGTCAGCCATTCGGCCTCCCTCACTGCTCAAGTCTCTGGATCCCAGTGGGGAAGGAGCAACTGGCAGCACCATCACAGCGGCATGGCACTCAGTATCGACCATAGGCACTCTCTGCTGAGCCACCAGTTTCAGCCTTCCACACGCTACCCACCCACCTCCCACACATGCCTTGCCATCCACTGAAACCTTGCCCACTGCAATAGCCACAAGTGTCACGTTGTTCTGTGCAGCTCCGTATTCTACTCCGCCACCGTGGTACACATTGACCTTCAACTGAAGTTTATGCGCAAGTTAGCTCGCTAATTTGCATAAAAGTCACCGGGGATTGCACAAACTTTGGCAGCCCAGCATATCATGAAAATTAGAAATGTCCTTCATGCTTCAAGTCGCTAACATGGCCTTTAGCTGGGCAAAATGTGGGTGCCATTTGGTGAGGGGGGGAATGGGACAGAGCCCCGAAAATGTATTGTTAGGACCAATCCAACTTTGATTCGCAATTGACTAGTTGCCTCATTGGGTCTTTTCCCTTTCTAACGTCTCTGAATGTTTTACAGTATAGAGCAAGCACGGTTTCCTTCTAACATCACAATGAATATTTAAACACGGCTATATCCATCGCACAGGGGGAAAACCTCTTCCAAGGTTGTTTCTGCAAGAGCACTGAATAAAATAACTCCAGGGAAGCAGAACTTGAAAATAAACAGCACCTGCCATCTATTTTTCTGGTCCTTTTCTTCTGCTTATAAGAACCTGGTGTGCTAATGGCTCACAGTCCCTTTTCATTTATATAAAGAACACTGCTTTGTCAGCTTTGGACGTGCATAGTGGCAGCCTTTGAAACGTATTGCTGCTATTGTCAATTCAGTCGTCTGTGTAACAGCACTCCAGCCTCTGTGATCTACCTTCTTCGGATGCCTGTTTCAGACTAGATGTGTCCCCAACAGCGCTGTTAGACTGTGGCCCTGTTGGAAGGAAATATAAAAAAGCCTGCTCCTGTACCATTATGCACGGGTGCGGAACAGCTAACCCAGATCTTCCTCAACAGGAGCACATGCTAACATATGGCTGATCACATTTCCTATAGGAATGTCTGTTGTACCACAATGTATCTTGGACTGGGTCTTTATGTACAGCATGTAAACACTTGGAATCTAAAGAATTCCAACCCCAGTCATCAAGTACCTGACATCAGGGTTAAGCAACAACTAAAGGTAGGATAAAAGTCTAAAAATATTGAAACAGCAGAAAGGAATGATTTAGCATCACAAAATGGAGAGGGAGCAGTGGGGTTGGGGAGGTATATGCTGTGTGGCTGCAGCTGAGATAATGTTATGGAAGGAAAACTTTAAGACAATGATTACAAATAACTCCAGGGAATGGTATGCTTGAGACTGGAATAGTCTCCGAAAGAAAATGGCGAAAGCTCCTTTTGATTGGAATGTTTAAAACTAGATAAGACCAAACACTAGTAAATACATGGTAGGGAACAATCCTCCGCAGGCAGAGAGATGGACTACCTGATCTAAGAGGTAGTTTCTGTTTCTGACTTGAATTCATTTGCAAGCTATCCTGGCATTATTAATGTGTTTTCCCACTAAGGGTATGGATTATTTTATCTAAAAGTCTCTGCTTGCTGCTGCATGGAGTGTAAAGATGTTGCCCTGTCTGATTCAGGCCATATGTCTGAAAGCCGTGGTTCCACCACAGTGGTGATGTTGCTTTTCTGCCTCCCTAGGGAAGCATCCAGAATTTGGTCTTTCCTTCTTTGGCACAGTTAGCCTGATCTATACGTCCGTCTTCCCAGACTGACTGTTGCAATTCTTAACTGGCTAGCATGCCAAATATTTGATTACTAGCCACCAAATTATACAAAATCTAACAGCTAATGTTTTGACTGGTGCAATGAATTTCCATCAGGTAACCACCGTTACCTAGCCTACCTTTTAGAAAACACCACCCACCCACCTATGTCCTACCTCCTCTGTGTGTGTCTGTCTGTCTGTATGTACAGGAGTTAAAGTAAGCTGCCATAAGTTAAAGTTACGTTAAAGTTAAAGAAACCCATGCAAGGAAACATCGCCAAAAACCTACCTGCTTCCCTGTGGTTTGGCTTGTAAGGCTCCTCTCACATATGTGATCTCTTGCAATTCCCACTCAAGCAGTTGCAGCCACTCGCTTTTCTGAAGCTTGATAGCTTCGAGGTGACCCATAAGCTTCAGGAGCCAGAGCACAGCTTCCTAAATGAGGAAAGCAGAGGACAGTTAAATAATTTTTTTTTTTCCCCCTCATGGCATGCAGGCAACATGGTCAGATGGGACCACAGGAAACCAAGGCTGATTCTCTGACTAGCAGAATTGGATCAGGGCATACCATCCTTGGAAAGAGGGCTGTGTTAATTGTGCAGATCTATGTACAGGGAGCCCATAATGCCAGAGCCAGCAGTTCCTTGCAACTCTGATATGTGAACTCTTAACAAAGGGATATTAAAATGACTGTTTCTTCCTTTCCTCATCAAGTTCAGCCTGTTACAAAGGGGAGCTAATTAGAATCATGCTTAGTTTCTCTCCACTGCCAGCTCTGTGCATTGGAGACTTTGACTCAAGAAGGAAACTGAATAATGCTCACCTGTTAACCCATTGCTAGCTTTTTAGACTCCACACTTGAGAAAAAGATGGGCCATGAGGAAGGGACTGTCCCAAAAGATGGGTAGGACTATGTTTGGCTGTAATTCTGTTTTCCATGTATCGCACCTTCAGATGTAAGCAATCCGTGCCCTTTGAGGGAATTCAAGGTGGAGGGCTGAGCAGCCCTGCTGACACTGGCATGGACATATTGGCTCTTTCTCTATTTTTTTTTTCTTATTCTGCTAAAATAAAAGTAATATAGCTGGAAAGTCCACATTTTGCTCTGTGGGCCCGACAACTGCCACTATAGTTTCTCCATGGACTTCATTAGGAATTGCAAGAGGGCTTGGATGTGGGGAAACACAACAGTTTGGACAGCTAGCATCAGATTGGTGTAAGGCTAGTCGAAACGATTAGCAGTCAAGCAGTTACTTGCTCTTCTGATTTGTAATTTCTTTGAGTTAGTGATCAGCCAAAACCACCTGGCCTCATTTGCCTCTCGCTTTTACTGATGTGATTCCATTGAGTTTAAAAGAATGACTCCCTTGCGGTGGTGTAAGAGAAAACCTGACCCATTTGCTGTAGGTATCGCTGCATCTTGATTGCCTAAAGTTTGCCGTGGACCAGTGTGATGTGATCACTCTTTTTAGCACCTAATGCACTGGCTTCTTAATAGTCTTTAGTTGCTGATGTCAGGAACAGAGCTATGCAAGATATTTCTCCGTGAAAATGGACGCACTCAAAACTAGCCTGGTTTCATGTTTGATTACAGAATCAAACCCCAGACCAATTCGGTAAAAATATTGACTAGGGCTTTACAAACCTTGCATGATTTTGAAGCCAGTAGGATGTGGAGCTAGGAGAGATTTGGTGGCTTCAGTGGAGTTTAATATAGAGATTTTTTTTGTGTTAATTTGAGCCCTAAACTTTACACTTGGGATTGAGAGGGATAATGTAGGTGGGAAGGGGACATGAACCCACATGGATTAAAAACAGATACAAACATGTGCATGAATCCTTCCTTATGACGCAAACCCAGCATGTTTTACAAGACCCTCTGATCAGGCAGAGGCTCATACTTTTTTCTTGTTTAACTAAAGATTTATTTATTTTAACTGATCATAATCAGTGATCATTTATTCTATCTGTAAAATGCATGTGGAATGTTCAAGGTTCTGTGTACGCATGACCATACCAATATAGCATGGAGCCTGCCAGTAGTAAATGAACAGCACCATCTTGACAACTATTTCTGTGGGCCAGATCTTGCAAGCCTACAAGGCATAGTGCTTCTACCATGAGAATTCTGCTACCTGCGTTATGTCATGTGGTAACTGTTTACTGAATAAGACCCTAAGGAACTCCTGATTCACTAACTCCACGGTGTGAAGTAACCCTTCCATTTTAGATCAATGTGTGCTGCTAATAGATGGGCAGTCTAAAGGCATTCTTAAACAGTTGTCAGTGAAATGTTGACTTCACTCCAATCAAATGTTTCTTTTGGGTATATTTCTAAATATTCACTAAATTTTTAAAAATGTAATTGTCGTTTTTTTTGGTTTTTTTTTTTTCTTTTAGGATCCTGCAGGTATCTTTGAACTAGTGGAACTTGTTGGCAATGGAACATATGGGCAAGTGTATAAGGTAAGGTCCTTGCATGTGTCTGAAACTACTATTTTTTCCTGGTCCATGAGTTTACATGTTGGAATGCTTGGTTCTTATCTGTATTACCTTAGATCAGTTTCAGACCTGAACAGAAACTAGAAACCTTTGAACTTTGGCTTCTTTCAGTATCTGCACTGTCCAACACAGGGAACTTTTAGGTCCATTACAATGAAGTTGCTAGTTCTAAAATAGTTCTTGGAACCTTTTAAAAAAAAAAAAAAAAAAATTCCTCTTATTTTCATTGCCTGCATGTGTTCAGTAGAGGGAGAGCAATCTACATAGTGCAATGGTTTAATACATTAGCCTCTCGCTTCTAGAGAGCTGAATTAGTAACTAGATAAATTGAAATATTTTTGGTTTTAATTTAGTGCGCTATCCTCATTGCAGAAGCAATGTGACTTGTTCTGCCAATCTCTGCTAAGCACAGACCACTGCAAGAAAGGAACTTCATAGTCTAGAAGCTTGCTTTAAAACTTCTTCTTAATGTTCTACATTGTTCTTAAGCAAAATCCTGAAAATTTTGGATACATTTTTGAAATCTGTCTACAGTTCTTGTAGATTACCCTGATTCTTGTTCTAATATAACCAAATCTCCAGATCCAAATACCTCCTCAATTCAGAATTTTGGATTTGTTCAGACTGTTTTGGGGTTTTTTTTTAAGATTGGGCTCAGATCTACTTGCTACATGGTGTGATGATGAGGGTTAAAAATCACTGAAAGTTATGTTTTCAAGTTCTCCATGAGACTGTGATAACTATTCTGGTTCTACCTTCTGATCACAGTCCCTCTGTTTCAACTTTTTGAAGGGACTCTAAGGTTACACACGGGATTTCTACACATAATCTGTATTTGCATGCGCAGCTCTGATAATTGTGAGCAAAGATAGTGAATCTGTTTGCACAAATTCCCTTTTGGTTGGGAGTGTGCAAAAAGTGTATTTGCACAATCAATCATTTGGAAAACATGGCATTTTCTGTCATGCACTGGCCTACACCAAGCTTTCCACAAGTCACAAGAGGAAGGGAGGGAAAATTTGTGTTTAAAAAAATAAAAAATAAAAAATTCTGAATTCTGGCTTCCACATCATCCCGTTGCTGTAGACTAATTCCTTTAATCTAATGATTGGATTTAAATGACCTCAGGATGAACTGAAACTTCTGGAGTTAAAAATGTGTGTGAATTTCTAACCTAGAATAAATACAAACCTTATCAAGTTTATGTTCTGGTGACTCTTCCTCCTTGCTATTTTTTTTAACAGTGGTGTTTTGCATTAAGTTGATGATGATATGATGTTTTTATTTCCATTGTTCTTCCTGAATCATCAGGGCCAACAGCATTCGTCTGTCATTGAAACTGTTTTTCTCAGTTGGCAAAATAAGGGTCGAGATTGACCTAATTTTAACATGTGCCTATTTCTAACAATCAGTGGAAACTATGTGACTATAATGTCTCTTTGAAAGCTTACTGGTTCTATGGAAAAGCAGATAGACTACACAGAGTTGACACTCTTCTTTACGCAAGTCTGGTCTTTTTTTCCTATCAAAATGTTTGGTATTTTAAAGCCGTGGTTCTCAACCACTGTGTCGGGACACAAAGGTGTGTTGTGAAGAGCCAGGAGGTGTGTCATGGAAAATTGGCAGCTCAGCTCAGAGCCAGCTTGGGGGTCCTGCTGCCCGCTGCTTTCTGCTGCCCTCAGCAGCCTGCTCCTGCTGCCCAAAACAGGCAGCAGCCAGGGCCAGATGAGTAAAGGGATTTAGGGGTTGCACCCCAGAGATCCTAGGCTGGGGTGGGGTGGGCACCACCTGCCCCACAAAAATAAATCTGGCCCCATCAAGCCAGACAACCAAGGCACCAACCTGCACTGGCTTGACTCTGCACCCACCCAGGTCCCGGAATGCTGCATCCTCCAGAGTGCTGCAGCCTCCCAAGCGCCACCGCCACTGGGAGGTTGTAGTGTGTCACGCAGGAGAACATCATCTGTCAGGTGTGTCACGAAGGAAAAAATGTTGAGAACCACTGGTTTAAAAAGTGCAATTATCTGAAGAAAACTCCTAAAATCATTCACATTTAAGCTATGTCTGCCCTACAGACCTTACAGTGGCATAACTGTACTGCGGCAGCTGCACTTCTGTAATACGGGGCTCGACAAAACTGGGGCGCCAGGTCACCATGGTGACCAGGGTTTGTAGCCTGGCTCCTAGCTCTACTGCGGGAATGCAATGGAGGAACGCCCTCTGGCGAGCAAAAATAAAACTGCTGTTGTCTAGCTGGGAGCCAACTTTGTCGAGCCCCGCTTTAATGTCTCCCTTGTGCCAATGGGAGAGAGCTCTTGATGTGTATCTGCTGATATGAAGCATAACCGACTGTTGTGGTGTCCCGGTTGGACAATTGGAGAGAAATAAGATCTTGATGGCCCTTCCATCAAAATCTCCCTGGCGGATATAGAAACTTTTTTAAATTTTAAGAATAACTATGTAAGATTAGATGAAGCAAATTTTTATTTGCTTATATATGGCATAAATAAATACAGATTTACAGATCTTAGCATGCAAAATTATCATTTTACATGACAGGGATAAATAAATGATGCATGTAAATTGTGCATCAGTCATGAAATGGGCTGCAAACGCAATAAAAAATAAGGTGTTTAAAAGTTTCACAAATGGAGGAGGGTGGCTGAGAATGCTCTGTGCCTGCCTGGGTCGTCATGTGGTTTAGGGCTGGCCTTGATTGGGAGAGCTGGTTCTCAGTGAAAGGGACTGCAGGGTTTGGAGTGAAATGCACAAGCCCTTCGTTTGCATTAATAAAGCAGCTAATCCTAGTGTTCTGATGACTGAATGCTGCAATGATCTTGACATAGGGATGACTCGGAGGATTGGCATTTCTTACCAGAGCAATAATCTGAGCAGTCAGAGCAGTTGCATAAAAAGTGTTGCTGAAGGAGCTCTTTCCCACACTCCTTAGTTCTTTGTTTCCCCACTGTGTAGGGGGTGAGCGTGACTCTGGGGGTGGTAACATAAAATCGTATCAAAGTGCTTCAGATATTAACAATTTCCCCATCAACTAGCGCAAGACTGCCACACGCAATGAGATTTCCTGAACTATTCACACCCTACACTTTTCTCGCTCAATATAGGTCCAATATGACATTGCTGTGAAATGTCTTGCCATACCCATATTATGAGAGATCTGCACATCATGATAGAAAATATTAATTGCCAACGTATTTCGTAGGCTTTATTACTAGAATGCCATTCTTGGTGATTTGACTTTTAGATGGTATCAATAAAGTCTTTCATCATTCAAAATTATCAGACAACTAGGAGGGCAATGATGCAAAGCTACTTTTGGGTCACATGACTGTCTGTTTTTATTGTCTTGCAATCTAGGGGTATAGACCTATATCCATTGTAACTATGAAAGTAGTTGCCTGCGTGAGCTGCACTATTGTAACAAGATCACCAGGAGAAATTATGGAACTCTGCAAATATGCAGATATCTGCATTGTATCAGTGGATATCCATGGGCCATTTCTTGTGGATGCAGACTGGGTGTGGAACTACTTTTTTGTATTCCCGCGGGGCTCTAGAATTAGGGAGAGGCAGTGCTCTAGTTACAGACCAGTGACATGTATCTCTCTTCTAACTGTAACTGGAAGCTCTTGCCTAAAATAATTTTGCGTGGCAGGGGGTCAGTAAATTCTCATGGACTTCATAAGTATCTATATTTTGTTGTTGCTTTAAGGAGAAATATTTAGTAGTGAAACAAGCATGGAGTCCTAGGATTCCTTGTTTTGCTGAACTAGATTAACACGGCTACCCCTTTGGAACTCTTTGGAAGTGGTTGATTTCTTGAATTGAACTGGAAAGATGAATTATTTTCTAATAAACATGTGTCTAATGGAACAGGTTTGAGGTAACTCCTATTAAAACTGTTCTAGTCTTGGTCTATTTAAGGTGTTGTGTCTGAGTTTTTTAATTCTGTCACCTTGAATACATGAATACAATGAATTGGTCTTAAAATGATGAGCTATTTACTCATTGTTGTGCTGCTTACACTGAATGTAGAAGTGGATCTGCTATGATAACTCAGTTGTATGTTAGTGGCATATTGCTGGAGTGGGTGGGTGAGGTTTTGAGGCCTGCAGTTTGCAGGAGGTCAGACTAGATGATTGTACTGGTCCCTTCTGACCTTTAAAGTCTATGATAGTGAAAACATCTTTGAAGAGTTCTATGTTGTCTGAAATATATATTTGATCTCCTATACCAGTGGTTTTCAAACCATGGGTTGCAGACTCTCGGGTACTGGGTTGCAGCTGAAAGACTGGAAGGCATTGCTCAAAGATGTAATTGTTTGGTCATGGGTAGACATGATTTTTTTTCAACTGGGTCCCAAGGAAAAACATTTGAAAACCACTGTCCTATACAATGCCTTTAGGTGATTCAGGGGAGCAAAATGCTAATTGGAAACTGGCAAATATTATAGGCAACAATTTTGTTTCTTACCTGTGGAAAACAGGAGGAAATGTTTAATGTTGAGGAGTGTTCACTTTCGGGGATATTCCTAAGGTACAGCACTCCACTGTTTCTTACCTGTAACCAACAACTCGGCCTTGCATTTCCTGTGCTCTGGGATCTCTGCTGTCCAGCTTGGGACTTACTGCTAGACTGCTGTACTACATAACTATATCATGGGCACAGTTGAAGGTTGGGGTAACAGTGGTGTCCGGCCCTTTCATCTTGGAAGGCAGCCTCTCTTTTTCTTTTAAACCCTGAAATATCTCCATTCCTTCTTCCACCTATCAGTTGCCAAGTAACCCTAAGAACAATACCCATATGACTTGCAGCTTTTAGATCTCATAACACTCTAATTTAGAAGACAGAAGAAACCGTGTAATGGCTTAGTGATTATATGGCATGTACTAGCTAATTAAAAATCAATAGTTACTGTGTAATTATAGACTTATTCCATAGCACAATAGCTTGTACCCTTTAAGATAAAGCAATGCTAATGTAAATGTAGGGACAAATTCCCAGTGCACTAAGGACTGACATTTGGTCCAGAATACTGCAAAGCCCCTGGAGTGGATAACATATAAGTAGAGCTAGTTAAAAGTGGTGGATAAGCAAACATCCAGACTTATCAATGTGACTTTTGGAGTCTGGAAGATGGCCTAAGACTTGAGCAGTCTGACCGTTCCAACTCCTCAAAAGGAGAACCTGACCCAATGGTTTGCAAAAAAAAAAAATCCAAAATCACCCTAAGGCACAATATCCGTATTGACAAACCCTTGCAAAATGCTGTTGTACCTCATCTTCAGAAAAAATGTACCGAAGATAAAGAATTTTTTGGCCGCAGAACAAGCCAGGGTTGGATCCAGAAGACATACAGTAGAATAAAGGTTCAATCCACCTGTGCTATGTGAGACAGTGCTGGAGAATAATGTGGATTTTCTCAAAGGATATAATAGCACATGGCACAAACTTCTTTGGGTAGTTCTGGAGCTGAGGAAAATGTTATAAGGCTGATAAAGAATCTCTACAGATGCACAACAGCTTAGATGTTTGTGGGACATAAGCAAAGTAGTCTGACTTGGGGATAAATGTCAATTGGTGAGAGCTTGCAGCCCTGTCTATCTTCAACTATTGTATTAAAGAAATCTTCAGAGGAGCCACTGAAGGAGAGCTACAGGAGCATGTACCTGGTGGTGGATGAAAAATGAGTCACCTGTGTGTCCCTCATGATATTGAGCTGATTGGAGTATTGTAAGCAGAGGTGCAAAAATTTCTAGAATGAGCAGTGGTGGAAACAGAGATTTTTAGTGTGAAGATACCTCATGAAAAGACATCATTCTGTTGATGAGGCAGACTTATTCATAGCCAAATCCGAGGAGACATTGGAGTGTGTTGAGCACTTCAGATACCTAGGTAGCATGCTTACAAGGGATCCTAAACATCACTGAGAGAGCTGACAGAATTGGAGTTGTGACCACTGGTCTAGCACAGTGAGCCGCATTGAGAGATGCAAATGTATTAGCTGGAAATGCAAACTGAAATTGCTATAGTCTCATCTTAGCATCTTGCTATATGCATGTGAGATGTGGCTGCTAAGGAAACAGGAGATTGAGGCTTCCTGCCTTTGAATTGAAATGCTACAGGCAATTGCTGGGTATTATTTGTATCTTCTGCACGACGCTAATGAAGAAGTAATTGCCCAAATTTACAGCCTAATCGGGGTGATAGCTGACATCAGGACAACCAGACAAAAAAAGCTGAGTTTTTGTGCCACATGTGGTTCAGGTGAGCAGAGGAAGACTGCAGGGACTAATGCGGTGGCAGGGGACGTCCACGGTGAGTGGGGCTCTGCACTGTGGCTGACTGGAGGGGATGCAGCACTGCATGCTTCTCCAGGCAGTATGAAGACCACAGAACATGGAAGAAGATTGCTGGGCCAGTGACTCCCATGGGTTATATTTACCATTCATGTTAATGTGACTTTATGGTGCTTTACAGCAGTGTTTCTCAACCTTTTGCAGGTCGTGACACACTTGGCAGCGTTTCATGACCCCACAGGACACACCAGCCCACCCACCCCCAGGCCAAATCTAGCCATCTCCCCAGCTCTCCATGATGCACCACTGTGTGGTGACATAGTAATGTGTCCTGACACAGTGGTTGAGAACAGTAACATAGGGAACAATAACAATAAGCATGATCCTCCTAAATATATTGGGAAGAAGTATGTGAAAAGTATAGAATAGTCATTCTTATTTCTGTATATCACAGGATTCTAGGAGGCGGTGTGTGTGAGAGAGAGAAAGACGGAACAGAGATAAGGATGCTCAGACTTTTTTATTGGTGTATTGTGGTGTTGGGTTTTTTTGTTTGTTTGTTTTTTGTAGGGATAGGTCTACAGCTAAATGGTGCAGTAACAAGAGATCTGATTCGTAGTCTCCTGATCATGCATGACAAACCCTCCCATTCCCTATACTGAAAATGTCAGCCCCCTATTTGGCAGCCCATGTGGAGGGCTTTTGGCTAGTCTAGGGATTTACATGGCAGGACACTGCAGGCAGTGGGCGAGCCAAGGAAGAAGTGGGCGGGTCAGCAGGAAGCACATTAAAACCACCTGCATCCGGTGTTGTTCCCCCCACCAATGCAATGCAACCTCAGGTGCTTACCAGCACTGGAACAGGGGGCCAGCAAGCCATGCCTTCCACCTTTTTTAAACAAAAGAAACATATGCATTGTAGGGAAAAACATGACCATACTGCAAAAGGTCTAGATGCACTATGAGACTGGATTGAATGCATTCCTATGTATCCACTGCAATCCTAGAGAACTGTGTGATCAAAATTGCATTACATTTACGTTTTTGCTTAATAGATTCTGTATTACTCCCATCTGCTACAGCCTATTGATGGTGTTTGTTAAGGTTTTTAAAAAATATATCAGATTTTATTTTTTATAAAACATTAGGAAAAAAACATTTTATTTGGTAGCTCTTCTACGAGGACACGTTTACCTCCCTTCAAAATTGTTGGTGGTTGTTTTTGCTGATCCCTTTCTCCAAGGAGCTTTACAGTTTAGGATTACAATTGTTAAAATATCCATTATATACACAAGGCTGATTGGATTGTAATGTTAATCCAGTAATAATAATAGTGCAGTATTTATAGTGATGCATACACAATAAAATTATAAATGGAAGTGAAACAAACAAGGAGTCCTGTGGCATTTTAAAGATTAACAAATTTATTTATCGCATGAGCTTTCGTGGGAGAAAATGCCATATCGCCAGACGCTAGAAGATGGAGAAATACAGTTGAATGGGAGGAAAATAAATGCAGGGAAGTGTCAAGTCAGACTGATACAGGAAATCCAATGCAGTTGTTTAGATTCGAACAGTGGAGAACAGCATATAGGAGGGAGGTGGGGAGAGAAAGGAAAGCAAAATTAACTGTTGTAATGGGAGAAAAAAACATAATCTCTAGTCATCCCTAAACTGACAGTGTCAAATCTGCATATGAATTCCAATTCTGCAGTTTCTCTTTGAAGGTTTGATTTGTTATCACTGTGCCTGAATACAGCTTTTAACAGATCAGTAATGGAGTGATCAGGGAGGCTGAAGTGTTCCCCTTTTGGTTTTTGAATGTTGTAATTTCTGATGTCAGACTTGTGTCCATTTATTCTTTTGCACCGACTGTCCTGTTTGTCCAATGTATAAGGTGGAGGGGGGGGAGCGTTTCTGGCACATGATGGCATAAATCACATTGGTGGATGAGCAGGTGATGGAGTAGCCCTTGATGGAGTAGCTGGCTTGATTAGGTCCTGTGTAATCCCCTCTGCCTTATACATTGGACAAACAGGGCACAAGTTTGACATCAGAAATAACAACATTCAAAAACCAATAGGGGAGACACTTCAGTCTCCCTGATTACTCCATTACTGATCTGTTAATAGCTGTACTTGGGCAAATGGATAACAAATCAAACCTTCAAAGAGAAACCACAGAATTGGAATTCGTATGCAGATTTGACAGTGTCAGTTTAGGGATGAATAGAGACTATGATTTTGTTTCCCATGACGAGTTAATTTTGCTTCCCTTTCTCCCCCCACCTCCCTCCTATATGCTGTTGTCCACTGTTTGAATCTAAACAACTGCATTGATTGCTGTTAGAGCTTGACCCGATTCTATGACTTACACTTCCCTGCATTTATTTTCCTCCCATTCTGTAAACTCCCCATCTTCAAAGTGTCTGACGAAGTGGGATTTTCTCCCACAAAAGCTCATGCAATAAATAAAACTGTTAGTCTTTAAAAGTACCACAGGACTCCTTGTTTGTTTTTGCTGAACTAGACTAACACGGCCACCCCACTGGATCTAAGCTTGTATGTCAGTGTTTGCCCTATGAGTTAGGCTGAATTGAATTACTCCTCTGTTCAGCCCATTAGCTACCCATGTTGCTGTTGTATATAGGAATGTTATATTCCACTCTGCCACAACAATACAATGTATTGAATTTGGCGGCTCATTAAATGTCTTTAGAATGGAAGTGTGTGTGTGTGTGTGTGTGTGTGTGTGTGTGTGTGTGTGTGTGGTTAGCATCCAGCAGACTTCTGGAAGAATCTAGACTGACTTCTAGTAAGTTTTGGTGTTTAGTTCAAATCATAGAAAATTCCATGGTAACAGGGAATACACCCAGTAATATTTTGCCTAAATGTGGAGCTGCCCCAATGAATTAAGGGCCTTTCAAGTACTATTGTAGCACTCATTTACACATCAATACCCAGAATGCCCTGCTGGCTCACAGCTATTTCAGGGTCGAGCGTTGTGAATTTAATTGAGTGGCTGAATGCTGTTTCTGTAGGAAGTGGATTTGCTAAAGGTGGTTGTTTAGGTATTTTCTTCAACTTTTTGGGGAGGAGGCAAATGGCCAGGGTTGTAGTATTTAAATCTTGTTAAATGTTTAGCCTGTCAATCCTGCAGCACTGAGGGAAACCAGGTTATTATTGAAAAGTTGTTTTTTTTTCATACATTGGATTAGGGATTGTTCTCATTGGGATTGTGGAACAGATATTGCAGATTCCTGAGCTTATTATTAGCTGATGCCTGGAGAGTTCAAGCAAGTAATGCAAGACAAGGGTGGCATTTGTTTTAATAATCAGTTGCTTTATTATCTCTCTATCTTGAAAGATTGATGGCTAACAGTTTGGTGATTAATCAGTGATCCTTTAGCTGAGTGGGGAAAAAGAGTAACTGTACAGCACAAAATCATTATAGCCCAAAGGGATCGTTACTGAAAAGAATTGATCCTAACTTGTATGCAAAGCTCTCATATATGAAAAATAACTGCTGTGATGTGTCTGGGAGACTGAGCTAAATACTTAAAAGAAACAAACAAAAATCCCACGTGCATTGCATAACTCTTCAGTTAATAATGTTGGTCCCCTCTTGCCTGTTCCCCATGTGTTGGTTATAGACAGCTGTATCTGAGTTACCACAAACTCCTGACTAAGCTTTTTAACACAAAGTGCAAAAGGGTAACCGTGTTAGGCTAGTTCAGCAAAACAAGCAAGGAGTCCTGTGGCACTTTTTAAAAACTAACAAATTTATGTATCGCATGAGCTTTCGTGGGAGAAAATCCCATTTCAGAGCGGGACTTTCCCGGGGCCGGGGCTCCGCTGACGCCAAGAAGCCGGCGCTCTCGGTGGCTGGAGCTTCGCTGCCCTGGGGAATCCCAGAGCAGTGGGGCTCCAGCTGCCCAGAGTCCCGGCCCCGGGAACTCCTAGGGCAGTGGGGCTCCAGCTGCTGGCTTCTGGGCGGCTTCGGAGCCCCGGCTGAAGCCGCATGGGTGGCTTGAGCCAAGCTGCCTGCCGCCCAGGCTTGGGTGCTCCTGCTCGGGAGCCGCCAGTCCTGGTGGCCAGTCCCTGGTGGCTCCAACAGCAGTGGAGCTCCTGTGGTGGGAGCTCTGCTACTTATCAATTTCACTGCTCTGCTAGAGCAGTGAAATTGACAAGTATGACAGCTCCGGTGTCCCAGAGTGGCCTCGATTTGGCACTCTGAGACATTTCCGGAGGCGGTCAAAAGCACAAAGAGCGTACACACTCGCTCTATCGTGGAACAGCTGTTCTGCGGTAAGTCTAACCACCCTCATTTAGGTGATTTACCTCTTGCCACGCAACAAACACGATTGTAGTGTGTACTCTCACAGCCTTATCGCGCGGTAAAGTTCCTTACGGTGCGATAAGGCTGTATTGTGTACAAGCCCTAAGAAGCCCCAAATTGTCTTGCGCTGTATACAGACACCTAGGAAACAAGCACCTTGCTCACAGGAGCGGACATTGCATTTTCAGTCAAGATGCAACAAGTGCATTTTGCAAGCAACAGGAAGGAGGCCAAAGGGATGGTAACCTTTACAAGATCACATGGTTATGTGAGCTAGTGCACAGCTCGAGTCTGATGCAATTTTGTACAGCAAAAATTCCTGTAGTATTGTGCCTTCACTTGTTTGTTGTTTTAGTCTCCAGCTATCTCCTTCCCAGCGTTTTGTACTGCTGCCCATCACTGTTACGGGAGTAAATTCGTTTGTCGTCATCGACTGACATATTTTATAAATGAAACAAGGTGTAAGAGAAGAAATTAACTGTGCTGTCTTAGCTATACTCTTATTTGGATAAAACAAACAAGGTGTCTAATGGCACTTTTAAAGACTAACAAGTTTATTGCATGAGCTTTCTTGGGGGAAAAATCCCATTTCACCAGACGCTTCAAGCTCATGTGATAAATAAATTTGTTAGTCTTTAAAAGTGCCGCTAGACTCCTTGTTAGTTTTGCTGAACTAGATTGTCGCAGCTATCCCTTTTGGTTCTTATTTGGATAGTTATATTTAGAATACCGAAACATTCCTACTGGAGCTCCAATCAGTATGGAGTTGGGTTTCTGTCCCAAACTATTGTGTAGTTTTGCTAAACAGTTATTCAGTATACGCTGTGTTTTATTGGTGGCTATATTTCAAGAGGGTGGATGAAGCAATTCAATTACACATACAGTATCCCAGGATCCAGCAATCTGACCTCCATAGGCAGATGTCTCACTATGTCTAGTGAAGCCCTATTGACTTCAAGGCTCTAAGGGTTGGTTTTTTTTTTTTTTCTTTGAACATTAGATTGCAGTTATTTCGGATCCTTTAGTATCACAAGTCCAGTATTAAATGTTAAGTTGTCATTTTGCTGTAATGGCTCCTCCTCTTAACCAGAATGTAATGGCATTACACGAATATGCCTGACAACAGCGTAGATGCTGCACATCTTTAGGCAGATTTCAGCCACTAATGACTTGCTCCTTTCCTTAAATATGGGGGTTGTTTTGGTTTTTTTTTTTCTCTTATGGGGATAGAAAAGACTAAGCGATTGTAGTAATATGAAATAATACATCCAAGCTGATATTTAGAATGAAAATTTAAATCCTAATTTTGACATGCCTGATTATTCTCTTTTTTTTAAAAATAGACTAGACGTTTCTTTTTCTAGCTTAATCAAATTCATGACCCTGGAACATGGACTTGTTCTTCCCAGTTGATTCTTTTAATGCCACACAAGCAGCTGATCTGGAAGAACACTAAACTGTTTCCTCTTTTTTAAAAAAAAAAAAAAAAAAAAAAGAAGAAAAAAAAAAAAAAAAAAAAGGGAAAAAAGGCGCTGTTACCAGAGCAACTGGTACATCTTGTGCAGCTTAATCTGTGAAAGATCCAGAGAACCCTCAAACCCTCCCAAAGCCAACCCACACACGCCCACGTGCCAGTATGTCACGTTAACTTTTGTGCTTTCTGAATAGTTCAAGGGAAAGGTGTTTTTTATGCTTCAAGCCTATAGAACACAGGTTCTAAATGGTACTGAAAGGAGATTAATGAATTAATAATTCCTTATCTACCTTCTGTTTCTCCTCATTTTTTAATTTTTTTCCCTCAAGCATGTGATGGAAGTTGGTGGTATGAAGGCCATCAGCATAACCATGGGATTATGAAATGATACGTGGCCCCACTCTCCCCTGTGTCCGTCGCTGGGTTAGCTCTGCTTTGGCAGAAAGCAATACAGGAGTAGCTGCAGTTCTTTCAATAAAGATAAATTCAAGATGAAGGAGGAGGGTTACAATGCTGCGTGGTGCGAAAGGCCTGGGAGAAGAGAAGGCAGAAAAGGAGTCTATGCCTTAGTCTACATTTGCCACACTTTTCGGCGGCAGTCGATGGGAGATATGCAAGGTACATAAAATACCTTGCATATCTCCGGCCCACTTATTCACTACCCCTTAAACACTTTGCTAAGGCGACGGGAAATACCACCCCGTTGCCTGAGCGATACACCACTTCTGGGGCTGGAGTTATTAGGGGGAATTCTGGAGCTATTGAGGCATCTACACAGATCACTCAATCGAACATGGAAGAGTGGGCTGACGGCGGTGATTTTGCCACCCTCACTATAGACTGTCTTTGTATTGTGCCACCCCTTGCAGTAGACATGGCTCAAGTGTTTTGTTTTAAAGGGCGGCAGGGGGCAGGCGTTTGGAGAACAGCTAGCTCGATGAAGTATGTTGCTCCTCAAAGATCTAATGGTTGGAAAGATGGTCCAGTGGTGACAGCATGAGTGTGAGCTGTGAGCTGCCTTCTCTAGACTTTTCTCTGTGCTATAGCAGTGACATGGGTAGAGCCCTGCAAATCCGCAGATATCCGCATTATATCTGCCAATATCTGCATCCGCAGATACGATGTGGATATCCGCAGCCCATTTCATGCAGATCGGATACGGATCCACATATTTTTATCTCTACAAGGCTAGAGCCCTGCAAGTATGCGGATACCCGCAGACCATTTC
>ML685816.1:6953860-7139531 GCA_007922175.1 Pelusios castaneus | reverse complement strand
TACAAGGCTAGAGCCCTGCAAGTATGCGGATACCCGCAGACCATTTCTTGCAGATGCAGATTGGATATGGATCCAATATTTGTATCCGCGCAAGGCTCTAGACATGATTTTTCCTCTTCCACTCAGTCAGGATTGTCAGTGGTGGAATATAAGAGCCTTTTGTATGGAAGATCAGTTGGCTGTTTTTGTTTTTCATTCTTTTTAAAAGAGAAATTTCAAATTTACACCATGGGTACCATAAAGTTACTGCTGCTCAGATGGCTTCTGGCTATTTGCGTGTGTGCGTGTGTGCGTGTGTGTGTGTGTGTGTGTGTGTGTGTGTGTGTGTGTGTGTTTTTAAATAACGATAATGAGTCACATGGCTAACTTAATATATGTGATCTGAGCATGAGAGCTGTAGGGACTAATGAACAAAAGAAGCCTTTCGTATCATTACACAGTTCATTTTATCAGAATACATTTTCTTGTGCTCTTCTTCCTATAATACTATTTTCAAGTAAGGGAGTGCCCTAGGCAGCTCCAGCCAGACATATACTTCTGAGCTGGAGCTAATCAGCTGCTATTAACATTGGGGTGCTGGAGGAATAAAGGGGTTGTTTAGTCCTTTTTGCTAATGTTTCTTTCCTGGTCTCTGCACTTCCCGCTCTTTGTCTGGCGTGAAAGAATATTTCTGCCATGGTGACATTCTGGCTGTTTTTTTTGTGTTGCCGTTTCACTTGTGTGTGTATATTTTATTTGGATATTCAAGCCCTTGTGCTCTAGTGCCCAGCCCAATCATTTAAAAATCATGAGTCAATATAGTGATTGACTAAAAATTACTAAGCTTCAAAAGCAGAAAACAAATCTTTATATTTCTGATTTTCAAGCTTTTCTCTATAGCCAGCATGGCTAAAAATTTGTGGGAGAGGGTGCGTTGGTGTTTTAGTTTTGGTTTTTTTAAATGGAAGCTGCAATTGTCATGTAACTACAAACTTCCAATGTAATGAGACTTGTCATGTAGCAAGAATAGACAATGCTGTTTGTACATGTGGATTCTGTGTGTCTCGCACTTCAGTGGGAGCAGTCTCAAGACCAAACCCCCTTTTCCATTCTACTTTATTAACGGAAAGACGAGTGAGTCAGCCAAATTTCCGAGACGAGTCAGTTTGAGATGACCTTGTGAGATGAACATCTTGAACAAAAGCTTCACAGCTGGTTTGAGCTCTTCCCATTTTAAACCCAGCCATAAGCTGACTCAAAAAATAGGCCACAAAAGTATTAAATTTGAAGTCCCTTATTTTTATTATTAAATATGTCCAATTCCATTTTGTTAGTGGCAAAACTCTGCAACATGTTATGTGGTTTTCCAGGCACTGGGCAAAAAAATCAGGTTAAGAAACTACATACAACTACACTTTCAAAAACTACATGAATGAATGAATCAATCACACAGGAAATGAGTACTCAGTTTACTATCTACTGTGCTGTCGTCCTGTGACAGATGAATAGCAAATGGCCGTAATAGGTAAACATTAAGATCTCCCGTGGATTTTAACGAATTAAGATCAACATAGAAGCTGCTGTGAGCTGAATAAGTTTAGGAGTAACAGATTCTTAAGACAACAGAGTCCTATGGCACTTTTAAAGACTAACAGATTTATTTATTACATGAGCTTTCGTGGGAGAAAATCCCACTTCGTCAGACGCTTTGTGGGTCTGTGAAAAGTCAAATTGCTTCACTCTGTGATTAAAAAGATGCCAGTTAAGTTTAAAGGTAGTGTATAAAACTGTAATTTGACTCATCCTAACATACAGAATAGAGATTTGGCCAGCCACAAGAAAAGAAATCAGTGAGCTCTCCAGCAAGGAAACTAAGATGGTGAGATGGGTCAAATGGCTGAACTCTCCTGACAGGAAATGAGGTTCTGTGTGGCCCGATGTGAGTTGCCCCAGTTGAAAACAAAATTTGAGGGAGGCTAGATACATTGGTGTGGATATCTCTAACAGAGACCTGAGTTATGGTGGTAGGACGGCCTTCGCAATGATGGTATATGGAAGACCAAAGGGGAGGGCAAAGGCTTGGTACAGGGATCGGATATTAGCAGAGCTTAGGGAGACCAAGTTGCATGACAGCCAGACATACAATCATGAGTTTTGGAAGAAGGCTAAAAAACTCGCTGCCTCCCAATGAGAAAATGGCAAGGAAGAAGAGGAGGAGTTGGATTCAATACATTGTCTGCTGATCCATCAGAATCTCCTTTTAGTAGCAAAGCAGTATGCCCTCTTTGGTAATGCAGTAGTAGTAACCTATAGGTGCATTAAAACTCTTCTTTAACTCTCAGTATTATTGGAGCTTATTTCCTCTTTGCCTGGAAATTACTGAGGATCCATAACTTGTAACAGGAATAGGTCTTATTCCAGCTGGCCAGGCATACCTACGCACCAGACTCTTGTAGGTGACTCAAGATTGGTGAACTTGAGCAGAACTACCGGTACAATACCCATGTGCGTTTAGTCCCTGATGACACTTTGTAACAGGTTCGGATCCACCTTCCCTCCTCCAGCACCTCAGGTCCCACTCCCCCAAAGTCCAGGAGTCTACAAATGACTCACCAGTCTCTTGCGTGTTGTCATCCGTGCTCTTTATTTACAATGTCTCCAGTGTATCACGACGGCCCCAGATGCTCCGAGGCTCAGGGCTTTGTTTTCCTGCTAGCAGACAGGCACATATCCAGCATCTCCTTGCTTGCTTAACCATGCCTCCCTGCACTGGTTTCCTGCCCAGACCTATATCCTCTGCTCAGGCCTGGATTAAGAGGCCTTGGGACCTCAGGCCGCCGACCACTGTGGGTCTCCTTCCTGGGCTGGGGCCCCAGCCTCCCACCACCATAGCTCCTCCACCCCGGGGCCCTAGCCCTCCCTACAGCGGTTCTGTGGGAGCTGAGCGGGCAGTGGAGGCCACACAGATCATGTAGGGGCTGAAGCTCAGAGTCCTCCTTCAAGCAGGGGCCCAGAACGTCAGCCCCTATAGTCCCTTTGTTGATCCAGCCCTGCCTCTGCTGAGCCAGCTCACCAGCTGCATCCTCTTGTTTCGATGAGACCAGGGTGTGACACAGCCCTAATTATCAGGCACCTGTTCAAGCGCTCTGAGCCAGGGCTTACAGAGCATCTGTGGGGTTTATCTTCTCTGCCCTGCTACAGCGCTCTTTTCTGACCCTGTTAAAACACAATGTGAGCTGCACCCATGCTTGCAGCTTTTCTTTCTCAACCATGGATGAACTCTTCACACCTCCCCATTTACCCTACTACCTGACTTTGTGTATTAGTGCATTCTGGGGAGTCTCTACGAAGCTATCCCAGAGTGCATCAGCAGCAGTGGATAGAATTCCAGAGAGCACCCATGCAGGCTGGCACCATCAATAAATGAGGCAATTTATTGCAGATGCCTTGCTCTCTCTGAGGAAGGTTGGCCAAACCAATTAAACCAGTACCACATTGGTTACAGGAAAGCAGCAATCTACCGGACTTGTCCTATGGCGGGGACAAAACAATGTAACTGATGTGATCACGATAACGGTTAGTTATGTCACCGACTGGTTACCACTATTAAATGTAGGGTGGGAAAGGGTTAGGATTGTTGTAATACGTGAGCCATGTCTCCCTCTATTGGCTGGGCTGGGCTAGAAGGACCTGTGTGTGCATGCGCATTTATCTAGTAATTAGTCTTCTTTACAGGAATTTGTTGGGGTGAGATCTATGCTATAAATCTCATGAGCTCACAGGTGAACCTGTAAGTAAGCTTATTTCAGCATGTAAAACAGGGAAAAATCAATGTGACTAGTAGCTTTTTAGAGCTCAAATGTACGATTTAAAAACCTCTTTTCCTATTGGGGCCTGTTCTCAGCCTTTTTTTAATGCAGAAACTACCAGTGCTTGAAGAAGAGATGAGTTAATTATATCATGTATTAAAAGAACAGAGCACCAATTTAAGGAAACTGGTGATATGGCTGGAGTTGGGAATAAAGAATGTTACTTGTGTCACATGGGAGCTGTTAATCACAGCACCTCCCAGGAGATAAGGAGGCAGTTACGTTGGATGCACCATTTTTATCATTTAAAATTAGGTACCGCACAAGAGCTAATAAGCCTAAAATAAAAAAAGGTAGGAAATCATTTTAATGCAAAATTAGAAAAATGGGAACAGGTTGGGCTGGGAGAGTCTTAATAAAGGAAAATAACTATTTATTAACTGCTGGTGCGAAATGGGGTAATTGAAGAAAAATGCTTTAAGTGCCATTTGTTATATATTTTTAAGAAAAACAGGGCTTGCAACTTTCAGTTTCAGGCTTCTGAGATGAATACCGTGGGGCAGTATGATGATATAATACTTCACTGGAATGAGGTCATCAGTAACTCCTTGCTTGGGTGTGATTTACACAGTTGTCAGAGTCTGAATCCCAATAATATATCTCTGCCTGGGAAAAATGCTGTATTTGGAAAAAAAAGGGGAGAAAACCACCCAAAGCAATAGCTTTTCAGACAGCTGGTTCACTGCTAATAAAGGCTACAGGAAAGTGATTACCCTCTGGTACATTCGAATAGAAACGTTCACGGTCTAAAGCTAGAGGCACTGCAAGGAATGATAAGGTCAAGCAGTGTCCTTTGAGGAAAAATAATAGGTAGTTAGCACTGTCCACTGCAGATAATACATGGGTAATTTCAAAAAAGGAACATCAGAAAGGAAGATCAAAGGCGCTGTGCACTCCATGAGCTGGGGGGAGGGGAAAGGAGACAAAATGTAGGGAGAAAAGAGTATTCTCTTTTGGTGATTGATAAACTCGAGCTCTTCCAAATGAGAGATTCAGAGAGATCGAATGAACTGCTCAGTAACCAGATGGGTGAGGGTGGTAAGCAGGGGGGAAGGAATCCTTCTTCTTCCACCTTCCAGTTGCTGATCTCAAAAGCTTTTAAAACTATTATTTAAGTTTTTCAAACTCACCCTCTCCTACTGTGGTGCTGGCGTCTGCCCCATTTTACAGGTGGGAACTGACACACACAGAGCTTGCTGCTACCTACATTTATCAGTGTCCACTCATTTTGCGCACCTCAAGTTTTGAGTGTCCAACCTGAGTGAGGCACAAAGGAGCCTGGCTTTCAGATGTGTTTAAGCACCATCTGCTATCACTGGAATAAATTGCAGTTCTTTGCTCTCAGTATCTCTGAAAATCAAGGCCTGGATGACTTAATCGAAGATATAGGCTTTGGTAATGTAGGTCAAAAGATTTGCCAAATGTCATACATGAAGTTCATGGACTAGAGGAGAGCCTGGATCTTCTGAGTGATAGTCACCCCTATTCTCAAATTGTAAGTTGCCATTTTTGAATAAAATTCCATTTTTGCAAAAATGTTGAAGGTTTTTTGGTTTTGGTCCAGTGTAAAACAAAAACAACTTGTGAAACCTCCAAAGCTGCTGTGAATTTCAGTAGAATATGAGAGATTCAAATTCACTGTGACCTTTCCCAGTCTGCCACCTAACCTTTTGGGAGCTTACTGATGTGTGATTAGCTCTGTTAAATAGTGAGCAAGAAAGGAAGAACTAAACTGTCTGCCAAAAGACCACAGTTAAGATAGTGGTGAAGGTATTTGATTAAAAACTAAGATGTAGTAGTTTAGAAAAAACATTGAACCAATTTAAAGATAATCTGTGTTCCAAACTGGACTACAAATCAATCAACAATATTCAGTTGTATGTCTGTGTACTACTTCAGGGTCTGATTCTGAACTCAGTGGGGATTTTGTCTGCTTAAAAAGGGCAGAGCTGGGCTCTAAAGGCCTGGTCTAAAGTCACTTGAGGTCTTGTACACAATTATTGCATGCAGACCAAACAAGAAGAATGCAGGAACCTCTTGAGATCCCCAGCTGAGCCTAGTCGTACAGGAAAATGGCACTGAAAGAAAGAAAGCCAGCTAGCCAGCCCAACCCCTGATTGACTGGCAAAACACTAGACTAGAAGGGACATTAATGAAATATGCCTGACAATACACCATTCAGGGCTACCGCAATTTTAGCAATAGAAAAATCCTGTAAGTTTGTAACTCCTGTTTAAAGAACCATTGATGGAAAATCAAGGGCTATGTCTACACTGGCAAGTTAGTTTGAATTAAGGACGCTTAATTCGAACTAACTAAACCCATGGCTACATTAGGCTTTAATTAGTTCGAATTAAGGGTTTCCTTAATTCGAATATGCTATTCGAACTAAGGGCTAATTCGAACTAGTTAGTTCGAATTAACCAATGTGGCCATGTTAGTTCAAACTAATAGCTTAGTTCAAACTAACCGGCCCATTGAACTCAATGCAATTCGCTAAGGCACTTGCTTAGTTCAAACTAAATTTTTCTTGTTCGAATTAAGTTAATTCAAACTAACTTTAGTAATTGTAGATATAGCCTAGGAACCTACCACCTTTCAATCTGAATTCATCAGCGGAGGAGACGCCAGAAAACCTAACTGGATGCAGAACAAGGGAATACCCATGAAATTATTTTCTAATTAAAGGAGGGTCATCTTGGGCTCACATAAGAATGAGATCATGTCTAATGAACTAGTGGGATGCTTTGAAGAAGAAATAAAATAGAGTTGACTGAAAGCCTTGCACATAAAAATTCTTCGAAGAATTCAGGTAATTTGTTACATTGCTGCATGAATCTCCAAATCCATTAGGATGGCAATGGTTGTGAAGATTTTGGAGTATGTGATGTCTTGGATATAAAAAACTGAAGGCACCTGGCAATAACAATATCTCAGTAAGGAGAAAGATGACTAGGTATTGTCACAAGCTTTTTTAAATAGATTTTGTTCATTTTTATATGTCAGTGACCAGGGAAAAGGAACATGAAACAAAGTGATAATATCTGCCATTGATACAAAAAAATGAATGAAAGGGGCGTAGTAGAGTGTGCATCAATACAAAAAGGAATGGGAAGACCATTCAGAATGACTTAACCATAGGAGTGGAAGCAGAGTAATGGTTTAGGCTGCTTTAATGTAGGCCATGTAAAGTAATCCAGAAAGATTGAAGGGGAAAAAAAATCCAAACTGGACAGCATTCCCTATTGCTATGCATAATTTTCTGTGTAATGTAGTTGGTAAGATATTACTTGGTGTGTAGATTAAAAGTCCAGTATCCTCCTTCCCTGACTGTATCTAGTCTTGTACTGTATCTCTCCATGATCCACAAAGCTATGAATTTTAAGATGAAAGTTTTAAGCAGGGGTGGTTGGTGGCCTATGGGTTAAGAGAATAAGTGACTCATCTAAGTCACTGGTATGAATTTGTCCACGGTGGTAGTAGCTGAAAAACCGAGACCATTTTTTAAATTTTCTTTTTGGGTGGGGTTATGTGGAAGCTGGAATGGGGAAATCCTTTTTATGAAGGCCATTAACACAGGATTCCCTCTAAACCAGTCTCCAAGGAGAGGAGAAAGGCTGACTGGGAATGAAGTCTGAAATACCTAGTTACTTCAGTGGGATTTTCTCCCATGAAAGCTCATGCGATAAGTAAATCTGTTCGTCTTTAAAAGTGCCACAGGACTCTGTTGTTTTTCTACAATAGACTAACACGGCTACCCCTTTGGAATTTGCCTCCATGGCAGGGGTAAGTCATATTGCCAGGGCAGCTTGAGAAAACTTGTATCCTGCTTCCTATACCTTTTACGTTTCTGTAGATAACTTTGTGTTTTCAATCCTCCCCTTTCGCAAGCAATGTATACTTTGGAAACGTGTTTTATAGCTGTGTAAGGAATGTAACACTTCAGGAAGCTACCATTGCATGTACCTTGCTCTCTGATGCTTTGGCATGTACTTGTACACCCTGTGGAAAATCAGAGACTGCTGTAGCAGAGGCCAGCCTCTTGCTTTGATAGGTAGTGATGGGTGCCATGTCAGATCAAATCAAGATGTTGGGGTGACTTGAGAATATGGGTATGGATGCCAGCTAAGGGCTTGGTCGTGTAAGGTTCTAAGCTCCCTAAGACACACACAATTCAAGGGGGAATGAGGATGCTCAGCATCTCACAGGATGTGATACAAGTCTGTAATGTGTTTTATGCTCTTTATATTGATGGGCTTCTCCTGCTGTCAGGAGGGAGGTGATTTGTTTTTGCAGTTCTTCTGGAGAACATCACGAACCAGTTCCTCCACAAAGCTCAAACTCTGAAGAGGTAAAATTCACTTTCAGCTTCTTAAATGAAAGAAAAAAAAATGCCACTCTTAACTGCTTTCTGCATGTGGTTCCCACAGAAATCAGTCGGAGAGGAATGCTAAATACCTTGCTGTAGGTGCTTAGAATTATCGTGCAACATGCATTTATTTTTTTTTTTTTTAAAAAGAAACCCTACAGTAATTGACATGAAAAGGAGAGAACATTTATTTAGAAATAAATAAGGGAGGTGATGCAGAAGGTGGATTGAATTAAATCAAGGCAATTTAAATCAGTGATTTAAATCATCAAGTGGAAAGCGTCAGTTTTAATCAGCTTTTTTGTTTGTACTTCAGTTATTTTCTAAAGAAAGGTGCCTTCTCATTGGTGGATACAACCATTAAAACATGTTGATTTACAGCTAAATAGAGCCTTTATGCTAGATTGGGTACATCTTTAGCTAGTTAGGTGGGTACATTATAGCATATACATTTGACTTATGTAGCTTAATATTTTCATATTCTTATTAATTGTACATTTAGTATGTTGGAAAAGAGTGAATGATATATTGCTTATTTGCTATATAATTATATTTTTTCCTTATGACTTGTCAAGCTGAATTAGAAAGATAACTGGACTCTAAACACACACAAACAGCATATGCAATTTATTTTTGTTAAACAAACAAGCCCTGAGTAGAGTATATGAAGTACTGTACCATGTTTGTAAAACTTGGCATCAAAAGTTAGTTCTTCCCCTGATTTGTACAGAAAAGCAGCTTTATCTCAAAGTTTTTGATACAGGGTCAGTATATTTAATTTTTAAATAAACTTAGACCTTAACACATTTTGTCTTAAATTCAGATTTCATTTTAAAGGGTTTACTTTTTATAAGAGAAACTTAAAATTTACATAATAAAATAAAAAAGATGCAATTTAAATAAAATTGGATTTTTTAAAATTGATTTTTATCGACCATGTGGTGTAAGATTCTGCACAAAGGATTGCGTATTTTGATACACCAAACAGATCTGAAAGGAGAATATAGTAAAATGAGAGGCCTTGGGAACCGCCCCCCATCAGTCCGGTGGCTTGTGCTCCCACAAAACACTTCGATATTCTATCCTTAGTAGAACTAGCAAATCTCCTCAGACTGAGATAGGAGGTTGGCCATAACGCAACACTTCATTCTCCAGCCTGTGCTTAGTCATGACATTGGTGCACGTGGGGGGCTCTTAATGTTCCGAGTCTGGTGATGAACTGGAAATCTCTTCTGCCAGCCTCAATGTTTCACTGTCTGGTGCTCAGTCCTGTTGAGCAGAAGCTATTTTGACTAGTGGGGAAGCAGCCTGAGTCAATTTTTTTTTTTTTTTTTTTTTTTTTTTTTTTTTTTTAACAAAAAATCCTGTTTAAAATTGACACAGAAGGAAAGCAGACAGTCTAAGTGGAATGGTGACTCAGGCAGAGTCCCTCTCCAGATTTATATTATGCCAGGCACATAATAAGGCAATAATTCCAGTTACGGGTTTTGGCAATATCTCACCTGTTGGCTTTTGGTGACTTTTGTGATGGACTCGTGGATGGGCTAGCTGGGTCACAGGACAGACGGTTGTGCTACAAAGCCAACCTGCAACAGACTTGCTTGTCTCTGTGTGCCATTTCCTATCTTCTGCCACTTTATAAACCAGTGTGACTCCCATATCAACTATCCCCTCTTCTAATAGGGCCACGCACCTTCAGTGCCTCTATCTTAAGTATACATGGGTGACACATTTCTGTGCAGATAATTCAGTCACCCATGCCTGTTGAGTCTGGCACACACAAGCCCTGATCCTGTAAACACGTAGGCTATGTCTACACTTGTAAATTTGGGTCGACTTTAGCTCAGTCGACTTAACTAAGTTGACTTAGTTAAGTCAACTTAGCATGTCTGCACCTAAATTTAAAGTCGACTTTGGGGGGAACTTACAAAGTCGACCTAGAGCGTCCACACTGGATGGCTAGGTCGACTTGTAGGGGCTAGGGGGACCTAGGTCAGATCCACGAGGGTAGGGGAGTCACCCCTTGCCCAATGCCAGGGGGCTCAGCCTTTGCCCCATTGTACATGGGTACAATGGGGTAAAGGGGGACGGGGACCCTGGCAGGGCATAGGGGCAGGGTGGGCAGGGCCTGCCCTGTGGGGGGGCATGCCAGGCTCCCCCTGTGCCCCTCCCCTGGCAGGGAGGGCAGTGGTGAAATCTTGGAGTAGACCGAAGTCGACTTAGGGCTACTCCAGCACTACACTGGCTTAAATCGACTTGAAAAAGTTGACTTAAGCCTAAAGACAAATTAAAATGAGGTTTAATGAAGTTGACTTAATTTTCATTGTCGACTTAATTTTCCTTAAGTCGACTTAAGCAACTTGCTTAAGTCGACTTCAGGGAACTGTAGGGTAGACGCAGGGTAAATTAAGTCGACTTAAGCAAGCTTAAGTCAACTTAATTTACAAGTGTAGACGCACCCGTACCCATGTTCTTTAAGTAAAGCGTGTGAATAAGTTGTTTAAAGCTGTGTGTGTGTGTGTGTGTGTGTGTGTGTGTGTGTGTGTGTGTGTGTGAGAGCTCAGAACGAGGGCCTAACGGTTCTGATTCAATTCCTGGAGAAGTGTCAAAGAAGTCTTCCCTTTCACTTCAGTGAGAGTTAATCTGTGTGGTCAGGCATAGAATTCACGGCCAGAAGGGTTAACCTCATCATCCACTCTGATCTCTTGCATATCACAGGCTGCTGCCACCACCACCCACATGCAACCTGATAACCAAAATTAAACTAATCTATTAGAGCCCACAAGAGATGAGACTATTGTGTGCCATAGACTGAGAATGGGAGGGGCTGAGTTGCACCAGTGCTGAGGCCCCTGCAAATGGCAGGGAATTGATGAGAGAGACCCAGATAATCCCATACTCTGACCTAGAGGAAAATTGATTCCTAAGTATACATATGGTGATCATTTACATCCTGAGCATGTGAGCAAGAACCAGCCAGCCAAGCATCTGGGGGAGAGAATGCTCAATTCCAGTTCAGAACAATGGCCCATCCTGTTCAGTATCCCATCTCCTGCTGTGGCCATCTCTGAGGTTTCAGAGAATGGAGACTCTGTCCCTTAAACACATGAGAAGGGGGTACAAATCCCTTCCTGACCAACTGAAGACCTGAAGCATGAGGAACATCAGACATGAATCAGAAGCAACACTCTGGGTGTGGAGCCTCTACATTCCACTGCAATCACAAGTCACCCTGTCCTACAATCCCACTCATCAGTCTGTCCAGCTCTCTCTCAAAACTCATTGTTTGTCCCCCTCTCCTCCAATTCCTATCGGGAGGCTGTTCCAGAGCTTCCTTCCCCTGATAGTTAGAAACCTTCTAATTTACAGCCTGAATTTGTTCATGTGTCAACCTTTGGATTTAGCTTAGGTAGCTTTTCACCCTTCCCAGTGTTTATCTGTGATATATTTAGAGACTATCCTATCCCCTCTCAGTTTTCATTTTGCTAAATAAACCAAAGACTTTTATTCTCTTCTTGTACGAGAGGCCCTCCATTCCCCAATAATTCTAGTGACCTTTCTCTGTACTTGTTTCAATTTGAATTCATCTCTCTTGACCATGGGTGACCAGAAGTGCACATGGTATTCCAGACAAGGTCTTTCCAATGTTTGTACTAGCATTGATAAGTCTCAATTTCTACTGGAAATGCCTTGCCTGATATTTGCCTTTTTTGCAGCCACATCACATGGGTGACTCAGTCATCCTGTAATCAACCCACACATCCAGGTCTTTCGCCTCCTCTGTCACGTCCAAATGATGAGCCCCCAGCTTATAGCAGAGATTATTCTTAGAGCCTATATGTGTCATTTTACACTTTTATACTATTAAATTTCATCCAGTTTCTATTACTCTCGGAGCTAAGGCCATCCAGAGCTCCCTGTATAATATTCCAGTCCTCTCTGTTGAAGATGCCTCCCAGCTTTATATTATTGGCAAATTTGATTTGCACCTGCCTTTGTGCCAAAGACAATAACTAAAATATTATATATGATCAGCTCCAAGGAAGACCTCCATGAGGAACTACCCCCACAGTCTGCTAGCTGATCTGTCAGCACAACCCATTGCCTCCCCTTTAGCCAATTCCTTATCCACCTCACAATTCTTGTACGAATTCCCATTTTCTCTAATTTAGCTAATAATTTCCCATGTGATACCTTGTCAAATGCTTCACTGAAGTGCAAGTATGTTAGATCTACTGCACTCTCCTTATCTAAAAAATCAGATTTTTTCCCTCAAAGAATATCATGTTTGTCTGCAAGGATCATAATAAAGGAAATCAAGTCTTATATCCTTGTCCAGAGAGAATGCAAGAACATGCGTGCACTGGGAAAGAGTATAAACAAGCAGATCCCAGAAATTTCTAGTTCCCTTTGTGCCTAGCATATGAGAGAACAAGCCCCCCCCCCCCCCCCCCTTTTGGAGTGTCCAGCCTGCACCTTTAGATAACACCTACATAAGACTCTGCATAAGGATGGATTCCTGGATAGGAGATAATAGAGAAGCTTGAGTGGGGCGGGGGAGGTGGGGAGGATCAGCAATATCCTGCAAGTTGAGGTGAGGAGGGGAAAAGTTGAGCAAATAAAAATTAGAAATGACTTTCTTGAATCATTTTAGTGAAGATTCAGCCAGACTTAGTGAAGCAAGACCAGTGCAGCATGACTCTGAGCTAAAAATGGGGGCTACCCAAAACCGTTTTTATTCTGAATATGACATGACATTTGTGAGATTCCTGTAACTGTTTATTTCTACAGATGCGCAGTTGACACAGGACCCTAGTGACCATTTTAAGGAACATTCTGTGTAGTGAAGATTATATTGAAAGAGAAATGAAAGAAAGGCTGTTTTAAATTCTGAAATAGCCTTAGCACTCATGTACGCTTTTTTTTTCTCACTCTCCCCGGCCCAGTTGCAGTGCGAGATTTATGTCCAGGGGACCTTTTCAGAGAATGTCTGTAACTGAAATGCGTTTTCTAATCCCTTGAAGATGAAGTTATTAAGAAAAACAAGTGATTTTAATGACCACACCTTGCACAATTCCATCCTTAAAGCTCCAGTTATTTGAAGTAGGTCATATTGTAAACATGAATTAGACTTTGCTTCAGATTTTCTTGCCTTTTAGTATTTTATTCTTAGCAGTTTGTAGTTAGCAAAGTATATTGTCTTTTTAATGATTGGAAAATACTCTCTCCTCTCTATTTAAAGTTTCATATTTCAGGGCATCAGAGATAGTGGGTATGCTGTCTTTTCTCTCTCTATTGGCACCTGCAGTCTTGGGGATTATAGAATATGTGGATAATACTGGTGAAATGATTACATATGACAATTTAAACATCAACATTGTTAGGTTTCATATTTAACTCCCCCATTGAGATGAATGGCACAGTTCACACCTCTCAGAGCTTATGCTTCATGTTCTCTGTAGTTTTTAAAATGAGAGCAAGGCATCAGTTACACTTGATGGATGGTTTTCAATATTGTTTTCATAGCCATAGGGACAAAAAAAAATGTTTTTAGAGAGGTTGGATTCTGGAGCGAAGGTGGTGAATTCTATGGATTTGTGAAATATATGCAACCTCAGTTACACTGTGTGGAAGGGAAAAAGACGTACATATCATAATCTATGGCCACCAACTTATTTTCACCCATGCCTGTTCTCAACTTGACGGCAGTTGTGGGAGTAGAATTCAAGTCCTATTACAAATTCATCTCCCCTGAAGCAGAGTCTCCATTTTTTACAATATTTCATGTTAACAACATAATGTCTATAATGCATTTTTCAGTAGTTTTTCAATTTCATCCACCAGAGAATGGTGGTGGTAGGGAGGGAGGAACGAAGGTGGGAGTGGGGACACCTATACCTGCATACATATGAATGTGCAAATGAGCCAATACATTATAATGGGTCTGATGATCTTGCATTTCCATTTCATCCAAATGGATCCAGAAGCAATCTCTAAAAACGTGTGTGTGTGTGTGTGTGTGTGTGTGTGTGTGTGAGAGAGAGAGAGAGAGAGAGAGATTTTGTTAACAATGGATGTGCACCCATCTTAAAGGATAAATTGCAAGCACTATTAAACAATCTACAACACTAGTCAAATTGAGTAATATCTTATTTAATATTTGAAATTAAAAACAAAATAAGGTCTCCCTCCTCCTTTATCCCCCTCATTTAGTTTCAGTAAAGATGTTCCCAATTTAAACCTGCTCTGATCATAATAAGAGTGCATGTACTGAGACAAAATCCCCACCGTATTACTTTAGCCATCCCAAAAGAAAACCACTCACCACAGCTAATCCTTTTAAGGTGAAAGTTAGAGTGGACATACAGGCTTTGAAGGTAGACAGACAGTTCCTAGCTCTGCTAGGTGAAATTGAGCGGAGCTGTCCTCCTCTTTCCTGAAAGCAGTGCTCTAAGCACCCAGATGTTCAAATTGAATTTTTAAAGAGCTCTTCAGCTGATTTTACATGCCCCAAAGGTGCATGGAGAAGGAGAGAGATGGAAGAGGGCTGATCTGTCAGGCACAGTGTCTAGGACTTAAATCATGTAAGGCCCAGCCCAATATTCAGTTGAACTTAACTGGATTCTTATTGATTGGATTCCTACACATATTCCAGATAAAGAGAGCACATTCATCGCTGGACATCAGAGTTGGGTTTGATCCATTATGTTTACCACAATGAGCCTGTCTGTCTTCAAAAGCAAATAGGTGTGGATGTCACTCTACAGAACAGCAGAGTGTCTTTCGAGGCTCTTCAGTGAAAGGTGTATAGATAGATTTCAGACTGTGCTGTAAGGTGTCCTGCTAGGAGGAATGGAAAGTGGAGTACGATAAACAGTTCTCCGGGTGAAATTGCCAGTATTCTAGATGATGTGCGCAAAATCACAGACAATATCTGAAGTAGATTCAAAAGGCACAGACTGGCAAATGAATGCACAGTGACAAAAATCCATTGGAAATGATTCTCTGCTTGATGACCATCTTTGTGAGTGATCGGTGCTGATTATGCTCATCATTTTTAATCTTCTGTTTTTTAAAATTGTAAGAATTCATTACCATATTTAAAGGGTGCATGACTGAGAGCTTTTATGAACATAGTGTTACTCTTTGCAATGCAGCCTTTAAAATGAAATGAACCAGAGTCAAGCCTGCAACATTAGCTTAATGATGTGGGGTGCCTTGGATTTATTAACTGGGATTGGGAGTCATAGCAAGAGGTGCAGCAGTTCCATACCCTAATGTGACCATTCAGTTATGATTTGCAACATTTTTAAAATGATTATTCATTGCACAGTGGGAGAGTTCGATGCCAAAGAAATAATAAAAGATCCAGAGCCAAAATTAAATGTGATGTAAAATGAGGACAGTTCCACTGGCTTCATTACATACGTTTTTCTAGCACCTTGTGTCCCTGTGCTTAAAACAGAGTTAGGACCGAAACAGCTGCATGTCTCAAGTGGCTCAGCATCCGCCTAGAGATGAGCGTCAACCTGGAGATGGACGCTGATGAAAGAGAAAGCTTCCTCCTTGTACCCAACTTGCAAAGTAGCGTGGGCGCTTCTCTGTAACTGCTCCTGTGCTCCACCTGCATCTTTGAGAATGAGGAGATGAATCCTCCCAGTCAAGGATCCACTGTCCTCAGTCCCTCATCTTTTCCTAGTTAATTCCACACCTTTTCATGTTGGCGAATGTGGCGCCACGCTCCAAATCCTGCCCCTTTTCTGCAAATAAATATCAGGGCACAGGATCCTTGAGTGAAGGGGAATGCAGTGCTTGGCTCTAGTTATTTATAACTCCCGGAATCCTTCTGAGGCAAGTGAGTATTATTGGCCATATTTGACAAAGAAGGGAACTGTACTCAGAGAAGTTGAATCTCCTGAAAAGCAGCCACTGTTTGTGAACATTGGGTTTTGGGTGCCCAACTTGAGATACCAGGTGGAGTTAATGGGACTACTTGGTGCATAAAGTTAAGTATCTGTATGTCTTTGCAGAATTCATGGATTTTTAAGGTCAGAAGGACTTTTGTGATCATCTATTCTGACCTCCTACATAACACAGGCCATAGAATTTCACCTCCTACTTCCTGCTTCAAGGCCATAACTTCAGATTTAGCTGGAGCGCATCCTCTAAAAAGACATTGTCTTGATTTAAAGACTTCAAGTGGTAGATATTTCACCACAACCCCAGATGAATCATTCCAGGGGCTAATTATGCTAATTTAAAAACTTTCTATCATATTGCCAATTTAAACTTGTCTAGTTCATCTTGCAGTCATTGATTCTTTTATCTTTGTTTGCTGTGTTAGGCTATGAGAGTGTTCTTTATCTTCTCCCCTTTTCAGTATGCAGGCAGAGATCTCTCTGGATATAAGTTCACTTGTGATATAAATGGAGTTGGGCGGGGAGGGGGTGGGAATAGAGTATGGGATGAAGAAGGAGAAAGGTTACAGTAATAATATCACCTGGCTTCGTTTGGGCATGAACTCATCTGATGGTTTTGTTAAGACATATGTTATATATGGGAATACATGATGAAGTGCTGTGGCATAGAACTTCTAGGATGAGTTTAGGCTGGTTGCATTTTCTCAGTAGCACAGCCATGAATGAGTGAGCATAGCTCACCTTCAGCGAATGCTGTTCGAACACCTTGCTCCCCATTCTGTCGTGCGCTCTGTGAATGTGACATGCTATGCAAAAAAACCTATTAAAATGTCACAATTTAAAATGAGATATCCCAGTGCCTTCCTCCAGAACTAAAAGTAAATTCTTAGGGACTAAAGCTCACATTTGTAGCCCTGCAACGTGGAGGCAGGAGTAGGAAAATGGGGCACCAACAGTTTCTGGAGTGCTAATTGTTACGGAATTCATACGCTGCCTAAAATGACTGCTATTTTAGGAAATATAGACCCATTTAATCTGGTATCCCCTACATGAAGTATACTGCTATTTTACTAAAGAAAAACACCTTCATTGCCTACTTACTTACTGTATGTGTAATAAATTCTTCATTTTTTTTGGAAGAAACAGTAATTATTACCCATCATAGCTTGAGAAATCCTGCCTCTATCGTGGATGATAAATGTGCCATTCTACAACACATAAGCATCTTAGTAATGAATATTTGTATACTCTACTATATATATGTAAAGGGTATACAATACTGTTAATACTTGATCGTTTATATTGACAGTTCTTTTTCTCAATGATGGCTATGATTGGAAGTGCTTGCTGTGAATCTAAGAGCTTGAGTTCCTTGCCACATTTCATGTTTAATGGCTCCAAATATTTTACATTATTTTTGCTCTCTGGCTTTTGCAGCTCATTATTAAGAACCGCTAAGATAAGGTTTGCTTTTCAGTAGGTATGAAGCTGCATCAGGTCTTGCAACAAAATAGGGATGGCCTTTTTCATGGTTTTGCTAACAAGATATAAGGAAAAAAATAATAGATAAAGTAGCGCTCTAATTCAGATTTGCGAAGTGAAATGGGTCACTGGAAAACCAATGCTATCAAGATAATACATTTTACAGCCAGTGTGTTAGGTGTACATCATCCTCTTATTGTTATGGTACCACAGCTAAGAAAAACCAAGGTTATAGTCAATTTCTTTGGACTTTGAACTCTAATATATGCTAAGAGATGCTGTCAGCTAAGCAAGGAGCAATTAGTACAAAAGTGAAGAAGGGCCAAGTGAAGAAACATCCTAAATTTCTATGTTCATTAGGACTAACATGAATGTCACTAAAAGGCCCGTATAAAATCTCTTTGGATTAATACCTAAAACTGGTGGCTTGAATTCTACCTCCCTAAGTCTGCCTTCAGGGCTGGTGAGTGGCATATGTTGCCAGGTACTCAGTGGCTGGTCATATGAGGCATTGACCCCAGGTATCATGGGACTAATAGAGTAACTGAGTATATTTAAAACCAGTCAAGTGTTGGGGGAGAGGGGGGAATAAGAGAAATCAAACAGACTTAATTGTCTAACAATTATAGAATAAGAGAAATCAGACAGATTTATTGTTGATGTAGTCGTGTCGATCCCAGGATATCAGAGATAAGGTAGCTGAGGTATATCTTTTGCTGAACCAAGTTATGTTGGGGAGAGAAGCTTTCGGGTCTGGAAAACTTACTCAGAATAATTTAGAAATTAGTCCAATAAAAGATTTTTTTCACCTACCTTATCTGTTCATCTTTTGATAGGGTTTCTAAAGAGTTTAAATTATTATACATATGCAATGCTAGCACATAATACTTGCATGCTCTTATTGATTGTTTGATTCATTGAGAACCACTATCTTATTCTCTGCATTCAGAGGGCACCATTGAGAGACTTTGAACATGTGAGAACATTGCCTGCGAGTGTGAGAGAAACTGTATCGCAATATCTGCTAAAGTTTCCAAGTCATCCCCTGTAAAACCCAGTATCATGATCAAATCTTGATCAGAAAGGGGATGGATAAATATGGCATGATCCAGATCACCAAACATTAAACCTATTTCTGGATTCAAAATAATTTTAGTTTTGCTTAGTGATGTTTTGCGAAGAGAAACTCTTTCCTACTTCATAGAGCACCTTCTTGATGACATCTTCTAATAAATATCTATAGTAAGTATCCTTCCAGTAGCGTGAAGATGTCCAGAAGGGGAATATCGTCAAGACAAAGATATTTTTAAAGGCAGTCTCTTCAACATGGATGATTAATCCTTCAAAGACCAGTAGGCTGAATTGGAACCTGCATTTGAATTTAACAGATGAAAAGATAAAGAGCTATATCCCATTTGTGACTCTTGGATCTATTTTTATCTCCCTAAATTGTGATTCTAAACCTTTTCAAGAAAGAGTTTTTCAAACTCTTTGAGCTGTTGCAGGCCTAAATTTACTAGTAGTTTGAGAACTTCCATTTCTGATTTAACGTCTAATCAGAAGTCAGTTTACTTGTTGCTACGTAGAAGCTTGGCCAACTGACCACCTTTCTCTAGAAGTTACAATAGGGGAAAGTGCTTTCCAGGTGATTTAAAATGAAGTGACTTCTTTTAGTCTTATTAATCACAGTACCTCCTGAATTATTTCAAAATCAAACTGCATAAGAGAATAGTGGCAGGAGAGACTATCTTCCTGTGTGTTCTCACTGTCCCAGTGTAGTCTAGATACTTGCAGGACTCAAATACTTGAGTCACATGATCATCTTGACACAGATTTCAAAGGTCTGTATCAACAGGTGCACCTGGGAAGTTCTAGCAGATCATAGTTCGTTTGCAGCAATTGGGCAAATAAAACCCACAAGGTCAAATATTGCATTTGTTTAGCCCTTCTGTGTATGTGCATCTTGAATGTTTTGGGTTACAAGTAGGAAGTAAGCAGTTTGAAATGAATGCTTTTGAGTATGCACAGATTTTTTTTTTTTTAATCTTGAACAGCAGCTGTTATTGAAACCTCCTCTCCTCCCCCAACGTACGGTTTTCTTTTTTAATTGGAATTGCTTTAGTTACAGATGTCACAGCCACTGGACGTCTAGCCTTCCCATATGACACTGTGGTTCCTTTTTTAAAGCTTACAGTAGGATTATGATGCATTTCACTTGCAGTATCCCATTATTCCTCTGACCATGATAGGGAGATGCTGCCAGCTTTATGGCAGGCGAGCCAGCTGGAATGAGAACACTCAGTACAGCTCTGTGTCCTTTCTCCATCCTATAGAAAGTGAGGCTGAAAGCTTCCTATGAAAGGGAACCATCAAGAGTTGTATAGTTGAGACAACTAGCTTATTTTTAGTACAAACCATGCAGTTGGAACTATTTGTCCTTTGCAGATGAGTGGAAATTACTTTGCTGAGATGGTTTTCCTCCATAATTTGCTTGGAGAACAACACTTTCAATATGCTATTGCACAGTATTAAAAAGAAGGGAACAGAAAAGTTATTTTCTATAACAGGACAAGCACCAATGTCTCTGTTGCTTGTCAAGTATTAATAGTGAATATGTCTTGCAGGCCCTTTTCACTTCCTCCTGCACCACATGGAGAGGCCCTGGGAGGAAAACCCATTCCAGTTCCTTCATTGTTCTCCTTGCTGAATGGGGCCAGTGACAGATGAGCCATTTATTCATCTTAGTGCATTTAGGACAGTTTCATTAGAATGTATTGTCCTTTAACCATTTAAAACAAGTATTAAAATTTTAGAACAGTTTGAGCACCTTCATGGAAGGGCCTTAAAACCATGTCCTTATAACTTTTGCTGTTTGGCTTAGATATTGAGCTACAATCCTAAGAAATTTTTGTCCGAAAGGAAGTGTAGCATTAGGCTTGTTTTATTACAGGCATCTGATATCTGTAATGAACGATGACTGAAGCCTGAAAGGAGGAGGATGTGTAAAGCTAAAGCACAAGGTTAGGGACTGAAAGGGTTAAACTGTCTGCTGCACCGTACACTTCCTGTGTTATCTTCCCTCACTTGGCTGATTGATAACATTAGGCTAATGTAGACATCACTCATCCCTTGGCATTCCTTGTAAGTATAGAGTTTCTTCTCAGCCAGTATTCTGCTCCTTCCCACCCCACCCCTACATGCCCAGGGACTTGTCTGTACTACTAATATTTTTATTGTGGTACCACCTCCTAGAAAATCCAACTAAGACTAAGATCAGGGTCTACATGTGCTGGGAGCTGAAATGCCTGATTCACCACTCACATGTCACAATGTAACACCAGTTTAGTTCCACTGATGTCAATGGAGTTTCTCTGGCTCCATATCTATGTGCTTGAAGATCATGTCCATAGTTCATGAAGGCTTTGGGAATCCTACAGGATGGACATGATCCAAAGATGCGAGTTTTGGAACAGAACTGAATTTCCCCAAAGTTCAGTGTTGCTCAGATCTGGGGTCTGTCATGGACATCATATTCTAGCCAAACCAGTGTGCTCATTACTGGAAACAAGGGCTTCCTTCCGTTTCATTGAATGCTATGGCAAAATTCCCACTGAGTACAATGTGAAGTAGGATCAAGCTTTAAAATCTGTAAAGCTTAATGGTTGTTTTGGGAATATTATTGAGCCAGGAGGATAGCCCTGTGTTCTTCTCTGAATAATCCTTTTAAGTAAAGAGTTAGGTGATAAAACACCTTGATCCAGATACCTTTTTGTTACACTAATTACAATATGTCATATTCTATTTGAGCCCACATTGCTCAATCTCACTGTTTCCTTGGGGATATGAAAGAGAATGAATAGACAATAGATTATTACAGAAGAAACATGGTGAATTTAGCTGGAGGTGATAAGTGAAGCAAGGTTTAAAAAAAAACCCAGTGTGCATGGAAGTCCATCCTTTGCATGTTTTATCTTTAAAAGTACATCGGCTATTTTTTAAAGCCAGCAGTGATGCCAGCTAAGAGGCAGAGCTCTCCCCATCCACTCAGAACAGAAACACTGTTACGGAGATGACAGATCTATTTTAGTTGTTGAAGTGGCTAGACTAATTCCAAACCCTGCATACCAAGAGTTGGCTTTCCAGTTATGAATACTAAGCATTTTCCAGCTAAGTGAGTGACAAATGTTCACTAATCCTCACAACCCTCCCACACTCTCCTTGTCCATGTCTACACTTACAAAAGCTAGTTCGAATTAGTTAATTCGAATTGACTAATTTGAACTAATTTTAGTTCGTTCGAATTAATGTAATTCAAACTAGCCTGGCCCCACTAGAATGCTAGTTCGAACTAGCCATGGCCATGCAGGGCACTTGCTTAGTCCGAATTAGTCAGTTGCATGAAGGTCAATCTGCTGATTAGTTCGAACTAAGCAGTTAGTACGAACTAATATGGCCACATTGACTTAATTCGAACTAACTATTTTGAATGAAGGATTAGTTCGAATCAAGCAATCAAATTTATTAGTTCAAATTAAGGAAGCCCTTAATTTGAACTAATGAAAGCCTAGTGTAGCCAAGGCTTAAGTTAGTTCGAATTAAGCCTCCTTAATTCGAACTAACTTGCAAGTGTAGACATAGCCCTTGTGAGGTAGGTCAGTAAATACCCCCATTTACAGATGGAATTTGAGGTAGTGAGGTTAAATGACTGACAACAGAGTTGCTTCAGATCTAGAGTCAGAACTCAAGAATTCCTAGCTCCCTGTCATGTGTTGCATTGCTAGACCACACCCCGCACATCTTTTAAGTAGCTGTCAATGCATTCCTGTCTGACAGTGCTCTGGTACTAGGGTTTCAAATTTTATATTTTGGTAAAATACCGTATTTTGCTTTGTAGCTTTGAAGAATTCTTTTCTCTTCTTTGATACCTAGCTCTAGAGCACATGCCTTAGGGAAATAAGTCTCTGTAGGTTGGGCTAGACTTGCATCTTGTGTTTGCTGATATGAATCTGGCCCATGAAGATGCTACTGGGATGCTTCAGGATTCATAGAATCATAGAAGATTAGGATTGGAAGGGATCTAAAGAGATCACCTAGTCCAACCCCCTGCTCAAAGCAGAAACAACCCCAAGTAAATCATCCCAGCCAGGGCTTTGTCAAATTGCACCTCAAGATGGAGATTCCACCACCTTGCTAGGCAACCCATTTCGGTGCTTCTCCACCTTCCTAGGGAGTAAAAAAAAGTGTTTCCTAATATCCAACCTCGACCTTCCCCACTGCAACTTGAGACAAGTCCTCCTAAATTCTGTCGTCTATTACCACTGAGAACAGACTAGCTCCATCCTCACTGCTACTCCCTGCAGGTAGTTACAGGTTGCTATCAAATCCCCCCTCAGTCTTCTCTTCTGCAGACTAAACAAGCCTACTTCCCTCAGCATCTCCTCATAAGTCATGTGCACGAGCCCCTTAATCATTTTTGTTGCCCTCCTCTGGACTCTTCAATTTTCCACATCCTTTCTGTGGTTGGGGGCTCAAAACTGGATGCCACACTCCATTGCTGGTTAATTTAACTGTGGCTCTGCCTCTCAGTTATTTAGTCTAAAACTGTAGTTTCAGAATGATGCCAAATGCCTGACGCTTCCTATTATGTCTCATTGATATCTACAGTCCTGTACCCTACATGCACAGAAAGTATATTTGACGTGCTTTAACATTTTTCTGAATTGTTGAGACTTGCAACTTCATTCTAAATAACTTTAAATTTTGTATAACTATTTCAGTGCAAAAAGCAAACTATAGATTATTAATAAACCCAAATGGAGCTCAAATTCTGTATTAAGAGGCCACTTTAAATTATATCATTGGTTTCTAAAACACTGCTGTTTGATCAGTATTAGGCAACCAAATTGCCCCCAGTTTCATGGCTGGTTATCTAGCACAAGTTCTTTTGTGTTTAGCTGAAATATTCAATTCTTCTTCTGCTCCTTTATCATGTGGTCAATAACTGTATGTATTTGTAGAAGAGTAGTGATGACAAACAAGCTGCTGTCTAGTTCAGAGCTACAACAAACCTAAAGAATACTGTAACAAAGGTGTAAGGTATCTATTTTAACTCCAAGCTGATTTTTGATCACCTTTAATCCATTTTCTCTGTGGGTAAGCCTAGCCCTATAAGATTACCACAATCTGTAAATACTTTGATGCAAAATTTACACCTATGGTTGCATAACAACAGCAATAACATTATTGCTGGACCAGACTGTCAGCATTTAAAGAGCAACTAAAGATCGCTGTGCGTTCCAGTGCTGTGCTTGGCTCTGGCTGAGGATTTATGCCGTTGAAATGAAGGAAGTTTCCTCTAATCACCTTTTGCCCTTGTGCCTGCTGTTCAGAAGACAGCCAATAAATATCTCTGAAAGCAAAAATAGAGTTGTTGGTTGTAGAAAAATCCAGTTAAAACATGGATTATTACAAAAAACTCTAATGAACCCTATTTGTTCCCTATGATATGAGCTGTGTGTATGAATGTATATTGCTTGCACTTTTCTGTCATTCTATATCTTAAGTATTTATCACACGGATCTCTTTAGCTAGCTAAAAGAAGCATTGCATTGTAAGATTCCTGTATTATTTGTCTAATCATAATGCATGGGACATGTATATACTTACATATACGCATATGCAATCACACTAGGCCCTGTGGAGATCAGTTGAAAAATTTCACTGACTGGACATAGTGAAAAGATCATGCTTCATGAATTCTTACATGGGCTCATAAGGTAAAAGAATCCTGCTCTTGTATACTTTAACTTGCTGCCTCCTCACTGTATTCTCTGCTCATTTCTTGTAAGTGCAGTGTGTGCCCATGCGCTTTTGAGTCAGGACATGATTTCTTGCAAATTGCAATCCTACTTACTGTAAACAGTGGCAGACGGAGCAGAGGGTTGGTATGTGTACCAGCAAATGAAACCAAATCTGGGAGTACAATTTTAGCCTTACCAGCTTTAAAATTCAAAATTCAAACATTGCATGTAATAAGATGCTGAAATTCTGGGAGTTCTGGGTCCCGTTGTAGATTTTAATCCACCTCGAGGTAACAAGAGAACACTGCCGAACTAACCGTAATGTGGTGGAGATTTACTGTTCTGGGCCAGCATAAAACTTTCAAAAGCACCTGTGCCATGTAAGCACTCTTGTACACAGCTGTTAAGGGATAAGGAGATGTTCTGATGCTGGCTATGGGGTGGGGTGACACACAATCGCTGGGTGCTGATAAGCTACACTATAAAATAAATAGCCTAGTGAAAGAGAGTAAAGTTGATGTCTGGCTTTTTCTTCATTGGCACAGTTGCAGGTATTAGTAGGAAGAATCTATGTGCTGCGACAAGTTCCAGAGGGGTAGCCATGTTAGTCTGTGTACAGAAAAAAATGAGAATCCTGTGGCACCTTAAAGACTAACAAATTTCGTTGGGCATAAGCTTTCGTGGGCTTAGATGCAGCTGACGAAGTGGGTTGGAGCCCATGAAAGCTTATGCCCGAAGAAATTTGTTAGTCTTTAAGGTGCCACAGGACTCTCGTTTGTTTTTTTGTGTGTTGCATAACTTCCGCTTTGCTCTCAGCAAAATATTGGTTGAAAACAAACAAACCCCAATAACATGGGAAGTGAAGCAACATTTGGAAGCAGCAGATGCTACCAGTTCCAGTTCTCAGACTGAGGACCAAGCTCAGTTTGGTGTAAATGGAGCAGCTTCTGTGATGCCAAGGGAGTTTTGCCCATTTACACCAGCAGAGAAATTGACCCCATATAAGTAAAAATGCACCTCTACTTTCTTTCTAAGTTGCATCTAGGGGTGAGGTTATGGGAGAAGTGGTCCTTCAAGATCACAGGTAATTCCAGTTGTCAGAGCAACATTGGGAAGCTGCTGCTGTCCCTGCTGTGCCATTATTGTGCATAAAGAGTCGGCTTCAGTCTCCAGGGCCTCCAGTCTGGCTATTTACAGACTGAGTTTTTTAAAAGATATGCATTAAGTTCATGGTCTTCCTCATGATGTGACTTACATGGGCTTGAATGTCTCTCTCAGACCTTTGTACACGTAGCAATAAAGCTTAACAATAAGGATTGCTAATATATACAAAATACACCTCTTGTATAAAATTATTATGGGTAGATTTTAGTGTGCAGCTGCCCAGAAAAAAATAATTTGCATATAAAAATTGATAGGACAAACCTGGGAATGTAGAAGAGCAGCTGGGTTTTAAGTGAAATAGCCTCCATTTTGCCTCACTCTTCCATCTCAGAGCTCATATGGCATGTAGAACTCAAGATTGTATCTGAAAAGGATGGCCTCTGTTCTGAGGTGCTGAGGATCTGAGTTCAGGGGCCTCAGCATCTTGCAGGATCAGGCCTCTGGTTTCTTGACTGCAGTTGACTTTTCTGGGCCACGTTCTGACAGGAGCCATCTTGAGGCTAAGAACGTAACAAGATTCAAAAGGCACTGGATAGTTATGCGGATACCAAGAATATCCAGAGGTATTCTAGTGCAGGGGTTCTCAACTTTTCCAGGGTCATGACACAGCTGAGAGGCTTCCCAGCTGTGCGCGACACACCAAGCCCCTTCCCCTGCATCTTGGCTCCCGCCTCTCCCCAAGCCCAACCCACCCACTCGCCACCTGTTATCAGAACCTATTCCCCTTCCCTGCTCACCTCTACTGTCCACCTCCCAAACCCGCTCCCCACTGCCACATTCAGCCTGCCGCAGAGGCCCCCTTGCCTACCTGGCTCTTGGGGGCCGGGGCCACTCCAGCCATGCCCAGGGCCGAGGCCCTTTTCTGGGCTGGAGCCTATCCGCCACCCACCTCAACCCCCAGCTGTCCTTTCCCCAGTAGGGCCCCAGCAATTCGTACCTGTGCTGGGGCCCTCACATGCTGTCTGTCTGGGAGGGAGGAATTTAAATGTCCTTCCCCTCCTGCCCTGCACCACATGGCTGAGCTACGTGCCGTAGGGCAGGGGATCCGAGCAGCTGGCATGGAGCTGAGCACAGAGTAGGGAGGCTCTCTGCGCCTGTGCTGCCTGCTGGAGCTCAAGATTTTGGCACAGCTCGGAGAGAGGGGGGAGGAGCAGGCTCAGCCCGTGACACACTAAATGCGGTGCTGTGACACACTTTTGTGTTGCAATACAGTGGTTGAGAACCATGGTTCTAATGAATAACCAAAAAAATTTTTGTAAGGGATATTAAACCTGATGCTTCAGGATTTAAACCAATCTCTAGCTATTGAACATCAAGATGAGACTGATGGGAACGGGGTGAGGGGCTTAGAGATTATTCCACCTCTTCCTACTACACAGTTCTTATATAAGCCTCTGGTGCTGGCCTCTGTCTGAGACGGGATACTGGGCTTGATGGATGGCTGGTCCAATCTGGCAGTTCCTCTGTTCCTGTCTGGTTCAAATCGACATCACTTGCGATGCTTACTGCGGGCAGCTTGCTGTAAGAGACCGAAAAGCTTTCCATCCTTTTTCTGTAGAGGGTTCATTATTTAATCTTCAGAGCTAGATTGTGCCTGTAAAGCTACAGCTGCACAGTAGGAGTTTTGCGTATGGAGGTATGCTTCTGCTCCTGGAGGCTGGAACAACGCCTTAGAACAGAGGGAGAGTAAACAGGATTGTGACACAGCTTGTTTACAGTGAGGAGGGCTTCCTGCTTCTTGGCCTGAGCAAAATGTTCCTTTTTCCATTCAAGTCACAATGAAGTGCCTGGAAGTACTGGAGGAACTGCAACAGACTGAGCAGGAAAGAAGCTTGAAAACACATGTTCCACCAACCCAACAACTGTCAAGTAGATTTTTAAGCCTGGAGGTTTCTTAATATTACTTAACATCTTCAGCACTGTACTGACATGAACTAATCGAGGCACACAGTCCTTCTTCTGTGTCAGTGTTATTTTACATACGGAGAATCTTAACCAAGATGCTAAAAGTAACTTGCTGAGTCACACGGACCTCAATATCAGAGCCAGGATTAGAACTCAGAGGTTCCTAGTATTGACACTGTCTTCCCATTTCTTTTTTTTTTTCCTTCTGGCCCATTGAAAACAAAGAGCAATATTGACTGTTTCTAATGAAATATTAAAATTTGTAGTAGCTGATTTCTATTTCATTTATTTGCAGCGCACCTAAGAATCTCAGTCATTTACCAGGACTCCGTTTTGCTTGGCGCTGTAGAGCAAAAAGACAGTCCCTATTCCAAAGAGTTTCCAGTCTACCTCCACTTTCCCAATGACAGAACGTTGCGAAAGCTCCATTAAGGGAACATTTTACCAGTTTCCTGGCTTTCTTACGTTCCTTTTCTGCACTGCCCAGGGCAGACCCATTCTGCTGTCCATAGATAAGAGTTGGGCAGGTGGTATGTGAGTTAGAATAGAATTCTGATCACTCGACTCTAGCTGTATTGTCTCTGCAGGGCAATCAGGAGTAAAAAGCAGGAAACGGTGGCTTTGTCAGTGAAGTCACAGTGACACAGTGAAGTCCGTTACTAAAGCCAAGGAGCAGAAAGTGGTTTTTTTGACATGAACACCATAACTATATTTAAGACCATAAGCATGTGCATTAAGGCTTGTGATACAGCGGTGGCTTACCCTGTAAGGCTGTGCGATCTTGCAGTCTGATCCACCTGAGTTTAACTGTTTGCAGTCATGGATCAGATTGCAAGATCAGATTTAATTACCCAAATTCTGTAGGTAGTAGAGCACTGCTAGATTTAATAGACATCATGGTAATCATCCCCTATCCTTTATATTGACCGTGGCCACCCACTATTTTGTATTAATTTTGTTTTTGTACATATTATTTATAACCTTAAATTGAATGTTCCCAAACCGAATAATCTAGAAACAAAGTGGAACTACCGAACAGGACATTCACTATAGTGAGAGATCAACAGAATTTCTGTCTCTTGCACGACTGTCCCCAAAACGTGAGCTGCAGGCACACTTGCATCTTGTTTTAATCTTCCTGCTGTGGAAAGAAGCCAACGATTTCTAATTCATGAAACGTTTTATTGACAGTCCTGGCTGCCTGCCAGCTCTGATTGAGTCAGTTTGCGTCTCTGCACTTTGGGATTTCTCCTAATGCTGAGACTTTTGGATCAACTGCTCATTTCAGTGGGTTCATTATTTGCTTTGAAGACCAACAGAAACCTGTTTTCCAAGCATTGTGTTTATTTCTAACCACACAGGACTATGAGTCTACTTGCAGTTGGTAACCAACTTCTGCCATACATCCGAAAGGTATGAGAGAGTATTTCATATGCATTAGAGTAGGGGTTTTCAAACTTTTATCCTCGGGACCCAGTTGAAAAACATAATTTATGCCCGCGACCCAACAATTACATCTTTGAGCAATGCATTCCAGTCTTTTGAAAACCATTGTAGTAGAGGGACTCAGACAAGATACAAATCAGATTTAAAAAACACATGTATTCCTGGGTTTTTTTTTTAACTGAGCAGTATGTGAAAATCTTTTACTTTTAATCGTTTAGGGACAGATTCTGCCCACCCTTAACAGTACTGAGATTCCTAATGGAAGACGCTTAGCTCCTGTGATGCTAAAGACAATGCAAGAACACATATGGAACAAAACAGTGCTGTCAGATTCTGCTTGGCAGGCATTTGTAGAGGTGGCAGAATCTGGCACTTCATGATGTTTGTTTTCTTTTTGCACTTCACTCAGCTTGGACAGTGAAACCAGACTGGGGCATGTGCACACTACAGCTGCACAGCTATGGCCGTGTAGGTGTGCTGCTTATCGCTGTAGTGTAGAGACTTCCTATGGAGAGTGAAAGGGTTTTCTGTTGATGTAGGTAATCACCCTTTCTGAGAGCAGTTGGCTCTTCTAGGCAATGTCTACACTTGCTAGAATTAGTTGGTTCGAACTAACTAATTGGAACTAATTTTAGTTAGTTCGAATTAGCGATCCCCATTCATTTCAATGGCCGGTTAGTTCGAACTAAGAAATTAGTTCGAATTAACATGGCCACATTGGCTAATTCGAACTAGTTAGACAACAGAGTCTTGTGGCACTTTTAAAGACTTGGGGTTAAACAGGGACTATGGATTTTTCTCGTATTACATCAAGTGAATTGACCTCCCCCTCCTCTATGTGCTGTTCCCCAGTGTTTTGAATCCTCACACCTACTTTGATTTGCTGTTACAGCCTGACCTGATGCTATGTCATACACTCCCCTGCATTTAATTTCCTCCCACTCTGTAACTTTCCTATCTTCAAAGCGTCTGACGAAGTGGGATTTTCTCCCACGAAAGCTGATGCGATTAATAAATCTGTTAGTCTTTAAAAGTGCCACAAGACTCTGTTGTCTTTCTACAATAGACTAACACGGCTACCCCTTTGGAATCGAACTAGTTAGTTCGCATTAACGCCTTACTTCTAAAGCCCTATTCGAACGTATTAGTTCGAATTAAGGAAGCCCTTAATTCAAGCTAACTAAAGCCTAGTGTAGCCATGGCTTTAGTTAGTTCGAATTAAGCCTCCTTAATTCAAACTAACTTGCAAGTGTAGACATAACCCTAAAGGTTAACAAATGTGTTAGTCCCACAGGACTCCTTGTTTGTTTCATTGTTTTCCTGTAGAGGGTAGTAGTCCATATGAGTTTTCTGTTGCTGCTTTCAGCTGATGGACTGAGTCTCTTAGCTCAAATGGGGAAGGTAACTTTGAGTCCCCAGTAGCAGAGATCTTTCGTTTAAGTGTAGTGTTGAATGACTGCTTCCATTATTGTCTTCCACGCAGCACCAATTTAAAAGAACACAGAGACCCACTGTGTTTGTCACAGTTCGTTGTTGTCTGCACTGTATTGGGCAAAGGGCAGTCTTGTGGTTAAAGTAGGGGAATATAACGCAGAAAAACTGGGTTCAGTTCCTGGTTCTTGCACGGACTTCTCTTGGGGCCTAAGGCCAGCTACTTAATCTCTGTGTCCTCAGTTCCTTGTTTGTCTAATGAGGATGAGTATATCCTTATTTTACAGGGGTACTGTGAGGAGACATTCACTAATATTTCTCATGCATTTAGCTACCAAGGTATAGAGATAAGACAGTAGCTATTAACACTTACTTTGTCACATTACAAGTGGCAGCACATAACAATGGTGAAAGACTCATGCTTTTTCGGTTGCTGTCAAAGAGTAGGAAGAGGAAAACATGTATTGTTTTTACTCCTCTCTGAAGAGTACCTTTCTTGTCATGGTGCAGCTCAAGAGCAGTTCTAAGCGGCCACTGCAAAAATAATTTCTTCTTGACACGAGGAATGTGAGGCTTTTCCATTGAATACGGCTATTCATGATAGACAGCTGAAAATATACCGCCTTTATCTTTTGTTTTCCGGGGCTGAGTATAAAATTACAACTTAAAAAGTAGAGAAATACCAGAAGCACACCCTTGAGTTATCTTCTGTCAAATTACTGCTGTGATGAAGTACCTTAGAAAGACTTTATCACATCATTTTGCTCCATTAGGAAGACAGCCATAGAGGTCTATAGAGATACAAAGTAAGCTGTATTGCACAACGCGGTTGTGTTGAGATCGATCATTCATTCATTCATTCATTTCCCAAATTTATAAGTGATAAAGTTCTTGAACTGTAAAAACAAGATAAACTGCTGCCATCTTGTATGGTGAGTAAGCTGCCTTTCTACTTATTGCCCACTTATTTGTGTCACACTGCCCCAAAATATTTAAACGGATGTCTGATGGCCTTGGATAAAAACCCAAATTGGTCTAGCAGGATAGTGATTCTGGTACTATAGGTCTTAACTTGAAAGGTTCTTTCTTCAAATTCCTTTTTCTTTTTTTTTTTTTTTCTTAAATTAATGATCCTCCTCTGTCTATTTATGCTGTCATAGCACTCAAAGGCTACAAATCAGTATCTTTTCTGATTGTGTTGGGAGCTATAGAGACATGCAGAAAGACAGTCCTTGCTCCTAAAAGTTTACAATCTAGAAATGTTAGTGATCCCACAGATGGAAATGGGAGAGGAAAAAATACTGGGGGGAAAATAATTCAAAAATAGAAAAGAAAAATGTGATTTCTGTGAAATATACACCACACTAGCATACGCTTTCTTTCTTTCCGAGTGTCTATGCACCAAATGGTTTATTGTGCAATTTGCAAAAGGACAAAGGGCTTGATTCCTCTCAACTCTCATGAGGCAAATGGCTACAGTGATGAGGGCATAGTGCCAGGAATGATCCCCTGGGTTCTGTTCCAAATTCTACCACAGACTTGTGCAAACTACCTTCCTTCATTGTCTCACATTTTCTCTACCTTCGTAAGTAGATTACAGATTAGGGGCATGCTCCAAAGCCCATTGAAATCAATGGAAAGACTCCTATTGACTCTGTGAGCTTTGGAATGGGCACTAAAATTATTATTTATATTCATGTGGGCCAAATTTTGCCATCAGACTGTATGTGCACGAAACTCCGATTGAAGACAAGTCACATGATATCTATTAGAAAGCAGAATTTTTGGCTCACTAGATCTAGTTTTATTCTTAGCTATCCCTCTTTCACTTTCCTCCAGAAACATGTTCCCAGCTATATTTTTAAATGGCTTTATGGGAACATTGTTCCATTCATCTAATAATAGTCCACATCGTACCTGATTTTGCATACAGCCCAAACTCTCATGAAACCACTGCTTTTATCACAGTATGGCAGTGGTGAGGCATTATTAGGTTTCTCAAAGAGTGTTGATGGGTAAACCGTGCCTTTGTGGGTGACAATATGCCTTACTTCAATATTTTTTAAGGAAAAAATGGAAGTTTTAGGCAGGGAAACAAAATTGGAGGCATGCGTATGCTCCAGTGGTACAGCTACAGCCTGATTTCCCTTTTCTTTCCGGAGTTGATACCGAATACTACAATGCATCATGGAAATGAAGAGTGCTCTTCCATTGAGACATATTTCATTCTGCCAGCTGGAATGAATAAGGTTCTTAGTAGAGCTGAAATCCCCCAATATGAAAGAATCCGTTTTGCAGGTGCAAAACGTTTACTTTTTTGTTTTAAGTCTGACTAGAGATTTAATTGTTGCTCTTCAGAAGAGCAAAACAAGAGAATGTAATAATTAGCACTGTCATTATGTCCTTTCCCTCACTTACATGCTGACATTAGCTGGTTTTAAAACTATTTTTAACCTCTGCAGCATTGGTAACTCCCACTATATATTTTCAGCCTGGATTTCTTTTGTTTCAAATTTCGTAAATTTCAAATAACTTAAAATGGAAGTAGAGTCTGATGGAAGTAATTAGGTTAAAATAAGGGGGGGAGTGGAACATGAGCCAAATGATACAAGTTATAGCCAATAAATTATACATATATGGTTAACTTTCTTTTTTTTTTTTTTGAGGGCATGCAAAATTCTATTTAACTAGCAGTCAAATAAATAAATAAAACACTGACTGTTTCACTGAGGTAAATATTGTACTCAAAGTTGGGGTGTCTGTCATCATTAGACAATGGCCTCAACAGTTTAAATGACAGGGAATCTTTTGCTTCTTCAAGGGCTGAAATTTGATAATGCTAGAATTATATAAGTTATCATGATGAATCAGTATTATTAGTGTGACTCTGCTTATTGGCATCCACAGTGTTGAAACAGCATTTTTAAAATATTGGCTATATGTCGAGAACGACCTGCTGCTTTATTGAAATCCCAGCTGTATAGCCACCACATCTGCATTCTGATTACGTTTTAGAGGTGGGTGGAATGAAAGGCTTTTATGAAGCTTAGGTAGAGGATGGGAGGGAGGGGTCCCCATATTAGAATAAAAGTGTGATATTGCAGTGGAGGGATCCAGCACTACATGTATTTAAATATGGTGCAGCTGGATGGCTGGGAGCCTGCCTAGAAGTGTAAGTGGCTAAAACAATGTTTCTTCCAGCTATGAAGTATTTAAGTGTGAAAACCAGAGATGGCACAACCCACCCCGAAGGCCAAGATCGAACACCCCCACCCAGACGTCGGGGTTTTAGATTGATTTCAATCATTCTGTTAGAATCTATCTTTATCTATTATTTTGGAAGACGTATGAAGTGGCGGCTTAGAAAATGTTGGTGGTCTTCAAGCAGGAGGTGGTTCTGGTAGGAGAGTTTGTCCGATTTTTGGCAATGGCTTTTTGTTCCTTGATTTGGATCTTGAACATTCTAGTTACTTGTTCATGGATTTGAAGGCTTTTGTATTATTATTACTTCTTTGTTTACTTAAAGACATTGGGTTTTAATTGTACATTTACAGCACTGAATCAGTCAGTAATCCCTAAATAACAACACAGCTGCCTTCTAGTCATGTGATGCCATTACATTCTCATCAGAATCTCTCTATCCAGGCGTGAAGGTTTGATGGATTTAAAAACCAAACCACAAAACCTTTAGAATAGTTTTGATTCAACTATTCAGAGCAAGGAGGGGAGCAGCATTTTTAGGAGGCAGTCACACTTGTCTTTTACCTCACCTTTAGCATTTAGCAACATGATTTCAGATTGACAGTGACATTTATAAGCTAATGGGAACACTTGTATCCCTGAGAAGGTAAAGCTAAACAGATGAGTGGCAGATAGAGATCACAAAGCCAGAAACAACTGCTCATGCTAAATCCTATGTTGTGTAGAATACAGATTGCAGGAACTAAAAAAAGCTATCCAGATTTTTATTTTATATATATAAAAATACACACCCACAGTGATGAAATTGAAAAGCTTGCCAATTGTACTCAATAGATAAGGTCAACTCAACATCAGCAGTATTTCCTCATACATCCCTACACTATCTATGGGAAATACCTAGAATACTGCAAATAATGAAATTATCTAAGTACAGATATTTCATTATGTGAGGCATCTAGTAACTTTTGCAATCACCAACAATTTGTCTTCTGCATGTACAAGCTCTCTATATTGTGACAAAGTTCCTCCTCTACCTTGGTGGGTCTCATGCTTCCCTCTAGCAGTGTATCTGTTTCCCTCAGCCTCCAGGCCTGGGAAAGGTCCTTTGCCCCTGCCTCGGGCAGGGATTTTTCCTTCCCCCAGACTTTGTACCTGTGGGGCTCTTCCTGACCAGCATTCTGCTCCTTTTCCAGATCTATCTGCCTTCCAATCACACCTTGCCTCCTCCCATAGCTCTCCTCACTCTCACACTCCAGCTACACCATGTCTCTGGAGGGAAGGCTTTTTAACAAGTTCTGGGCAGGTCCTTGATTAGCTCCAGGTATGGCAATTAGCTTGAAGTAAGGACTGCTCAGCTACAAGGGGAAAAGGGATTTTCTGAGCCTGGGGCTAATATATTGGTTTTCTAGAACTCTCTGGAAACCCTCCAGTCTGATCCTTTTACAATATATATTGCAAAAAATATTATCACAACAGAGTTGAGCAACAACTGAAGAAAGGAAAATCCAAAAATTAAGGTTGGTTGAGCAATAGTCATTTGGCTGCAAATGAACAGCCTGTAAATTAAACAAGGAAAGAGGAATAGAAAATGCTATTAATTGGCTATACAGAAGAAAACAGTGATGTTTATTATGCACAAAATGCACAAAGCCACTTTTCTGTTCGCATAAAGAAGAAAACCATGTCCCTAATGTCTTTCAATTATTGCAATATTTAGTGTAACCTGGAATAATGGCAGGTAAAATATTTTCAGGATTTTGTGCCAATTAAAAATAATTACCTGGAGGATTCTCAGAATATTTCAGAAAGGTAGGAGAATGTAAAATAGGAGCATGATAACAAACAGTCTTGCTACCTCAGTGTTCAGCTTTAAAAATTATTGTAAAAGTGGCCAAAAGGGGTTCTATATTTGTCTGCACCGTAACACCATATCAAATGTAGTCAGCCAACAAATAAAAGATGCCCTTTGTTTAATGGCCAGCCTTCTAAACACCATCTATGCTCTGAAAGGCAATTTCCACTCTTCTTGTCTTGTGCATCATCACAACCAATAATAAATCTTTTTTCTATTTGTTTAGGTGGATCTGAGGCTAGAATTCGTTCTTGCTGTTGGCACTAATGCCAAAATGTTCAAGTCTTAGTGCCAATATACTAAAGGTGTGAATGTCAAAGGCAGTGTGTGCGTACAGTCTCAATGACTTCAGTGGAAGTTGTCCAGCACCTCTTAAAACAAGGCTGCTTCTATTGAGGTGCCAAAATATGAATTTAGGATCTTAACTTTAGGCTCTTAGGCTTGACAATGTTGGCTTTAATTAACAATTCTGTTGATACCTAATGGATGTTCAATGAGAAGACTTGAGGCTTTGGTGTTCTCACAGCTCTGTACCACCAAAGAACAAAGCAAAGCAAGAATTGATTGTCCCTGAAAATAACTCCAAGCACCTGGAGTAATAAAGTAGACAGGGATGAATAGCTATTATCTTCTAGGAAGAATGCTTCTAGAATTAAGAGTGCTTCCACTATAATTTTCACTGAACCTATTCCAGTATCAGTGGAAGCTTATGACACACTCCCATTAGCCACAGGTCAGTGACAGGTTGAGCGTAATGGGTCTTTCAGAGCTGGATCATTTGCAATCTCAGTGTACCTTTAAGGAGCCTTTAATCTGCCCTTACATGCCCTGTCTTGATTCTGAGGTTTATCACAGTGTATTGTGTCAGAGCACCCTTAGAAAGACTGTATTCTTCTTCAAGTGATTGCTCATGTTAATTCCAACTCTAGGTGTGTGCACGCTGTGTGCAAGGTTCACCGGAAAGATTTCCCCTAGACTATCTGCAGGGTCAGCTACAACCATCAGGGGGGCACCCCAGCAACCCTCCATATCTAGCCCAGCTGACCCTTTCCCTCCCCAGTTCCTTCTTGCCTCCCTGACGGTCGCTGGAACAGTGCTTGCTTGGTTTGTCTAACAATCCCCTAGTTCTTGTTCTGGAATTAGAGTTGTAGTTAGCAGTTCTTAGTTATTTAGGTACCTCGAAGGGACTCCCGGCGGGGAGTCTCCCGGTGCCCCGGAGTTTACTGGAGCATGCCGGACTTCAAAGTCTGCAACTGGTGTAAAAAGTTTATGCCGATGGATAATCCTCACGTATTGTTCCTTCGCTGCCTGGGTGAGTCGCATTTGAAGGATAAGTGCAAGCTCTGCAGGAATTTCAAGCCCCACACCCAGAAGGAGAGGGAGCAGAGGCTGAGGCTCTGCATGAGGTCCAATCCACTATCCAGGACCTACCATATGAGGGACCAGATCTGTTCTCAGAGCAAACGGACTCAAACTTGCAAACTCTAAAAGACTCACGTGCAATGCTCAAGTCCCTAGGCCTGCATACCCCAGCCACCCAGAGGCATCAGTTCCTGCTTTAACCCCCCTCCAGACCGTATCACTCTAGGCCAGACAATCCACAGCGCCGGGCCCGCAATAACCACCAGCAGAACCAAAGGTCATGAAGTTATAGCAGAGACCAATCGCGCAACTACCTCAGTGGGAAAAAGGTTTTGGTGCTGCGCTCAAGGACGTTATACCAGCCCCAATCACGGACCCTCAACGTTCCCCTTTTGGAGACAGGCTATCCCAATTTTAACGGGTGTGGTCCACTATCATATCAGACCAATGGGTTCTATGCACTGTGAAGTGGGGGTACTCGTTCCAGTTCTCATCTCCCCCTCCATCCCACCCACCCCATCCATCCCTGTCCCTTTTCAGGGACCCCTTTCATGAACATCTACGCGGCAAGGAAGTCCAATCATTCATCGCACTTAGGAGCAGTGCAAGAGGTGCTGGTAGATCAAAGGGGAAAGGGCTTCTGCTCCCATTACTTCTGGTCCCGAAGCCAAAGGGAGGTCTGCACCCAATCCTGGACTTCAGAAGGCTAAACAAATTCCTTCACAAGATAAAGTTCTGGATGGTCTTCCTGGCCTCCATTATCCCATCTTTGGACCCTGGGGACTGGCATGCTGCCCTCTATTTGAAGGATGCCTATTTTCACATTGCCATCTTACCTTGTCACAGGCATTTACTTCCTTTCATGGTTGGCCAGAGGCACCTGCAGTTTGTGGTCCTTCCCTTCAACCTGGTGGCAATGCGACAGGTTTTTACAAAATGTCTAGCGGTAGTGGCGGCCTTCTTTAGGCGAAGAAGGATCCAGGTATTCTCATACCTGGACAACTGGCTGGTCAAGGGCTGTTCCCAGCAAGAGGTCCTGGTGCACCTGCAAGTAATCAGATCCACCTTTTCAAGGCTCGGGCTAATTATAAACGAAGAAGAGTCCACGTTTATTCCAATGCAGCACATAGAGTTTATAGGAACTTGAGGGAAACACACGCCTCACTTCCATGGGCGAGATTTCTGACTGTCAGACATGAACAGGTCCCTGACCAACTACCCCCTGACTTTGGTCCCAATGTGCCTGATGCTTCTTGGCCGTATGGCTCGGGTCAGTTTACTGCCCGTCACGGGACTCTTTGGACACCATGGTGTGCCTGCTCGTATGTGTCCTAGAGATGCTTCAGTGGTGGAGCCAACCACGAAACGTCTGTGTGGACCGCCCCTTCTGAGGCCCCCAGCCCTCGTTGCCTCTGGTAACGGACGTGTCAGACATGGGCTGGGGGGCACATCTGAATGCACTTCATACCCAGGGCTGGTGGTCCACAAATGAGTTGCACCTGAAGAACGTGAAGGAGCTCAGAGCAGTCCATGTGGCCTGCATGGCGTTCCAGGATGAGTTGGCGAACAAAACAGTCCTGGTTCAATCAGACAATACCACGGCCATGTTTTATATCAACGAATAGGGTGGAGCTTGCTCCTCTCTCCTGGGCCAGGAAGCCCGCAATCTATGGGACTTCTGTATCCAGCATTCCATTCACCTGATAGCCTCATACTTACCCGGCTCGCAGAATCACCTGGCAGACCTTTAACCTGGTGTTGGCTAGGTTGACCATTCACCCTTTCGAATCATTAGCCTCCTGTTCCTTGTTGTACTTCTCGTGGAAGGTGGCCTTGCTCACGGCAATTACGTCAGTCTGTTGGGTTTTGGAGCTCCGGGCCCTTACGTCAAAGTCACTTTACACCTCATTTTTTAAGGACAAGGTAGAGCTTCGTCTGTACTCCTCCTTTCTGCCCAAAGTGGTTTCCCACTTCCACACCAACCAGGACATTTTTCTGCTTGTTTTTTACCCAAAACCCCACTCCTCTGACTGGGAAAGATGCCTCCACACTCTGGAAGTGCTCAGGGCTTTGGCCTTTTATATAGATTGCACTAGGCCTTTCAGAAAGTCATCCCAGTTGTTTGTGGCGGTAGCAGACAGGATAAAGGGACAGCCAGTATCCTCTCGGTGCCTGTCTTCCTGGATCACAGCTTGCATCAGACAGTGTTACAGCTTAGCCAAGGTTCCGCCTTCTCGGCTTACTGCTCACTCGAGTCAAGAGCAGGCTTCCTCTGTGGCCTTCCTGGCGCACGTGCCCATTGTGGACATTTGCAAGGCGGCTACATCTGTGCACACTTCTTCCTATCACTACGCGCTTACTCAGCAGGCAAGGGATGACGTGGCTGTTGGCAGAGCGGTGCTGCAGGCAGCTAATATGAGCAGTCACTTGAAGAAGAACTAGTGTTCTTCCAACACCCGCCCGCCTTCCCTCAGCCGGAATTCTGGCAAGAAAGAACTGGGGAGGGAAAGGGTCGGCTGAGCTATATATACATGGAAGGTTGCTGGGACGCCCCTGGTGGCTGTAGCCGATCCTGCAGATAATCTAGGGGAAATCTTCCCAGCGAACCGTGCACGTGGTGCGCGCACACCTAGAGTTGGAATCTACATGAGCAACACATCTTGAAGAACAGTAGTTACAGATAAGTAACTGGGATCCTGTCAGCGATTCTGCATGCTAAAAATCTGTGTAACAGTAGATATTAGACACAACAATTGCCATTCCAGTATCAAACTACTTTGCAGGGTTACTTTTCTTTTAAAAGCCAATGATTCTGAGCATGGGCTGATGACACCACAGTTTTGTATGTCAAAAACAAAACATTACATTTCATCCCTCGCAAGAATATTGAGTAAAAGCCTACAGACACCGTTGACAGGGGATTCTATTCTGTAACAGATATGAAGAAAACTAAGTTGATGGATAGAGAGAGCCTTTTCTTAGGGCCTGTCTACATGACAAAAATCCCTCATCCTGAAGTGGTTTGTTGTATCAATTCTTGATGAAACCACTCTTAAACCTGAGACAGGAGGTCTAGCCAAGATAGATTCTGGGAATGCTTGACTTTTTTTCTTTTTTTCTTTTTTTTTTAAAAATAAAGTTTCTCATTACCCTTCAGCACCAGACAGAAAATGGAGTTAGCTGAAAAATATGGATCCTCACAGTGTGGGTGGTGAGTGGAAATAGCTTCAGAATAGTATGACAGGAAAAGCTGTGTGTGCACAAGTCTAATAGGGTACATGGAAATTATTTTCAGCGTCTACCCTTCTGCCCCACCTAATACATTTTTCCAGCAGATGGGGTACCTTTAAATCTAAGCGATGAAACAGTGTCTGTTCTTTTGCCATTAATTAATTTAGTCACTGACACAACACTGTGTGTATGGCAGCTATCCTGAATTATTCCGTTTCCTCTGCAGCAGCATTTCTTGGGTTTGTTTTTACACTGCTAACTTTCCTGTACCTTCCAATCGAATGTTTCAATAACAATTAGGTACTGGTCTCAGCCCTATTTAAATCAATGGGACTTTTGCCATTACTTCAGTATGGGCAGAATAGGGCAGGTGTGTGCCTATGTCTGTGTAAACGAGCAAATGAGATAGTTACACACACAATCAGGACGGGATCCACTAGAAAAATGAGCTGACTACATTGTGGTGCCTTTTGGTAGTTCAGTACTAGGACTCTGTATTGCCACTACTTCCATCACAGAAGTGGTTTAAATATGAAGAAAAAATAAATATTGCTGGAATACAACATTTGAGATGCTGCTCAGTGTACTAGGGAAGAAGTCGAGCAATGCTAAAGGTTTGAGATTACAATGTAATAATGTAGAACATGGGAAATCATGCTTTAATTATCTGTTCACCTCTGGGACTCTCAGGAAGCTGAAGGAGTTGAAGTACTGCTGTGAGGAGACAGTTTTCAAAGAGGCTTGGCATGGTTCAGCATTTCTCATTGGTGGAACGTGAGTGACCTGTTCATCAGAGATTCAGGCTGTGGTACATGGCCTTCCCAGGCATAGAATCATAGAATCTTAGGGTTGGAAGGGACCTCATGAGGTCATCTAGTCCAGCCCCCTGCTAAAAGCAAGACTATTGCCTCTAAATCACCCCAGCCAGGGTTTTGTCTAACCGGGCCTTAAATGTTTCCAAAGATGGAGATTCCACCACCTCCCTAGGTAACCCATTCCAATGCTTCACCATCCTCCTAGTGAGACAGTTTCTCCTAATATCCAACCTCGACCTTCACAGCTGCAACTTGAAACCATTGCTCCTTGTTCTGTCCTCTGTTACTACCAAAAACAGCCTAGCTCCCTCCTCTTTGGAGCACCCCTTCAAGTAGTTGAAGGTTGCTATCAAATCCCCCCTCAGTCTTTTCTTCTGTAGACTAAATAAGCCTAGTTCCTTCAGTTTCTCCTCGTAGGGCATGTGTCCCAGCCCCCTAATTATTTTCGTTGCCCTCCGCTGGACTCTTTCTAATTTGTCCACATCCTTTCTGTAGTGGGGAGCCTAAAACTGGACACCATATTCCAGATGTGGCCTCACCAGTGCCGAATAGAAGGGAATAATCACATCCCTCGATTTGCTGGCAACACTCCTACAGATGCAGCTTAATATGCCATTGGCCTTTTTTGGTAACAAGAGCACACTGTTGACTCATATCCAACTTCCCATCCATCATAACCACCAGGTCCTTTTCTACAGTGCTGCTACTTAGCCGATCGGTCCCCAGCCTGTAGCAATACATGGGATTTTTCCGTCCTAAGTGCAAGACTTTGCACTTGTCCTTGTTGAACCTCATGAGATTTCTTTTGGCCCAATGCTCCAATTTGTCTAGGTCTCCCTGAATCCTGTCCCTGCCCTCCAGCGTGTCTACCATTCCCCCCAGCTTGGTGTCATCCGTGAACTTACTGAGCGTGCAATCTATCCTATCATCCAGATTGTTAATGAAGTTGTGGAACAGAACTGGCACCAGGACCAACCCCTGGGGCACTCCACTTGTTACTGGTTGCCAACTAGATATTGATTCCTACCTGATGATCTAGCCACTTTTCTATCCACCTTATAGTCCATTCATCCAACCCATACTTCCTTAACTTGCCGACAAGAATGCTGTGGGAAACCATATCAAAAGCCTTGCTAAAGTTGAGGTATATCATGTCGATGGCTATTCCCGCATCCACAAATCCAGTCATCTCATCATAGAAGGCAATCAGGTTGGTCAGGCACGATTTGCCCTTGATGAATCCATGCTGACTGTTCCTGATCACTCTATTTTCCTCCAAGTGTTTCAGGATGGATTTTTTGAGGACCTGCTCCATGATTTTTCCAGGGATTGAGATGAGGCTGATTGGTCTGTAGTTCCCCAGATTCTCCTTTTTCCCTTTCTTGAAGATAGATACAATATTTGCCTTTTTCCAATCCTCCATGCCCATGGCTTGCATCTTGGCTCTTCGTGCTGCCTGAGCCAATATGTTTAAGGCTGACAATCGCAGTGGCTGACATCATTGCAGAGCTTTCCAGTTTGAAACAGGGAGCTGAAATCCAGGTGAAGACAAATTTCATTTGACGTGCTGGCAGACATTGGTGTTCACACGTAAAAATGACCAAAGCTGAGCATTTGAAGTGTGTCTTCATCTGTGATTGTGTTGTGTCTAGCTAAGTGGCATCCCAATCCTAAGTGGGGTGGGCCTTTGGGCAGTATAATATAAATAAATGATAATAAAAGGGATGTAGACTGAGAAGGCCATTTGCTGGAAAAGGGAGAAATAAGCAGGAAGAGGTTGAATACAAGAAGGTGAAATGTCACAAAACAGAATTGCTAAGATTTTTTTTTTTTTTGCCTGTGTGGTTTTAAAAGAACTGCCCCTCTTTCCTCCTCCCCCCCAACACCGTAACACAGGAACATGAGTATTCAACACTGACTTTATATTTATCCCCATTTATCCCCATTGTAATCTTTTCAGGTGAATGTGAGACTAGTATATTACACCATCCAAGACTTAACTACATCAAGAGAATGCTACAGGTGGTTTGCTCAGTTCATGCATAAGAAGCTTTTTCCAATCTTTAAATGCTGTTGGAATTTTAGTCTCAACAACTCACAAAAACCGATTCCCCTCTTAACCTTTCCCCAGTGAGAGGTAGGATTCTTCAAAGTAGTCGTTCGAGTTAATTTCAGCAGCTGCAGGATCTGTCTTTCCAGTGAGTTTTACTCCCCATGCCTCTAGTATATTTTCACCTTCATATTTACATTAGGCCTCTGGATTTGACTTTTTTGCTGAGTCTTGTTTCTTTCTGGGCTGTTTCATGAAGACTTTAGAAGGAATGAACTTGGAAGTCTGAGAGGTTTAGCGCAGTTTAGGTAAACATTCTGATTTTGGGGCATGTACCTAAACCATCCTTCTCAATGGGGCCTGCAAAACTAAATAGGGAACTTCAGAAGAACAACCTCCGATCCAATCTCTGGTGCTTCTGCTTGGGATGAAGATATTGTGGTAAAAGCCTTTTGGGTAGTATGTCAGAATTTGTTTTTGTTAATGGCTTGAACCTAGACGTAGGGAGGAGAGCGAAAGTGAAAAATGAGAGAGGCAAAACAAATTTGTTCACATTCTGCTGAACCTCAACGTTGCTTCTGCTCAAATACAAATCTGAACTAAATATTCTGTCCAAGACTCCTGTATATTTTATCTGACCTTGCATACCCATACCTTGTCTAAACTGCCCACAAGCTGTAAATCTCAGTCAGTGTTAGTTGCTGGATTGAGCTTGTCCTTTAGGCCGGTGGTTCTCGACCACTGTGTTGGAACACGTTACTGTGTCGCCACACAGTGGTAAGTGTGTTGCGGAGAGCCAGGGAGATGGATGGATTTGGCCTGAAGGGTGTGGGCTGGTGTGTCCTGTAGGGTTGCGATACGCCACGAAGTGTGTTGCGACCTGCAAAAGGTTGAGAACTACTGCTTTAGGAATCCACTTGGCAGTGTTTTATACCTCTTACTAGCCACATCACTTCTCAACACATGGTGGGCATCAACATTCACCTCAGAAATGCCAACTCCAATTAAATTCCAAGGATAGATTAACACTCCTCTCTTCATTCAGGCATAACACGAGATTTCCAATAGGTGTTGTAGTACATCAGAAATCAATCTCTCTTTGGTTGTCATTGCTGTGTAATGATTGTCAAACTGGTTGTGCCTATTGATTACAAACCTATACTTAGGACTGAAATGAACGTGTCTGGTTGGCGTTTTTAAGGGCCTGCTGATTATTTTATAATCGGAGGGATGGATGCTCTGTGCCTTCTGTGTGGCCTGATGGTATGTCGACCCTGCAAAGGAAAGCCTGAAACTATACCAACTATATATAGCTCAGGTCCTAAGGTTTGATGAGTTCAGTAGGCACGAGAGCAGGAGACGAGATAAAAGTTAAAAGCAAAACAGTTTTATTGAAAAAGACAGACAAGAAAGAAAAGGAATAGGAAAACACCAATGCTTACGCCCCTTCAGCAGAAGGGAACCTCAGTTGAACGGCTGCTGGTGCAGAGCATGGGGAGTGATGACTCGAGGTGGCAAACACAGCAGTTGCCCCGATGACGAGGTTCCAATTAAGGGGGCTATCTACTAACTGTTTATACCTTTTGGGGTTACTAAGTGGGTAAATGGCATGCACACCTGGTGTTTTTTGCACTTATTTACAACATTTATTTGCCCTGGTCTTATCTTTGTTATTTCAAGTTATTGCAAGTTATTTCTGCTACTTGGTAGGAGCAAGGAACATCCTTGGTCAGTACCAGCTCTGTTTTGCTTATACACAGGGTTAATTACACAGGGCTGATTAATGGCGACACCACCTATTAGCAGCTTATCGCATCACAAATTCTTCCACTGGGTACAACATCATGTGTTAGGCGTGACCACTGGTTACCCCTGCACAGACTGATTGAAGACCTCTTCTGCTCTGGCTTGAGCTGGTGCTGAGTTGGCTTGAAGCCACTCCCGCTTACAAGTAGGCTGGAAAACGGCTAATCTTGAAAGTGTTGACTACAAGATAGGTTGTTTTCTGCCGGAGCCACCTGGGAACACATCCACCCCTGGAAGGAGAGGGGTGTGTGTGTTAGGTATATGAGAATTGGGAGCGTCTGCCTGGGCAGCAGCCTCACCTGGGACCGCAATCCCTGCAGAGTGCCCAGGGCTCTTCGCATGCTGGAGCAACGCTCGCTACGGGCCTTCAGGTACAGGGATTAGCGGGTCAGGAGCTGCCCCGTAGCTGAAGAGGCGTGAGCATTTGATCCTCAGCTTGTCTGCTTGCTGCTTGTGGGTAATGTATACTTTGTAATGCTAAAGTGCTGAACGGCTTCTTATATCAATGCAGTAAAGCAACATATCCATGCATCGGGTGTGGTTTCACTGAGCCAAAGACCCTGCTAAGGGAAGGGCCCTTCATATAACATGTCTCAGAGCTCAGGTCAAATGACTCAGGCTCATGGGATGCAAGGTGCGGTTTTAAATATAGCAGCGTGGTCGCTCCCAGTCATGCTGGAAGCCAGGCTCTGAAATGCAGTGAGGTGGGCGAAGGATTGGACCATGGGCTACAACCCAATAGGGAGCATCTGTATTGCCGGTTTTAGTCCTGCAGCCTGAACTCCACAAACTTGAGTCAGTCAACATGGACTGAGACTCAGCGTGGCTGGTTTTTCTAGTCAATGTAGACATCCCTTTAGACTATAAAACTACACTCTAGACTAGAGAATGGGAGGATGAAGATGCAGTGTAGGGACATGTTAAAGATTCAAGTTTAAGGCTTTCTGACCCCCCTTCTTCTTGTAAATGTATGCTCAGTCTGTAGATTACTCCTGTCAGATCACACACGGTTCTGGCACTTCAAAAGGAGCTTTCTCTACTATCTTTCTGAAAACATCTCACTCCTTCCACCAACCCAGAGCGGACACTGGGTCCTTGTCAGAGAATTGCTACTTATCCAAGTGGACTATAGGAAGCTGGTCTGAGCTGTGTCAGAAGCCCACACCTCTCTTCACCCACATGGTTGAAGAGATCACCTGTGAATTTAACATGCTGTAATTGCTGTGCTAAAAACCAGGAGCCTGGGACATCTACTGGATCCTTCTGGAGAATTTATTTCCTGGTGAAATGGGGGAAAAATAATCTAGGAAAGGTTAATATTTGTGGCTAATACGTGTCCTACTGGACGTCATGGAGATACATTTGTAACTAGCCTAAAAATATCAGGAAGCCTGGAAGTCAGGTTGGTTCCTTGTTCTCAAGGGTCAAATTGTATTTGATGAGTCCTCTTTTAAAAAGGGACTTTCTCATTTTCACGGATATTTGTATACTGTTTTTAAAGGTGAAATGCAGATCTTAGGGTTCAGAGTTTTTAATGGCCTACCAGTTGATAATGATGTACGTACTCATTTTCAGGTGCACAAATGCTATGTTGAGAGGGGTGCGTCTGCTATCTTTTGACAGGTAATGTACAGTTTGTAGCAATAGAAATACCTGTATATACAAGTGCTGGATTCTTGCTGTCAGTTGAAAGGTCAAGAGAAGTACGATGTGATGACATAATCCTTCCATTGTTGTCTAGTGGAAACACAGAATGCACATGCTTTTTTGCTAGTTAAAAAGAGAACAGAAACAGGCCTCTAGCTCACACTGCACTAATTCACCCTTATTCAGCACTCCACCACTTTGTTTTTTTCCTATGAATTTTCTTCATAATTAATAAAACCCTGGGAATTGACACATTCTTTTCAGCTTTTCTTCTGACTGGGTCTGATTGGATATGTTGTAATCAGAAAGGGAGATTGCTGTGTATTCACAGAAGAACCCATTTCCCCCTCCTACCATGAGCTGGGCAGCTGCTTCTAAAGTACTCTGAGGAGTGAGAGACCAGGATGGGTTGGCCACCGCAGTTACCAGAAGGTACGGGCTAGTGTGTACCATTACAAGGTTTCTGTATTTTTTCCTTGACTAGTAAACTAATGCTTTAATTAGAAGATAGTTTGTAGACAGAGTGGGGCTTGCTCACAGGACAGGAGCTTTCTATGATCTTTTTGCTGAAATATTCCCTTCAAGCTATTGGACAAGAGAGAGTAAACTACTGATACCTGTCTACACCTCCATTTTCATGTAAGGAGGAGTTCTGTGGTACTTTAAAGACCAACAAAATTATTTATGGATTATTTATTTGTTAGTCTTAAAAAGTGCCACAGAACTCCTTCTTTGTTTTGGTTTTGCTGGAATAGACTCACACGGCTACTCCTCTGGATTTGGTAACATATTTGGTTATTGCAGATTTGTAAATAAACTGAGGGCTGAATTTAGTGCAGGTTTCAGGGAGGTGTAAATCAGCTCTGAGCATGGCCCCAGCACAAATTAAGCAGTGGCTAGAGGGCTGGAGAGCGCTGACTGCTGGCTGGGTGCCCAGCTCTCAAGCCTGCGCCGCTACCACCAGCCGTGGTGGAGTAAAAAGGGTGGCATGGTACATTGGGTATTGCCACCCTTTCTTTGGCTTCTGCATGCTCCCAAAGCTAGAGTAAGGGAAGGGGAGAACCCGGGAGATGGAGCAGGAGATGGACACATCTCATGGTAGTGCTGAGAACGGTCGTCACTGAGAAAATTGAGTGTGATTTCACGGATGTAATGTGAAGCGTAGATCTGAAATTATTTGTAAAATACCCAATAACAGTAATAGTGAATAACCCCTTCTCCTCAAACCCTCCTGTGTTCCCTGTACCCCTAACCCCTGCCCTCCCCTCCTGTGCCCACATGTGGAAACTGGATGCATGGAGCAGCTGGCATTGCTGCGTGTTCCCACCTTGAACACTGCTCCTCCACACCCTCCAGGAGGCTGTGGGTGGGGGAGAGAAGACAGGAGCAATGGCCGGTGCTTCCTGCATCCAAGTCACTTTCCCCATCTGGGCTTTGTAAGGGGGAGGGCAGGAGAGCTGTGAAAGTGATCTCCGGGCAGGGAGCTCTCACCTTGCTCCTCACTTCTCGCTTTCCCCAGCTTCCTAGGGGGATGCAGAGGAACATGGGGGGTTGGGAGGAAGCAGTATCTGTATGTCACAACTCACCACTCCTCCCCATGTTCCTCAGCCAGGAGGAAGCAGGGGGAAATCTGAGTAACTCCCCACATGCTGGCTCAGTGGGTTTGCAGTGTTCCCTTGTCAGCTGGCAGCGTGCACCTTTTGGGATTCTGCAAAGTGCCCCCCTGCCCATGCGGGGCGGTTGCCTGGGGCCCACCCCTACGATGGTCATGAGCTGTCTAAATACTGGGCGCCCCCAATTCTGTGCTAGTGCATCTCGATGTTGAGAACCTTACAGGAGACATCACCACCTTTCAAGATCAGACCCTAAAATTGTAAGGGTTGCAGCAACTTGATAAGCACTTATAATGCATTACTCACAGTCGCCTCCTTTTAGCACTATCCCGGCAGGATTCTGCTTTAATTTGGAAATGCCAGTTTAGTTATTGTGTTGAAGAAATGCTATGAATAGCTCTTCGAAGAGGACTTCACTTGTTTCCCTGAGGAGATAATCTTTCTTGAAGCTCATATGTAATGGGTTTTACAGCCTTCCCCCTCTTCGCTTGAGCTCTACTTTATTATAATACAGTATCATGAAGCAGAATAATTCAGGTCTCTCTAAACATTGGAACAGCTTGGTGATCAGCTTTTTCACTCCAGTCCTATGACAAGCACCCTTGTGTGAAAACATTTCCATCCAGTGACAGATGCTTATCATCCATGAGTTTGCACCCCTTTGCCTGTAACAAGGGGAGGGGATTCATCCCAAGGGGAAGGCAGGTAGCCACACTGATGGTTTCTCCATAGAAAGCAACTTGAAGTTTCCTCTGGGTCTGTCTAGGAGTGGACGTGAATTGAAGTCACACATCTTTTGGTTGTCTCCCCTTCTCCAGCCAGATATGCCTATTATTTTAAAGAATGCACTGGCTCATTCCACATTTTCTAAAGGAGTGGCAGCTGCAGATATTTTGTGCTGTTATGGGCTTTTGCAGGTGGTGCCCACAATCTGATCACAAGCTGCACACCAGTCCTCTAATGCGGTTAGAACAAACTTTGGTCCCGTTCTTCTGGGCAAGACAAAACCATGTTATAATACAGTTTGCAGAGGTACAGCATAAACATTGTTCCTTGCTGTAAATTACAGTGTTTAAATCCAGAACGATTCTAATTCCTTTTCTGAAGTTATTCTGGATGTACATACAAGATCAGTATGGGATTGGTTTTTGAAGCAATTCTTACTCCATGCGGGAGCGTTACATAGATAGAGCTGTAGTTGTTCTTCTGTATCTATGCCAGCCAGTTCCCCTGTGTAGACAAGCCCTTAACATCTGATATCAGTTACGACTGCAAGTACTTTGATTTTTGTGATGCAGTTGAGATCAGAGTCTGAGCTTGTGTCTGGGGTGTTTATTTTTCTTTCTCACAGAAATGCATGAGAACCGCTGTTCAGAAGAACTGAATTTTACCTGTCTTTATTATGTATTCTGAAGAAAGTGTGGGTTTTTTTTTGTTTTGTTTTATTTTTAATCACCCTAATAGAGCAACACTGGTCTTCTGCTTAGTATTAAATGTGGTAACCAATGCAGTAGGGGCTCCAGTGATCAGTCGTCGTCGTTTCAATAGCTTGCACTGCAGTCCTCATGAATCCTACCAACCTATATCTTTTTCCATGGATTGCTGAGGTGTAGGATGCCTTTCTGATCTCGTTAATGTCTATAGATCTTAGCTGGTTGCAATTGGGCACCTCTCCATTAAAGCAAATGGCACTGACTGATTTATATCAGCTGAGGACCTAGCCCTGTATTTTAGCTTTTCTCCATATACATTTCCAGTGTGGATGAACAAAGAGCTGGACTGGAGTGGTGAAACGCAGACCTACATTTGCAGCTGAACTTCAAAATCAGGTGTTCACGTTAGGGGGTGGGGTCAGAGCCATCTTGAGTAGTTTATACAAAAAACCAAACACAACTCAGTAAATTGCCTGCCATTTAATGTGGAATATGAAAGGTTTTCTTCAGCTAATAGGCTAATTGCAAAGCTGAGGTCCATGCTGGATCCTAAACTCATTGCTTGGGGGTGGGTGGGGCTCTAATACGGCCCCTGCTTGCTCCCAAACGGCTTCCTCCCCACCAAGTGGGAGTTGAGAGGGAAGGTCAGGTGTTCAGAGGTGCAGGGCCCCAATCTGGCCCAGATCTTCTTACAGAAATTTTCTGCTGGCCACCAGCGACAAGCACTTGGCCCCTTTCATCTCCTGAGCTAAACAAAGGGGCTGCAAACGGAAGAGAAGCCCTTCATGCTGGAAAAAGAAACCGATTAGAACAGTGCTAGGTTGACCAAGGAGTCTGCGGGGTCCATGGTGTAGTATAAGGTTTGGGGAGGGGAATTTTTAAAAAAGATTGTAAAATAACTTTTCTCCAGGTTTAAAAACAAGGGATAAAAGATGATTCAGTAACAGCTTCCGTGACCAAAACTACGATATTCATAATTCCCTCCTTATTATAATTGCTGTCCCTTCGGAGATAGGCTCTGAAACCATAACAAAAATGGGAAGGTTTCCAAACTGTGTTCTCTTCTCTTTAGATTTCAGCTTTCTCCCACTGAGCTACCCCCAGCTCTAGTTTATAATCCCACGTGCAGGCACTGACATTTAAGTGGTTCCTTTAGAGATTGTGCAGATCTACCAGCCCTTGTGATCAGAATGCAGAAAGCCAAGTGGCTTCCATCCATTTTTACACTGGCAGCCTTTGCAGGAATCTCTGGCTGTGTGTGTTAGAGTTTTAATCCGAAACCTGCCAGGTTCTGTGTGACAATCCTTTCATCCCATCGCAAGGTTTCCATAATAAAAGAGGAGCAAAACCATTGGCGTATTGTGTGAGAGCCATCTGCTGTGATGTCGAAGAGTTGTTTCCACTGTTTTCTGTAGGCTTTCTCCCTTCACCCCCCCAATAATGCTCAGCAGAAAAAAGTGGTATCCTGCCACATTGCTGAAAACAAATACTGTCCATTTTCTCTTGACATGTCCCTCTTATAAATGGTTTAAAAGGGGGTTGTGGGGAGAGGGGAGGCAAGGCAGAAGAAAATTGGACTGCCCTGTCATTTTAATCAGGTCAGGCTGTTCTGAACGGGCCTGAAACTGCACTAGTAAAAATATCATCTTAAACCAGTTTGGCAAAGAGTAAAATAAAATTTGCTTAAGCCCTCTTTATTTACATGGGCGTCTCAAATGCAGGAATGTCTTGGCATGGGAGGTATTATGAAAAATACCAGGATAATTCCTTAGCTGTTACCTGGTCTTCATTATCAACATCTTATAGATCTGTTCTTGTGAAACGGTGGTTTTCCCTATGCTTTATAACCACTGGTAAATGAGCATTACAGAACTGTCTTTGTGCCCAATCTGCAGAGAACATGAGTTATATAGCCCCTTGCTTAGGGGCTACAATCTTCCATGCTGTAGGGCTCTGGATCCTCAGCTCACGCTGCAGCAGCTCATGCTTTTACCTCTGGAGGTCCATAGTTTAATTCCCTAACTGCTGGACACCATGTAATAATTGAGTGAAATTCTGGCCCTTAAGACATCAGCTGGAGTTTTTCAACTGATTGCAGTGCAGCCAGAATTTCATCCTCATTCATATCTTGCATCCCAGGAATCCAGTGTAGAGCTTCCTTTGTAATTCATGGAAAACCCCCACAAACAAGAACTGGAATCTGCATCCAAGAGCGCGGCTCACTTGCTGGTGGATTCTCTGTCCCTTTAAGTCTTTAAATTATGATATGAGAACTTCAGTAACTCAGTCAGACATTAAAGATTTATTACAGGAGAGGTGGGTGAGGTCCTGTGGCCTGCATTGTCCAGAAGGTCAGACTAGATCATAATGGTCCCTTCTGACCTTAGAGTTGATGAGATTTCACATAGTGTTGAACTGGGAATTATACAGATCTACTCTGAAGATTTAGCACCCAGTGGTGATCCAATGATAACCTTAATAGGACCCCTCCTTTTGGTTCAGAAAGAAATGAAGGCAGAGAGAAGTTCAGATCTCTGAAGCAGATTTACAAATGATTTGCTGCTGGAGAGCAGGAGTCCTGTAGGGCTGAAAAATAAGAATCAACTCTCCCATCAAGAAAGGACCTTGGTTTGAAAAAGGGCAGGCATAGAAGGAAATTTTTGTATTGTTCAAATCCTTGGCTAACTGTTCCTTGCAGTTGTTATCAAGCCTGGCTTCTCATTAGTTCAAGCAACATTCTTAAGCGTTGGTGTGGCACCTCTTAAACATAGAACTCGGGTCAGATTTACAATCCGCTCTCCATATCCTGAATTTCAGCTGCTATGGAAGACCCATACCTCTGCAACCCATACCTCTGTGGTTTTGCTGAGGCTCTGAGACCATCCGGTGCAGAATGATTGACCAGACAACTGTATGTTTGCTGAGGACAGGCTTTTGCCTTTGCTATCACTTACCCGTCGGTATTTGAAAAGGCATAGTGTTAAAATGTTAGGGTGGGGCGGTGGGTTGGGGGGAAACAGACTGACTCTTTCTGTGAGCAAAAATAACATCATTTCCCTGTTTGCCCTTAATATTTTTTCAAATGTTCCTATATCCTTTCAATAACCCCAGCAGTTTATCATGTGAATTTAATAAACAATATTCTACTGACATATTTTTCTGAATCACAAAAACATGAGTCACCTTCTTTAGAAGATCAGTTTTTAATTGCATTTTTTACTGCACTTCTAAGCAGTCTTTTGGAAAATTCTGTGTGGGAGTATTTGAATTACAAATGTATAGAAGTTGTGCTTGCTTTTTGTTAAAGCTTCTTGAGGAAAAACTACAGTTCCCTATTAGAATAAATTCAAGAGTATGCACAATTCTCTTGATTGAAGCTGTATGAATCAGGGCATTAATGCAGTATAACAGTGCATGAACTATAACTAACACCTTTTATCCTGTGAATTATTTAATACTCCTGTAGCCTTTCATCCAAGGATCTGAAAGCCTTTGGCAGAATATCTTTAAACCTCTCAACATCCGTGTAAGATAGCTACAGTATTATTTTACCCATTTGACAGATGGGCAAACTGAAACCAAGAAAATTTACATCACTTACCCAAGATCAATTCAAGTTATGAATGATTCAAGCACAGAACGCATGTATTCTGCCTCATGATCCCATATTCTGATTACAAGCCCACATTTCCTTTGTAAAAGCATCACTTGGGAAAAGTGTATCCTGAGGTTCTCTCATATGCACCAAAACTTAAGGCCATGTAATATATTAAAAAATTGTCCGTTAATGGATCAAGGTTAAAAGAGATCTTTTAAAGAAAAATTACATCCTGTTAAGCATGTTCATTATTTCTAGCTGTGGTGGCTCCTCAGAGCAGACAAGTCAGCAATGTCTTCCGTTGCCCTAAAGAAGACACGTTAAAGGTTTTACTTGCTGCTGCAAATTGACTCATCACCAGTTTTGCCTACCCACTTTCAAATGTCACCAGCTTCCACTGATTTCAAATAGCAAGCAATGAAGCAAATTGTGGTTTTATTTTGTAGTTCATTTTCTTAGTTTGGTGAAAAATCTAAAATTTCAATTGGAATCTGCTGGCAACAGATTGGGTGTGTTTGTAGCTTAACGTGAGTTGATCCTGCTGAAAAAGGGTTAAGTGGGTTCTGTTGATTCATAAAGGCGGGTGACTTATTGTCCTGTGTACATACAAAGGGGGTGGGAGTAGTTCTTTGGAGATGATCTAGTGGATGGGCTGAGCAGTCCTGAGGTAGGAGCACCCCAAGAGCCCAAAGAGAAGGTTATAAGATGAAAGTTATCTTATTGTTTTCTTTGTTGATACAGCCAAAATGCTGGGAAAGGGCGTTGACTCCACACAGCATGTGGACTTTGCTCTGCTCTGGAGCAAGTTGGGAAAGGCACTTGCTCCTACTGCCCTTGACTGATAACGTATCCATTTTCAGTCCACTGCTAAAAATAAAAGGTGGCATCTGTACTATTCCAGATCGCTGCATAGGTAGATGCTGTGTCAGTCCCAGGATACCCCCAGGGAATCTACTTTTAGTACAGAAATAAAACCTACTCCAACCTACCACCTCACATTTGGACTCATATAGGATATCATCAGACAACAGCCCACCCTCAGTGGAGAGACATCCATGAAAGAAATCTTTCCTGACCCTCCTCCTCCCCACTTCTGGCTTTAAAACAATCCCCCAACCTGGTTGTCGTCATAAGCAAGCTCTCCCCAGATCAAGGCACACCCACTCAAAGCGGTACCAGACCCTGCTAGAACAACAGATGCAAAACCTGCAGACATATCTCCAGTGCTACAACATTTAACACCACCCACAACACATCTTCTCAAGATCCATGGATCCTTCACATGCCTATCACAGTGCGTGGTGTATCTCATCCAGTGCACTAAGTGCTCCAATAACTATGTGGGCGAAACCAGACAATCGCTGTGTTCTTGAATGAACTTCGGAGGGGGGAGGGGGAAATATGATAAAAATGATTTACCACTTACAGTGCATAATGTGGTCACTCTATATCTGTTCTACCAGTCCTCATCCTCAAAGGAAACCTGCACAACATTTTCAAAAGATGAGCCTGGGAGCTTAATTCCATTACTCTGCTAGCCAGTAAAAATCATGGACTGAACAGAGACATTGGATTTATGGCTTATTCCAACAAGCTGTAACCCACTAACCCCCTTTTTTTTGTTCTATGACTGCAGGTGTTAATGGCTCACTTTACTCTGAATGCCAAAGGGGTAGCCGTGTTAGTCTATTGTAGAAAGACAACAGAGTCCTGTGGCACTTTTAAAGACTAACAGATTTATTAATCGCATGAGCTTTCGTGGGAGAAAATCCCACTTCGTCAGACGCTTTGAAGATAGGAAACTTACAGAATGGGAGGAAATTAAATGCAGGGGAGTGTATGACATAGGATCAGGTCAGGCTGTGACAGCAAATCAAAATAAGTGTTAGGATTTAAACACTGGGGAACAGCACATAGAGGAAGGTGAGGTCAAATCACTTGTTGTAATGAGAGAAAAATCCATAGTCCCTGTTTAACCCCAAGGCAACTGAGTCAAATTTGCATATAAGTTCAAGTTCTGCAGTTTCTCTTTGAAGCTGTGATTTGTTATTCATCTGTTTCAACACAGCTATTAGCAAGTCGTCAATGGAGTGAGCAGAGAGATTGAAGTGTTCCCCTATTGGTTTTGTAGTGTTGCAATTTCTGATGTCAGATTCGTGTCCATTTATTCTTTGGTGCAGAGACTGTCCTGTTTGTCCAATATATAAGGCAGAGGGATATTTCCGGCACATGATGGCATAAATCACATTGGTGGATGAGCAGGTGAATGAGCCCTTGATGGAGTAGGTGGCTTGATTAGGTCCTGTGATGGTGTCTTTAGTGTAGATATGAGGGCAAAGTTGGCAACATGGTTTGTTGCAGGGATATGTTCCTGCTTTAGTGTTTCTGTTGTTTGATCTGTAGTCGCCGGTGAGTATCCATTTAATGTTGGGGGGCTGTCTGTAAGCGAGGAGAGGTCTGTCTCCCAGGGCTTGAGAGAGTGCGGGATCATCTTGTAGAATAGGCTGTAGATCTTTGATGATGTGTTGAAAAGTTCTGACTTGGGGGTTGTAGGTGGTGACCAGTGGTGTTCTGTTGTTTTTTTCCTTGGGCTTCTCCTGTAGTAGTTGATTTCTGGGTACCCATCTGGCTCTGTCAATTTGTTTCTTCACTTCTGCAGGTGGGTACTGTAGTTTTAAGAATGCCTGGTAGAGATCCTGAAGGTGTCTGTCTTTAATTTCCTCCCATTCTGTAAGTTTCCCATCTTCAAAGCGTCTGACGAAGTGGGATTTTCTCCCCTGAAAGCTCATGCGATAAATAAATCTGTTAGTCTTTAAAAGTGCCACAGGACTCTGTTGTTTGCGCCCGTGTGACTACACAACTGTTAGTACACTAGCTTAATGAGAGCTGAGTTGGGAATTGTCTCCCCGGCTCAAGTGTAGGTAGCCTGAGAGAGAATTTCAAATGTGCAGTACACTGTAGGGGGAAAAGAACTTGTAATTCTGAAAGCCTTGTCTTTAAAACTGCTTCTTCCCTGCTGCGTCCATACTGTGGCATAATCAGTATAAATTTTGGATTAGCAATGAATAAGGTTCCATACAGATTTCCACTAAGATCTTAATCAGTCAAATAAAATGCCATCACTCCATGTCCATATGTGTCCTGTCTGCAAATCTGGCTATAAGCATCGGAGCTGCCCACTTTCCGACATCCAGCCTTCCACCCCGAAAACTGAGCACAAAACCACAGCTTCCAGTCAGCTCATTAAAACTATGACTTATTCATGTGTCTACCTAAGTTAGTTGTTTGTGAATAGGATCCTTAGTGGTTATATCATACATACTCTAAATTCTCTTCTGCTTTGGTAACCCAGTCCAAGCGGTGCACAGAATGGTTGAGATCCCATAACAATTATAAAGTGAATTATGTACTATGCCAATGCAAGGCTGGTCTCCTCTATTCCTGGAAGTAATGGGGAGAGGGAAATACAGTCTGACTTTCTGTATTACACCTATGAAACCCTGACCTCTGCTGTCTTCCCTGCAATCCACCCTCCTGAACCAATCCACCCCATGGCAAATTCTGTGGGTTTTGTTTTTTAAATAGAAAATCTTTGTTGTTGTGCTTCCCTGATCTTGTCTGTGCCTAGAGGATCCCAGGGGCAGGAACTTGCCTTTTCTTGTATCTCTGGAAAATATCTAGCACACTGTGGGCTGTATGCTAAAGAAATAATAACTAATAATGAAGACATGAGTGATGAAAGCGTATCCCAGTTCTTTACTTCATAAATTCTCCTACTTGCTTTAGGGGAAAATTCGGAATTTTGATAATTTTTGTCAAAATTTTGCTCAATAAAATGGGAGAAAAATGCCAGTCTAGCTAGTACATAGAACCTGTCATTTGAAGGTGACAAAAGTGTCATGTGATAGGCCCTTTGGGTGGAAATAACATTATGTACTGCTTCCTACTGGCCGCCCACCTTACTGTAAGCAAGACAAATACCAGTATGTGACTAGAGCACAGACAGAATCCAGGAATTGGAGAAACATGGGAAATGTTGGGACGCGATATAAAGAATGATGGGATTATGTCCCCATTTGTCTCATGGGTACATCGCAAACAGCTACTTCTTTCACTGTGACTGGTGACTTCCGTTGATATGGACAGGGCAGTGCTTAGGCCAGGGCTCAACAAAACTCGGGTGCCAGGTTGCCATGGCGTCCAGGGTTTGTAGCCTGGCTCCCAGCTCTGCTGTGGAAATGCAGCAGAGGAGCTCCCCCTGGTGACCAAAACTAAAGCTGCTGGTGCCTAGCTGGGAGCCAATTTTGTCGAGCCCTGGCTTAGGCACACTCTTCCTTTTAGCATATAAGGCAACAGCTTGGATAGGGAAGCGCTAAGCTCTGTCCACTTCTGCTACTCTTCTCCCTAGCTCCGCTCTTTTGGGCATGTGGCAGGAAGCCAGAGCTTTGTAAATGGAGCACTGTGGTTGCTCTTTCATACAGCAAGGAACTTATCAGTCAGTGCACACTGGGCAGTCTGCCTCCCAGCTCCTATGGAAAACTTTGATTCTGGTTTCTACAGCAGTGTTTCCCAGCCTGTTTTCCATGGAACACTGGTGCTCCTAGACATAGTGCAGGTGTTTTGTGACCTACTCTGACCCTTCCCCATTGGGGGGGCTGAGTGGGGAGGGGGAAGGAACAATTTAATGCCTCAGCCACAGCAGAGCTTCCAAGCACGTGGTGGTGGATGTTGATGCACCCCTGGAAGCTTTGTTGCGACGGAAGCGTTTTAAAACTTATCAGCTTTTTCGAGAATGTTTTCATCAGGTGTTCCACATAAAGTAATTCATACCTTTAGGTATTCCCTGGTCCACAAAAGAACACTGTTCTAGAGCAGTGCTGCTGGGAACTTGACCCTGGGTCTGTTTGCATCAAATGTAGGGATCAGGCCAAATGCCTTTTGTGGTTCTGTTCTCAGTTGCGTTCCCTCCTGACTGCATAGACTTTGCACAGCAGATCCTAGAACCAGACCCAATATGGACTTTGGAATAGGCCTCCTCTCAGTGTCTCAAAATCCTGGCTGAGCACAGCTGATCTGGGAAGGAGAAATCTCGCATTGTCTGCTTGCTGAGGTTGTATATACCATAGAAAGGCAGGCTTGCTAAACCCGCTCTTCCCTAAGAGCCTTTCCTCCTTCAACTGCCGCAGGATTGTGCCATTTTGCTTTTGATTCTGATGTTGCCATCACAATGGGCCGGTCCAACCATAGAGGTGAACTAGGTGGTCACCTAGGGTGCCAGGCTTTAAGGGGCACCAAATTAGATGGAAGAGAATTTTTTATATATGTTATTGCTTATAACATGGGGGGAGAGGGCACCAAAATCATAGTTCGCCTAGGATGCCAAAAACCCTTGGGCCGGCCTTGCATCAGAAGCAGCAAGGCAGTGAATACCTTTCATGACCCAGCTCCACTCTGGAGAGCTGCAGAGGCAGTGATTTGTTTGTGGTGTTTCATTGTACAGCTCTCCTGGGAGCAGATTTGATTTGACAGGACAGGCTTGGAAAGCGAATGCCGTAAATGCAGTGCAGTCTTACCTAGCAGCTAATCAAAGTCTGTCCAGGGGTGTGCATGAGGGGGTGCAAATATGGGGGACCCCTAATAATCAGCAGGGAGGATGCATGCTCCACTGGCTCTTGGGGCTCTGAGGGAGGACACAAAACACGCCCCTCTGAAAATGCTGCAATTTAAATTCCTGCCCATGCCCCTGATGGTATTGATCCCAAAATGCACAAACAGTTCTTAAAAGATCAGCTATGGTGGTACTGCTTGGCAGCAGCTCAAACGTGCAAAATCCTATTTTACCCCCATATAAATATATGTATGCATCATACGAGAGAGACTGGTAGGAGTAAGCAAGGAAGGTCTGGCAGCTGCTTCTTGTTCGTTCTTCCCAACAAATTGTTTTAAAGATTTGCTGTGCCACTGCTGGTCACCAATATACAGTGTCTGGGTGTTGCTATTAAAGCAGCAAACAACATAAAAAGTCTTTTTAGCCTCGATGTAACACTCTGCAGTTATAGTAGTATTGATATGGCATGTTGGTCAATATGAACAGGGCTGGCTCCTCTAGTGAAACATAGGCTGTTGCAAAATGTTTATTGACTGTTGATTGTAAGTAACTGGGAGTTGAGTGGGGTGTAGAGCACATTTTCAGTGCTACTTATGGTGCACAAAAACCCTAGAGACAACTCTGGATAAAAGGAAAAGTGACTTCCCTCCCGCATATAGAATTTTGGACAGATAATGGAGCAAAAAAATCAAATCAACATACAACACAGATGCTGCGTCTCTGGTTTAGGATATCGCTCAGGAACCTCTATTGGAATTCTATCCAGCATTACTTATCTAGCTATTCTTACACATACATTTTTTTAACACTAAGATCTAAGTAACCCCCAGAGATATACAGTAAAAGCTTGTGACAGTTGCATGAAGCACTTTACGCTAACCCTCGTGAAACAAGTACACTTACCCAGCACACCACTGTTATTTCTGCTTTTGACCATGGGCACTCGGCATTTTGAAAAGAGGGCTTTTAGTTTTGCTTATAATTAATCAGTCTACAAATCCCACGTGTTTGAGGACTGGCTCAGAAGTAGAGAAATTCTGAGTCAGAGCTGAAAATCAAGGCAGATAGACTCCAGTGAGCATAGGTTGGGAGCCCTGTGTGCACCTGAGAGGAAAATGTAGCCATTAGTGATGATGGGCCAGAACCTCAAATTTCAGTCCTGATTTCCCCAGTGTTTGGGGCATTTGGATCTGTGCATTACAGAGACAAAGGACAGCTGCAGTATCTGGATTCGGATCCTAATTTCCTCAAACTTGGGAGGTCCTGAAGCTCATCACTAGTCAGTTAGTAGAGTAAAAGCCTATTTATTAGCTCTCCAAAACAACTCACCTGAAACTCAGAGGTTCCTAAGAAGATGAGACCTAAACATAAAACAGCCAGGTAATCTGAACATGTAACAAATACCGTGCTCACCAGATTCGGAGCACTGATATCACACTTTTCACCATGTTATCCAAACCACATTTTAAGCGTAATCATTCGTGCTTCCCCTTTCATTTATTTTAACTAGTTATTGTATTCATTGGTGTTGGATAATGGGCATATCAGGGAAAGAGGTAATGGAGAAATGTGTGGTGCAGCCACAGCTAAGAGCATTTATTTTTAGGCTCCGAAGAGTTGTAAGCAGAGAGAAAGTGAATTGTAGCAGATTTAGAAGAAACATAGGGTGTGTAGATGTAAGGGGTTGAGCATTAACTTCCAAGAAACTAAAGTCAGGGGAAAAATTGGCTTTTGATAGGACCAGCCAACCAACCAGTTAGCTGACCTAATGCCATCTATTTAAGCATCTAGGGACAAAGTTCTGGGGGAGATGTCTGAGCAAGGATCTCAGGAACTGATCTTCAGGACTCCAGTTAATGGCGAGCAACCTCTTTCAACAGCCAAGTACAAAGCCAACTCTTAATTCAGCTGAAACTGAGAAATGCTGTGCCAGCCTTTTCAGCTGGTCTCTGCAGAAGACCTTCACTCAAAAAGAAGTAGCACTGACTTGGCCGGAGCTCGGTTGCCTTGCGGGTGTGTGCAAAAGGAACCATTTGTCCCAGGCCTCTGGTTTGGGAGGGCCTGGGTGCCGTTGCATCCAGGGACATGGGGTTATGGTGCTGCAACCCTGTAGAGAATGCAATGACAGAGTGTGGGACATGCTTGCTGTCCAATGACCCACCCTCTCCTTCATGTTTTTGCACCCTTGATTTCATTATTCTGTGGGTGCAATTATTTTTGGAAGTGGGGGAAGGGGAGAGAGCCTCAATTTCAGGTTATCCTAGACCGCAACACTGTCTGTGTGGCCCCAGGCAGGAGGCAGTTTAATTACAGGCCGTTACAGCAAGGTGATGGTTAGGGAGAAGAAAGTAGCATAGTCTAGCCTGCTGGCTGTAGAAAGGACTAGGGCTCTAAAGGAAGTTGAGCCACTCATGACCTCAAACAAGCGCTGCTGGCCTGTTTGTGGCTGTGGCGGCTCCATTCTGAAATTCAACTGAAGCACAGCAATTCCCAGAAAGCCACGTGCTGCTTCTGAGTTAAACACCCTGGATAAAACTATAGAGCACAGAGCTTGAAAGTGGATGGAGTTCTCTCTTACGTGAGATTTTCTCCTCAGCGGGAGAAGGAAAACCCGAGTTTGTCTTGTGTTGGAGTGTTATCTGGACCACCTTGGAGACCACTGCTCTCCCCACGGTCCGCTTCAGTAGGGTGAAGGGAGCCTGGATTGAAATTCATCTGGACTGGTGCTTAGCTATCACAGTTGGTTGTGAATATGAGAACGAGGTAAACCTTGGTGGACAACTTTTGGTGATTGAAACCTCAGAAAGAGGTCGCTTCCCACTCTCAGGGGAAGTGTAAGCTGTCCCTCTGTGCAGCCCCTCTTGTCATAATAGCTATCGCACAACAGTGTGCAGTCTTCCCCCTGAAATTGAGACAGGATAATCTGCCTCGAAGCAGCCTAAGAGACAGGTGGGAATGGACAGATGCATGCTATTCCTTTGCTGCCTATGGCGCTTAGTGATGGGAGCTCTGCAGATGCATGGATAGATAGCAGTCAGCTTGTTAGCAGAGGCACTCTGCCTGTCAGAGAAGACAGTCACTGAGGTCAACTGTGAAATCTTCGCTGTAGCTGTGCGACAGACTTCCCTTATGATGGCTGTGTAGACAGCTTGTGGAATTTTAGTTTCCATTGTCCCACTCTTCATTAATCATGATTAGAAACAGGTTTTTCGCCATATTCTTATTGAGCGTGGGGGACTGGGATTCTGTTCATGATGCTAATATATAGCCACTAATGGCAGGTTTAGGGAACCTTTTTAAAAAAAAACAAAAAACCTTAATTGTGGGTATTAATTATAAATCGCTGATACCATTGCTTTAGTACACAAGAGTGGAACGTTGTGTTGACTGACTTTTCATTGTCACCTGCCAGGAATATTTCAGACAACAAGAGTAGCCAGGAAAAAAATAGCTCAGGTCTGCAAGAGTCTGTTCTGTGATCTCTCCGTTCAGTGTATTGTTGGTGACAAATCACATGGTGCAGAGACTGAAACCTCGCTGCACTTTACATTCCATCTCTACACTGGGAGCTTGCTACTATGAAATCAGAATTTAAGCCGAGCTGATGACATTCAAGAGGTGTTTCATGAAGTGGTGTGTGGCATTTATTCCTGGAGCAATCTTTTTTTTTCCCCCCTCAATGCAGTCCAAATGTCTGGGCGTAGATAAAAGAGCATGTAAAACTCCTGGATTCCAAAACTAAAAATCCAGTATTGTTTCGTTTACACCAAAGACAATTGTGGTGCTGAATGTGCTAGGAAAATAACAGGCCTGGACAGTGTGTCAGATTCTGTGTGATTTATCACCAACCATAGCGGAAACATACATGTTTGTTTGCAAGTATTTTAAACCTTGTCTACCTGAGGGCAAAGGATTAGTTGGAATAGTTCTTAAATTTAAGGAGAAGTACACACAGCCTCCAGAAGTGAGCCTTCCAACCCGGATCAAGAGACTTGGATTAGCTTGGCTCATGCCAGACATCACTTAGAAGTTGTGTCTCAATGAGGAGCTCAGGCGTAAAAATCTGGGGAGGGAGGGAGTTTCAGAGAATGAGTTCCTGCTCCAACTGCAGCTCCAAAGCACGGATTGTTTGGCTATTTTTAGAGTGCTAACATGAGCCACGCTAACCTGAGTCTATTGACCCAGACTGGGAGGTTTGCTTGCTTCTGCAGGCTATGTAGATATATCCTAAACGGTTTTCTTTGCTTTAGTTATCGGGAGCGCAGTAACGGGTTTGACACTTGCTCATAGGGTAGCTCGAACCTTGACAGGATATGCCAACATTGCAATCAAACATCTGCTCCTGGCCCAGGTTCGGGATCCACTATGGGATCCAGTGAGGGAGGCCAATCCCAGGGCCTGGGCTCCAGTCTGTGGATCCACACTGCAATTAAACAGCCCCAGAACCTGATCCAGCTGACGTGGGCCAGCAGTGTGTGTTTAGTTGCAGTGTAAAAATACCCATCTTGTCCCTGGAACTGTGATTAACTTGGGACATAGTCTTGCGCTAAGTAATTTCCAACTCCAAGCAGATAATCATGATTTTTGTTTTAAAAAATCCAGCTTTGTTTTCACCATGAGAAACCCAAAGATATTTTTATAATGATTTTTAAAATGAAAACGATACAACATGTCATGAACAGGGTGTTCTTACATGTAGTATTAAATGGCTATTTTGTTTACATTCTTCTGATGTTATCATACCACTGAATGGAGATAATTTCCTGGAAAAGAATCTTTTGGATTTCTCTTACCTGAGAATAATGAACAGCCAATATGATATAGGAAGGGTCCTAGAATGCTTCATTCCGTCCTGGTACACAGAGTCCCGATTTTGTATAGAGCAATCTTCTCATCCATGGGGAAGGAAACTCCCGTAAGCCATTGAGACTGCCTTGGAAGGGTAGATTCTGAAATCACTAAACTTCCAAAGAACACTGTGGTTCTTATTGTGATGGGGCCAATTCATACTGCTTTGCCTCTGAGAGGCAGAGGTTAATCGGGTTCCATATAGTTTGTTTGGTGGGCTGTTTTTGGAAGGGAATTTTAGAGCACAGATATTGTCCTCCGCTCTTTGTGGATGTTAAAGATCCCAGTTCACACTTGGTAAGAATGAGAGGCTGGCTCCTATGCACTTAGTACTAGCGTTCTGCACCTAGTTGGCAAATAAACTCCTTCTACAGGGTTACGGTAGAATACAGGCCATCCTACAACAGATTTGTGATGGCCCCTGAAGTGGAGAGCGTGACTCAACATTGTCACACATGGGCTAATCACAGCTGTAGTCCCTGTTGGCATTCTCTGGCTAAATCTATACCGATGGTGGCAAATTCACCGTCGTCAGTTCAATCTTCTAGGTTCAATTGAGCGGTCAGTCAAGACCCACTCAGTCGATCTGGAGTTCAGTTTAGTAATGTCAGCCCTGTAAGAAGTGGGCACTGAATCGCAGGGATGACATTTCCCCTCGACTCAGCGCAGTAGAGACAGGGAGGTCAGTGAGCGTTAGAGAGTAGAAGGGAGGTATGCAAGTTATTTTACATAGCTTGTGCATCTCTCTTCAATTGCCACCTAAAATGGTAGCAATTATAGACCAGGCCTGAGAGCAGTGGAAGGCCCCGTCCTTCTCCGTACAGGCCAGAACAAATGCTGGCAGCACAGGAGAAAGCAATTTCTTCCTCTTAATGCAGTTTAACAGTGAACGGACTCCCACTTGCATGCCAGAACGTTGTGGGAACCGTGTTTTCTCTTCAGCACAGAGCTCCCAGTAGACCTTCTGTAAGGTGCAACCTGGTCCTGTTATCAGAAACATGGCCTCTGTACCGTTTGCCTTGCAGGTCCCTTTAAACCTAATTGTGTTATTAACACTATGAAACAGAAGCACTGAGGGGGTGTTAAGGGGGATAATAACATGAACTAATGTTATTGAGAACAGACTGTACTGTTTGACTTGCTGGAAGCCCATGTACGTACAATGGAAAAGAAGCATAGGAGACGAATCAAAAGCAAAAGGAAGGGGGTGAGTTTATGAAGTTTCTGGAATTGGATTGGTGCCGGAGAGAGGCTATGGAAGAGAGATGAGGGTGCACACTGCCCAGCGTGCTTTTGTCCCTGATACATAGCAATAGTCAAGTGATTTGGACAGGCAGTAATTTGGCTCCCTCATAAAACAGTTTTCAGGTAGCTCGACCCTCTCCTTCCTTCTTGGCAAGCAGTTGGCAAAACTAACCCCACTCAGCTTATTTAATGACCCCAGCATCGTTTATAAGCTCCCTTTTTGCATCTATCGGAAAGTACGGAAGGATGGAACAACCAAGTTTGGCATAGGGAGAAACTTTCTGGAGGAGATTTCAAGAGATTCTGGTAACTCAGAGAACAGCTACGCAGTGTCTCTCCTCCTTCATGCCTGATCATGCTCTCCTGAATGTCAGCAGAAAGATAGTGAGAACAGGGAAGTGTTTTTATCTGCTCATGCACCACACCTTTTGCCCCACAGTGTTCCCTGTACCTGGACCATCCTCCTTTTCCCCCATGTATAAAGCAGCTCTACAGATTGCTTCTTAAATCTTCCTCCTTTGTATTTGCCTTCCAACATTGATCTGCTCTCCAGCACTGTCTGCACCATGCTCTTCGGCCTGATCCTTTATCTTTTAGGTTGTATCTACTCTAATTTAGACATTAACATGCATTAGGGCAGAGACCTTGTGTTCCTGTGTATGAATAAAGCCCCACATTGGTGCTATATAAATATCCTTAGTTTTGTTACATGTAATCACTTACAGTGCACAGTATGTGAGATATTGTGAAATACAGTGCACAGTCCGTCATTTGTGAACAAAAACCTTTTATTCCACTGGGTGAGTTACTTTCTCTCACACGCACTTTGTTGGAAACCAAGTCTCTAAGTTAGCATACATTTTACTACAGCAATACTATCAATAGGAAAGAAGTATTTACAGCTCTACTTGATTCTTGAATATATATTTAGAATCAATAAGAAGTTAGATTTGGAACAGCTATTTACAGAAATTTGAAGCTCTCTAATGATTTGAAGTCCCTTCCTGAGCTGGCATCTTCTCCATCTGAAAAGGGGAAAGCATCTGAGGACTCCAGTACACTGTGGAAAGCAGATGATACAGAACATTGTGGGAAGAAACTGTTGAAAATCTCTTGGATACTCGAATAATTTATCAGCCCTGAGTTCTGAAGCTTCCATGCAGGTGTATTAGATTTGTATATGAAAAGCAGGTTGTATTTGTTCACATTTAGGGTGTGTCTACACTGGCAACTTAAGTCAACTTAAGGACGCGTAAGTCGACCTACACAAAGCCGTGTCCACACTGGGCTTTTATTAAGTTGACTTAAGCGCTTCCTTAAGTTGACTTAATAACAGCTTAAGTCAGCTTAATAACACCACCTCTGAAGGTCGACTTAAGCCTTAAGTTGACTTCTTAAGTCGATTTAAAGCCAGTGTGGACGGCTATGTCAACTGTTAAGTCGACTTAAAGCATAGCCATTCTGTTAAGTTGACTTAACAAGACTGACTTTAAGTCAACTTAAAGTCGACCTTGTTATGGCAACATAACAGAGTTGACTTAACTTTACAAGTGTAGACATAGCCTTGGAGAGTAACCTGAGCACAGAGCCTGTAGGAGCAGAATGTCCTGCCTGAGCTGTTTGTCCAAGTTATTGTAGAACATATTGAAGAAGAAACACCACCCTGCTGAGGTGACCATGTATCAGTTAAGCAGCTGCCTGTCTCTTATCCATTTTCAAGGCTGGAATGAGATACTCCATCCAATCTGGTTGGTCTACATGGCCATTAGATCTCTGGAAAGTGCCTCTGCCAACATCCTCCTTCCATGTGGCCCCATATGCATGCTATGGCCTCCTTGAATTATTTGTAAGGCCCCTTATGTTTTGCATTTTTAAGTTCATTGGGGGGGGATACCCCAGCAACTTACGCTGTGCTGCTGATTTGTGACTCTTGCTGATCTTTTGTTGTTTCTCTTCTTTTACTTCTTCTCCGTTCATCCACCCCCAGATTGTGAGCTCCTTGGTACAGTTCCTTTTTGTGTGCCTGGAAAGCACGTAGCACAGTGTGAATGCTACCACAAACCACTAATTAAAGGGGATTATCTTGAAATCATCTTTGGAAGTTGTTTTGAGGTCTAGGAGGCTGCAGTCAGCGCTGCTTCCTGTTTATCAAGGCGAGACTGTATATTGATGCCCATCACTGTAGTATTTGAGTGCTTCCCTTCCTTCCTTGTTGAGAGGAACACTTAGGTGGGGGTAGTTGTTTTTTATTTAAATGATTATTGAGCATGGGTGATTGAGTTCAAGTGAACTGATGAAAGGTGCAAAATAAATAGAAATGCAGATGGTTGTCATGGTCACCTCCATTCTATAAACACTGTTATTTCTTAGGCTGTATAAATATGCTAATTTAACAATTTAGTTCACTAATCTAATAATCCTGCCCATCTTTACTTAATGTCAAATCTTTAGTAGAGCTGCAGTAGTGGAATTCTAGCTCTCCGCCGATTTGTGTGCCCCGATCGTATTTGGATTGACACGGCGCATTAGAAACATTTCCCTCTAAAGGTCAGCCTTGTTCAGCCAACATGGAGCATTAGTTTGGTCTTCTGCAATTAACACTTCCGGTGCTGGGAGAGGATTTATATGCTTCCAGCTTTGATGCTCTTCTGAAAGCTCAGGCTGTAGAGTCCCAATTGAAATAGTAATAAAAACTTGTCAGCTGAGTTTAAAAAACCAAACCAAACCAATTGTCTTTGTAAAAAGCTGAGGTTTTGTTTTTCGGGTGGTTTCCAGAGATTTGACTTGTTAAATAAGCGGACGGAAGGATGGGGAATTTGAAGAATATGCAAATATAACTAAAATCTGCAGTTGTCCTATTCAATAAGGCGCTCTCTCTTTCCCGAGTACCCCGAAGGGGACAACGTCAGATTGATCGGAGAGAGAGCCTTGTTTTAAGCAAACAACCAACTTACTCTTGTTCAAGCTGGGAGAGAGGAAATATATTTCAGAAATGCCCAGTGTGCTAGTAAATAAAGCTTAAGGCAGCTATATGTAATGTCCTGTCCTTTCCCATGGATTTTAGTTTCCTATTCCTGATGTGATTGAATTAAAACAGCCCTTTATAGCATGGAATGATGCTATCCACAGAGATGCATTCAAGCCTGAGGGGAATGGCTCCTGATGGGACTACCCCAGTGGCACTCTTAATTTAAGAATCCATTGGTGAACGGACATTAATGGAAATCAACCTCTTGCCATCAAGTGGTGCTCCACAGCACTCAGAATATACAGCCCCTGCATGGATTCTCCCTTCTCTAATGGAAACACACAGGTCTCACTGCATCCTTGGCCTGCTGCAGCTGCCCTGGTGGTGTGTCAGGTCTGCTCCTAACCAGTTAGTGAAAGCAGTTGCATTCTTGGGCTCTGATTCAAGAAGGTGCTTGAAGCATCTGAGTAGTCCCATTAAACACCATGGACAGTCCCATGGTTAAAGCCAGGCAGATGCTTGAACTTGGAAGCTGTCACTAAGCAGTGTATGACGTGCATGAAAGAGATGTATAGAATAGTCAGGGGGGGTGCAAAATACTTGTTACAAAAGGAAAACCTTCTCAAAACGTGGGTTTTTTTTTGTCTGCACCTCCCCTCAATGTGTACATATCTGCATTTTATGATCCATTGAAAAATAGGCCCAGACCCTAGCCTACCCCTCAAAATTGCCACAGTTTGCTCATTTTTTTTGCATGACAGTCAGCCTTTCGTTATCTCATTCCAAGCAAATGCTGTAATCTGCTGTTTGGAATTTGCTTTCTCTTGTGGTTTCCACGTGGAAATGCCCATTTTGTCACTGTTTACAAAAAGCTAGAGTTGAAGGGTGCAAAATTGCCAGAAATGCAATGTCAGAGAATGCCTGTCTGCATTTTGCAGGAAGATTGGTACCCCGGGATCTTAATCTCCTGTTAGTGAAGTCAATGGTAAAAGTGCCCAGAGGATGGAGGATCAACCCCAGGTTTTCAGTGCTTTTCAATGAAAAGGTGGAAGGATATGCTGCCATTTTAGCAGAAAGGGGTGCCTGTCTTTACCCACATTTGACATTCTCACCCATAGACATATTTTGCCTAGACTTTACCATGTGATTAATTTTTGTTTTCAGGTTTTTTGCAGATTTGATTTGAATGAATATATTTACATGAATGGACTGGATTTAATTTCTGGTGCCTCTTGACTCCGCCCCCTTTCAGACGCATCACATCTCAGAGGGTGCTGGGTGAGGCTTTGCGACAGAGTGCAGGGAACTCACAGGAGAGCCTGCACTCTGGTCACTATGATTAGTTCCTGGGGAAAACTGATTGGGGTAATTAAAGGTAATTGGCACATCCAGACCACTGGTCTGACTAGTTAAGGAGTCAATCCATCATATCAAGTGACTGAGGCACACGAAGGAAGTGCATGGGGGGAAGCGGAGAGGATCAAGGCTAGCTGAGTCCAGATGCCTCAGTGAGAGAGACCTATACTTAAGGTTATGAGGAGGGAGCTGGATACGTAGGGGACATTGTAAATAGACTGTTGCAGAAGACTGTGAAGGTGCTGCTGGAGGGAACTCAAATCAATGGCACAACGCATCCAGAGCTGGTGGAATTGGAACCAGTTTCTGTGATGTGAAAAGGCAGGCGCAGCGCATACTCTGCTACAGGGTCACAGAGTTAAATCATGCTTGCTTTAAATTCTGCTGGAAGTCAGTAGAGGTTAAGCAATAGTAAGGAGAATCGGGTATGGCTCATGATCTTTTTTAATCGAATCATCATTTTGCTCTTTGCATATTACAAATATATTACAAATTTCCCACTCTATTACCTGACTCTCTTTCTTACTTTACCTGATATTTAGTGTATCTGATGCTTTAATTGTTTTCTCAAACATAGATTTATTCATGCAAGCATTGAGAGGTGTAAGTATCTTGGAGATCAGCTAATTTTCTGACTCAAAACCAAAAAGCCCAATTTATTCCTAGATAAATATTTAACCATTTCTTTTGATTCCATCAAACATTTCAGCCATTTTAGGGTTTTTAACTAGGATGTTTTCCTACTAAAGGCTAAATATATAAATGGCCCCAGATTTACTTTGTAAAAGCCAAGAACAAATTGTGTTGGGCTCTGTCAAATGTTGTTGTTTTAATTTAACGCATTGTGACAGTTAAGATGCATGTCCCAGCACTTCATAATTTCATTGTGAAGTGCAAGATAGTTTGTCAACACTAGAGCCTTTTAATTGTGATGATACTTGCGTGAATTTACTGAATATAGTTTTAAAATGCTATCAAATCTTAATATCTGTGTATTTTCAGATCTGATCTTGCCCCCTCTCGACATCTTCCTCTCTCCAGATTTTCTGCATGGCAGGATTCGTGCTGTGGTGCATGCCATGTGTCAGGAATGGCATACAAATTATGCCCAACCCTGTAGGCATAAATTCCAGTCAGTACGGTGCTCAATTATAATTGCATCATGTAACTGAGAGTAGAATCCATAGGGATTGTGATGTCAACAATTCATCTCTCATATCTGGACAGGGCTTGAATGGCTGCAATATTTAGTGAAGATTTGATGCCAAAATAACCCAGGGGGAGCGGTCAGGTGAGAGGCTCAGAAGTATGTCACCAGCTTTGCTACTCCCTCCTGGTCTCTCCCCACAATATACAAAGATTTGCATTTATACCACTTCCACACCCAGCAGGATTTGCTGTCAAGCCTACAACTCTAATGGCTTCTCCTGGACTACCGGTCCCAGAACTCCACTGATCTGAAGGAAACCGGGGATCTGTCAGAGCTGGCACCAGAATCCCATTTAAAGGTTCCCCTTATCCTGAGATAAGACCTTTATTAGGATCGGAACCCCATTGGTTAAACTGTCTACAAGCACAAAGGTGTAGAGAGAGTCCTGCTTTGAAGAGCTTATACGGTTAGGCCCCAATCCTGCAACTTCAGTGAAGCGCCATGAGAATGTAGTTCGGGGCTTGACAAAACTGGAGTGCCAAGTCACCATGGCAACTGGGGGTCTGTACCTGGCTCCTAGCTCTGCTGCAGAAATACACCAGAGGAGTGCCATTTGGTAACCAAAAATAAAACTGCTGGCACCTAGCTGGGAGCCAATTTTGTCAAGCCCTGGTGTAATTATAGGTTTGTTGTGCTGGAGTTTACAGTAGGCAGCAAACAGTGTGATAATGTGGGAGAAATAATTATTTCTCACCTGGCAAAAATTGGAACATGCTATTCTGATTTTCTTTTGGAGGGAACCTTTTTTGATTTGATTTAAAACATTAAAAGATGTACTTAACCTACCATTTCAGAGAGAAAAATGATCCATAAAATGACAGCAGTTAGGTGCAAGCTCCAGTAGGCTCTTTTTGCTTCAAGCAAAAACTTAAAGAAAAAGAATTACTTTTCAGTTTCTTTGAGACTCCAGTCCAACCAAAGTTAGTTGTTCATCTTTCTCTATTGAGGCCTTCTAGAATTGAGTTTAAAATATATTGTATTTGGATTATATATTAATTCATTATCTTAAATGATTTAAGGGAAGTCTTTTTTTTTTTTCTTTTCTCAGTTATACTACAGAAGCTGCCAGATAATTATTCAAGTAGGCAATTTATGTAAGAGCACTCTCAACCTCACGTTTCAACGATCAGTAGTTTTATATCTGACCAAAAGCATCATAAAACAACAATCAAATGAAAAAGGAGTCTGATGGCACTTAAGACTAACACATTTATTTATCGCATGAGCTTTTGGGAGATCTTCAAGCATCTGACGAAGTGGGATTTCCCCCCACAAAAGCTCATGCAATAAATAAATGTGTTAGTCTTTAAAAGTGCCACCAGATTCCTTGTTTGTTTTGCTGAACTAGACAAACATGGCTACCCCTTTGAAACTGAACAACCAAATGGTAACTGAACCTCAAGGGTTTCAATCTGAGGCCTTAAACACAAGACTGTTTCCTTAAAATTTCTTGATATTGGGATTATGTACTGGGTTTGGGCTTTGGAATCTGAACAGTATGCCTGGGAGGTAGATGCAATATCGTATCTTGTAGAGGAGCTATGCCATGGCCGGCATTGAAGGCTGGTTTTTTCTAAGAGTATGTCTATGCTGTTAGCACAGCTAAAATTAGCAGTGAAAATTGGGAGCAAGGGTTAGCAACATAACCCTTAATAAATACATACTCAGGGCTCAGATGAGCTTGTACACTTCTGTTTTTTAGCCATGCTAGCTAGATAATAGTCTTTGATTGAAGTGTTCACATGCCCCATGTGAATGACTCCCCCATTTCATTCTCCCGTTGACATCACTAGGCAGTGGGTCTGGCCCTTCTTAATATAGGAGAATAAGTTGTGCATGTAGTACCAGACAGTCGATGAGTGAGCCTGGTAGCTGTGAAATTAATAGTAAATATGTGCAATATGTTTTGAGGTCTAAAGTGGGATTTAAAGGGTGCATAGGTCTTGTGCTAACCTGACCGAGGGCAAGTTTCACCCCGTTCTTTTTTTTTTTTGGATATGGACTTAAAATCTCTGGAACAAACCGTGTAGCTTTTAGCAGTGTGGCCTAGTAGAAGAGACCACAGTCCGAGATTCTGTTCTTGACTCTGCTGATGGCTTGCTAGGATGAACTTTGGGAAGCCTCTTAACTCTTCTGTGCTTCCATCTCCCAATGAAATATGGGGATAATGATACATAACTCTTTTTGTAAAGCACTTAGAGATCCCTGGGTGAAAAATAATATACAAAAGCGCAGGGGTGCTGCTGATGGTTTTTACATAGGCAAAACTCCCAATTGTTTTAAAATAGGAGGTTTTCCTGAACAACAACTGAAGGATCAGACCCTTTATTGTAAGCTTGCGAAGCGACTCCTATGTTATCCTTGAAAATGAAATTCACCTCTGCACAAAGGGCCAGCACAGCTGTTTCACCCTGAGAATTTCTGCTATTTGCTGTTCAAACGAGGTCACTTTTCATTTATACCAGAGTGACCTCTTTGAGATGTGCCTTATTTCGGCCAATATTTGTACTGAGTAAATGTAATATCCAGAATGCCTTGGTCTAAAACACTTGAATGAATTAATTGAAGTTTATTACTTCTGGGAACTTACTAACCTTTTCTAATGTGCTGCACACGTGCTGTCGTGGAGTATGAACAACACCATCTTTTAAATGTAACTTTTTTGTTGTCTTCCTCATTCATAGAAATGAGTTACTTTTGCATATTGACGTGACATCAAGTTAGTGATAGTCGGGATAACATTTTAAAGTAATTAGGAGCATGAATTTATGCTCCAATGAATGCTTAATCATAAACTATGTCAGCTTTGAAGGCCACGCTTGAATAAACTTGAAGCTGAGATTTGGGTTTATACCCAAATAAGCCTTGACAGAAAAACAGGGGAGAAAAATGCTTAAAGCCAGGAGTGGGGGAAGGTTTGGGGGGATGGGGGGGTTTGGTGGTTTTGTTTTTGTTTTAACATCAAGTTCATCATGATGCAATGTAGTGCTCTCTCTCTATATATATATATAAAACATTGAAAAATGGGAAGTAAAACTGAGTCTTTCAACATGAATGAAATTTACAAACTTGACTGGCTTATTTTTGGGAACGAGTGATTGGAGGATGGTTTTGTTACCATCTTAAAACTGAAGTGGTTATTTTTTTTAACACCTCATGAGGTTGTATCCTGTCCACCCATTATTCACATAAGCTGTTGTGAATCACGTTGGGTAGTCCCAGAGATTTCAAGGGCAATATTTTGCTCCCATCAGTGGGGCTTTATGAAACCGTATGGAATTTCTGGCACGTGATTGACATACTTTTCCCTCTGTTATTCTCTGTTTACGTATCTACACCTTAAAAAACAGCAGCTCATGGGCTACTGAAATGCATCCATCACTGAACAAAAACAGGGCAGCTGTTTTTAAACCATGCACTGCAGCATTATAGCTTAGAACATTTGAAGCATATCATAAAAAAAAACCAGACACTACCAAATAATTTGGGTAGCAGAATGACATTTACTCGAGGTAGAATTAGGTCAGGCTGCTTGCTGGAGAAAAATCAAAACAAAACAACCTTCGGTGACTGCAAGTAGCCGGAATCTGTTTTATCTGAACTACCTGTATCTCCAGTAGTATGTAATCCTCTAACAGCATTTTGGGAGCTGACTCAGTCCTGACTGACTTGGGTGAGCTGCACTACCCACTGAAATGCCCACACCACTTCCTGTAATACTCGGAGTTTCTTGGAGGATTTACTGGTTTTCCTTGGAGGGCTCCCATCTAAATACTGTGCTGGTCCAGCCTTAGATAAGTTGATGAGAATTGATAACATAACACCAAAAGTATTCTTAAAGATTAGTTTCACTGTGTTCTGGTATATCTCTGTCGTCCACACAAGCAGACAAACTAGGATGTTTAAACATACGAGATTTTCCAAGATCACATTCAAATTGAAGACAAAACTAGGACAAAATTCTCATCTCAGATCTGCACAGTACTACTCTGCTTTGGGATTCTGCTCCCACTAAAGTATGGATCAATTGTCATCATTTGGGAGACTGATCATACATAGGGAGGGCAGAAGATCGAAGTGGAATGCTACCATGGAGATCTGAGGAGAATTTGCACTTAGATTGTGACTTACTGGCAGCTGGAGAAAAGCTAATGCTTGCATTTTCCGCTATGAAATGCATATTTGCCAACATATTGGCTATTCCTTTGTTGTGGTCATGAGCCTCCAAAGATATGATGAGCTAGGAGAGGAATTCACTTGAATACAGATTTTTAAAAGCTGCTGTCTGAAGGGTTAAAGTTAAAAGGCTGCAATACATAACATGCATATGTAATTCGACAGAGATGGAGAATAATCAAAATGTTAAAAAGCACATTGCTATCAATTATAATTATTACTATAATCTGCACTTAGAACTGAGTATCGTCATTTCTGAGTGCAGAAAGGTAAAGTAACTCATGAACGTGGTACATTGGCTCTCCAAGGGTGCGTCCACACTGGCAAGTTAGGTCGACTTAAGGAGGCTTAAGCCAGTGTAGACAGGGAGTAGCGCATAAGTCGACCTTGTTAAGTCGACTTAATAAGGTCCATTTAGGCTATGTCTACACTAGAAAAAGTCAGGTCGACTTTATTAAGTCGACTTAATACGGTCGCCTTTAAGTCGACTTAAGAAAGTCAACCCGACTTTTTCTAGTGTAGACATAGCCCAAGAGATTACTTGGGCTAAGGTCTAGAGTAAGAGATCGCTGATCTTAATGCTTATGGATCTGATGGAATGCTGCATTTTGAAATCCACTGTCCAGCAAAAGAGTGCAGGGGCTAAGACACAGACCTGCCTGACACCAGTTACTGATTTAAAAGGTACTGACATCCAGTTTCCCAGAAGTACATGAGCAGTGGTTCCATTATGCAGCTTCTATTTGTGTCCAGTAGAGTGGTTGGGACACCTACAACCTTTAAGGCCTTCCATAGCATAACTTGAGCAACTGAAGCAAACACAGCCTTACGTTGGAGATATGCTATGTGCAGGGGCTTCTTGAACTCGCGATCTATCTCCAATAACAAGTGAAAGGACAAAATGCCGTCTATTGTGGACCTGTTGCTTGTGAAGCCTAATTGTGGGGAGTGACACTTTTGAGTAGCAGGGGCTCCAAACACGCCAGCAGAACATGCACAAACACTTTTCCTGGCACAGACAAGAAGGTGATTGGCCTGTAGCTCTTACATTCATTGTGTGGTCCCTTGCCTTTATAAGGTGAAATCACAAACACTACTGTCCTTCCAAGTGTTTGGCAGGGCTCCAGTTCTCCACCCCAGAGGAAAGATGGCTGGAAATGACTTTGCTGTGTGTGTGGGGGGGCAATAGCACGTTTTAGCAGCTCTGATCAGGTGCCATCCATGCTGGCTGCACATCCGTTTTACAATTTGCAGGTGGTGTGCTTTACTTTGATCAACATTGGTGTATTGGTGCAAGAGTCTGAGTACAAGACCACACTGGCTGTCAAATTGTCTAGCTCTGAGCAAGTGGCATTTGGGGGCGTGTTTCAAAGCACTTTGATAATATTCCACCCAGTGTCGGCTGATTGACATGGACAGCCTTGGCTGTTGTTCAGGATCTCGATCTCTTGAAGGCTGAGGTTGCAGATCATGAGGAGTGCTGGCTTTTTCTCCCCTAGCTAAGCCAAATTCAGGATCATTTACCCCTCGGTTATAAATATGCCTCATGGTCATGAAGTGCCAATATGTTAAACTTTTGCTTCAGCTGATTACATACATGCTTATCACATTGCTGGTGGGCTCTGATCTTCAATTTAATTTTCTGATAGTCATGGTTGGTGTGCTGGGCGGATTGTAGGAGGATAGAGGTGAGCAGAGATCAGGCAACCTTCATGTCATCTGACAGGTTGGGTACGGATAAAAATCTGCTGATGATAGTAGAAAACGTGTTAACTAAACCTGGCCCGCAGAGTAGTGTGTCAATGTCAAACTTCAGAGGGGTAGCCGAGTTAGTCTGTATCCAGCAAAAAACGAGAGTCCTGTGGCACCTTAAAGACTAACAAATTTCTTCGGGCATAAGCTTTCCTGGGCTCCAACCCATTTCATCAGATGCATCTGACAAAGTGGTTGGAGCCCACGAAAGCTTATGCCCAAAGAAATTTGTTAGTCTTTAAGGTGCCACAGGAATCTCGTTTTTAATGTCAAACTTCTTCATCATTGCAGAGGCCTTACTTGCTCGTCGGAGTGTCAATGCCTTGTGGGTAACCTCTGGGGAAGGGTGGTCAGTGTTGTGGCATGTTCCACATCACAACATACTTTGCAGGAGGTGAAGAAATGCTTTCCAGGTATGATGATGTGGTCCAGCTCCTTCTGAGTGATGCCATCGTGAGACATCTATGACATTTGGTGAATGCATTGGTGCTTAACCATGACTGGAGAATGGGAATATTCTGAGGAGTGCAGAGTATAAGCAAGTGGCAAGAGCTATTGTTGGGTATACCTGACCCATAATAGCCAATGACCTGTTCAAGCCCAATTCTCAGGGAGTCAGTAATTGTATATAAGTCACTCAGGATCACAAGATTCTCATGTGGAGAGATGGTGCATACTAGTGTTCCTCAATCTGTGTTCCGTGTGGGGGAGGTTGTGTGCGAAGGGGGGAGCAGCAATTTAATGCCCCAGCCGCAGCAAAGCTTCCAGATATGCAGCAGAAGATGTTGGTGCACACCTGGAAGCTTTGCTGTGACTGGGGTATTTATCTCCCACCACTTTTACTAGCTTTTTTTGAGAATGTTTTCCTCAGGTGTTCCATGTAAACTAATTAATACCTTTAGGTGTTCCCCACTCCATTAAAGGTTGAGAAACACTGTTCCAGAGATTCCAGTTGATGGTAGAAATGCTCTTTGATTAATCAGCAGAGTCCTTTGTCAGCACATAGACTGCTATGACAGTGGGTGACCATGTGCCATAAGTAGTTAAGAAGACACGGGCATCTAGGTTATCAAGGAGGACTTGGTCTCGCTTTGCAGTAGTAATGCTACCCCATGGAACAATGCTGGTGGCTTGCCAAAAGGGAATAATGAGAGGAGTTGCAATGCACATGCATTTTACAGCATAAGTCAGGACTGTATACAGGATAAACATTTCAGATTCAACCTACGGTACTTGTAACTACTGTCAAGTTGACTTGCGTCATCCTTCTTATCATTCAGGTGAGGTCCTCTGAATGTTTGTCTTTGCAGTTCATTTGAGGAATCTTCAACACCTCACCCCTTTCTTCTCTCAGGCCATGTACACACTACAGGAATAATCGCGCAACAAGCCCGTTGCGCTTTAAAAGTCACGTGGTTTTTGTAGCGCAGGATCGTGTACACACTCTGCCGCTTGTGACGGAACAGAGCCCCCCCCCCGCAATTTGCGATTTCACAAGAAACCCAGTTGAATTGTGGGAACCTATCCCACAGTTCCATCCATCCTGATTTGGCGCTAAGAATCCTGGGTAGAAGGAGAGTAGCACTGAGCACCATGGGTAAAGTCTTGGTTTCCCATGGTGCATTCTGTTCCCCTTGCGTCACGAGAGTTGCTATTAGCAACTCATCCCCATTTTCAACAGTAGCGCATTGCTTCCCGGAAGTCCTTTGGCAGCAACATGGATCCAGGTCTGATCTCGACTTTCGCTTTCAGCATAATGAATACATCTCGGCTGGTGGCACAGTATGCGTTCAGTTCTGAATCAGACCAGGATTCGGATGACCGTGGGCTGGTGACTGCCATGCAGAACAACAGCACCGCATTGCTGAGCTCCTTCACAGAGCATCTGCACACGGTGCACCGCCGGTTCTGGTCATGAGAGACAAGCACCGAGTGGTGGGACCGCATCGTTTTGCAGGTGTGGGATGATGACCAGTGGCTACAGAACTTTCGAATGCAGAAAGCCACATTCATGGAACTGTGTGAGGAGCTAGCCCCTGCCCTGCGATGCAAGGACACCAAAATGAGAGCCGCCCTCACCGTGGAGAAGCGTGTTGCAATCGCGCTGTGGAAAATGGCGACTCCAGACTGCTACCGCTCGGTCACGAATCAGTTTGGAGTTGGCAGGTCGACCATCAGGTTAGCACTTTCACAAGTGTGCAGAGCCATTAATCGTGTTCTGCTCCGGAGGACAGTGATGTTGGGCAACGTGCGGGAGATCGTCGATAGATTCGCGGCCCTGGGATTCCCGAACTGTGGAGGGGCAATAGACGGCATGCACATCCCTATTCTCGCTCCGGAGCATCTTGCAACTGAGTATATTAATAGGAGGGGCTACTTCTCCATGGTGCTTCAGGCACTCGTGGATCACAGGGGGCGTTTCATGGACATAAATGCGGGGTGGTCGGGTAAGGTGCATGATGCTCGCATTTTCCGGAACACGGTCCTGTACCGGAAGTTGCAGGCAGGGACCTTCTTCCCCGATGATAAAATTACTGTTGGAGATGTGGAGATGCCCATAGTCATCATAGGAGACTCAGCCTACCCACTGATGCCTTGGCTCATGAAGCCCTATACTGAAAATTTGGATCCCAGCAAGGAGCGCTTCAATTACTGGTTAAGGCGGTGCCGAATGACCGTAGAGTGCGCCTTTGGGCGCTTAAAAGGCCGCTGGCGCTGCTTGTACGGGAGGCTAGACTTAAATGAGGACAACATTCCAGCTGTCATTGCGGCGTTCTGTGTCCTGCATAACCTCTGTGAAAATAGGGGAGAGAAATTTCCCCCTTCATGGGACGTGGAGGCTGAGGGGCTAGAGTTTGCCTTCCAGCAGCCAGCTACTAGGAGTATCAGGGGGGCACAGCTGAGAGCTGTCCGCATAAGGGAGGCACTTAGGGTGCATTTTAGTGATGGGGACTCATAGGACGCATTGCATCACTGTGCAGTAGTGTTCCCAAGCACTATTGGGTGCTGATTGGGGGGTGGAGGGATGGTGCCGGTGGGCGTATACTGTACTATGCTCGAATGAGTGAATACTAAACATGCAACAACTAATCTTATTGTGTATCAATAAAGACACTGTGCAAAGTTCAAGTGATTCAATTTTATTATTATAAAACATTAAATATTTACAGTAAGCAGTGCCTGCAAAAGGGGCTATAGATGCGTGTAGGTGCGTGTCTCAATGCCATAGCTTGGTGCAGGAGTGGATGTAACATTGTACCAGGAGGGTCCCTGGGCTTCAAAGAACTGCTTTGAGGGAGAATGGGGCATGGGGGATAGAAAGTGTTGCTGTAGCTGCAGGGGGGGGCGAGCCTGGAGCAGCTGGGTCTGCAGACCAACCATGGTCTTCAGCAGTTGGGTCTGCTCCTGTAGGATGCTTATGAGGGCATCCTTCTGCTTCTGCCTCTTCAAATTCTTCTCTTTGTGCTCCTGCCGGCACTCCTGCCTCCATTGTTTAGTCTCCCTTGCTGATGCCTCATTGGACTGCATCAGCTCCTGGAAGATATCCTCCTTGCTCCTGCGAGGCCTCCTCCTTATCTGTCTCAGCCGGTCAGCTGGCGCAGACCACTTACCGGCGAAGGTCGTTTCTAAGGAAAAATGAAACATCATAAGTAATGCTATTGTTCTCACTTTGGTTAAGGAGCCGGTAATATGCTCTCCCGCCACATTCCGCTGTGCCCACGGGACAGGGCATTGCCGGGGACTGAAAGGGCTTTTGCAAAGGGAGGTTCGGGTTGCCGAGACAAGACACACAGCTCCGTGATCTATTTGCAGTGCTTTGGGTGTTTAGTTCACATACAGCACTGCCATGGAAGCCGATATCTCGCTGCTTAGAGTGCCTCTGCAAGCCAGAATGCATATCCTGCATGTCACTGGTTTTCAGCCAGGACCGTATGCAGCAGGCTTGTGCGCAGCCATGGTTCCCGCTGCTGTGCTTTGCAACTGGCGAGGTAGAGTATCCCTCTATGGGGGAGGGGAAACAGTTGCTCTCCCATCGAATTTAACTAGGAGGCTGTGGAAGTACATCGAGGACACCTTCAGTGATCTCAATGGAGAGGATTTCTTGGCAATTACAGCATGTGTTGATGCACTGCTCATGTAATGCAGGGTAGACCCCCCCATCCAAAAAAGAAAAGAAAGGATGAAACTCAAAACGCCTGTTTCCTGCCCTCTCTTCATTGGCCCGCAAAGCTTATCCAGCTAGCATAGAAGCCACTTCTGATGAAACTTACTAGAGCTCCCCTCTACTGCCTCCGAAGACAGTATGGAGAAGGAATCTGGGCAGCACGTGTCGGGTGGCGTGGAGAACAGCTCCTGGCTCCCTAGGTCGGCTGCACCACTTTCACCCTCCAGGTCATTTTCCACCTCCACGTCCTCGTCGATGAATTGCTCGTCACCATCTGCTCCGGTATCCTTTTCACGGGGGGGTGCTGACGTGTCCACAGGAGCTTTTGGGGTGGTTGTGGGATCCCCACTCAGGATTGCTTCCAGCTCCTTGTAAAATCAGCATGTAGCCGGCGCTTAGCTGGAGCACCGGTTTGCCTCTCTGGCTCTGTGGTACGTAATCCGCAACTCCTTCACCTTCGACCTGCACTGAAGAGTGTCTCTCTCGTACCCCTTCTCTGCCATGGCCCGAGAAATCTGGCCAAAAATATCGAAATTCCGCCGGCTGCCACGTAACTGTGCCTGCACAGCAGACTCTCCCCAGATGCCTATGAGATCAAGCACCTCGGCTGTGGTCCAGACTGGAGCACGTTTGCTGCGCTGAGCCGCCATTGCTCTTGGAGAACACAGCTGCAGCTGCACTCCACACCAAGCAAACAGGAAGAGTGAAGAATTCAAAAATTCCCGGGAATGATGGGAGGGCGGGTACAGTCACGTCACAGCCGCAGAGTGCAGAAGGAAGTGCAGAAGGGATGGAATTGGAATTCTGGGACATTTCCGGAGGTTTCATATTGTGCGGCAACCGTACACACACGAACTATCGCGGAACAGCTTTTCCGCGGTAGCCGCTACCACCCTCGTTTTGGTGGTTTACATGTTGCGCGGTAAGACGGCTGTTAACGCGCAACAACATGGATTTGTGTGCGGACGCTGTGCCTGTTATCACGCAGCAACGAGCATTATCGCGCAATAACTTTGCAGTGTGTACAAGGCCTCAGTCTTAGGGCCTGGTCCAGAGCCCATTTTAATCAGTGGGATTCTTTCCATTGGCTTCAGTTGGCTTTTAATCAGTCCCTTACAAAGAAGATGCAGCAGCAGTGGATATCGGTCTTGTCTAAAGTAGCCCCACCCCTTTCCTTGCTCTGGTTCCATGACCCAGTGAATTAGAACACAGCTTCTCTTGAACTCAGGGGACCCAAACATCTGTTTGCCTTAGTGTCAAGCTCTCAAATGAACCTGAGACAGCTAACTTAGTTCTAAAAGAAGTAAATAATCCTTGGTTTTCTCAGAATTGGCCTGCAGTCATTTCTCCAGTGCCATGTCCTTTCTCATGTTCTTGGTTCATGATGAGATCTGGGTACCAACATGTAACATCAGTGATGTGAATTTCTTACACCTGAACATCTGTATGGAAATACACCTTTAGCTGTTTTAGCACGTGACACAAGTTAGACATCTCTGCTCACACTGGAATTAGATCTAGTCTGAGCAGAAAGAAATATTCTTCTTTTGTGTAAAGGAGCACAATTCCCTGCATAGATCCAGAGCAGTTCTGGTGTTCCATGACAACAAACCCCTGTTAAAACAAGCTGTGACACACTGCTGGAGTATTAAGTCTTTGAGGTTTGCTCTCTGATTTTTCAGGTGCATACACTTAAGTTTGCAGAGGATGTGGTTGCTGACTAATGATATAGAAAGTGTTGGTAATGTGTAAAGATATGCTTCAATCCTTATATTGTCCATGGCCACTTACAGTTTTCACAGCTTTATCTAATCTATACGTGTTTTTCACTCCTGTAGTACAGAATGAAGAATACCTAAATTTGGCTTTTTTTCCTAAACATGCGTTATATTAGCAATACATTGAGCTCCGTAACACTTCTTGCGTTGTTGGAATACGTGCGGCCGTTCTGGTTGCATAAATCCCCTTATTAAATGAGTGAGACGTCCCAGTGGGCGAAGTGGCTTTCTATTGAAGTAATAAATTTAGGTGGAATGAAATGCAGTATCGCTCTCTGCAATCACTCTGCTGCCTGTGGAGTTGCTTCTCGCACATCCGGCATCCACCCACAACAATTGCGTGGCCGTAAATCCCAGGTGAGAGCTCTGGCGTCTGACAATGACTGGCAAACCCGTACCTTGCTAAGGACAAGATAATGTAAGGGAATGGATCTTTTTAATCTGCAGGAAGGGGTCATGTTAGGGTCTGAGAAGACCTCTCCTCGAAGACCCAGACAGTGGCGTCAGCTTAAAATATAAATAAGCTATGTCTGGGGTCATATGCTGCATATATGGGTATATCACTGTAAACCTAGAGTAGCACTGCTCTGCTAATATAAGTGTTACTCCAGACTGATACCCAAGGAGGATTTAGTCAGTTGATTTTAATACACACATTAACATCCATTCTTCCTGGCTTCTTTTTTCTTCCCCAAGAAAATGCAATCAAAACAGCAATCTCATCTTTCTTTCGGGAAAGGCGGCTGCTGAGATTGCTCAGTCTGGCTGCACATTTGCTCCAATTTTTCCTTTCTTGTGCACCAGAGCGCACGTCTTGGAATACTGAATAGAAATGCTGTTCCCCCAGGACTCCAGTGTTCTCTCCAGTGACCCAGTTTTGTTCATATAAGTTGCAAAGATTGATGCTGGACTAAGACTGTAATATTACCTCCTGATAATCTAGACAAAACGAACCTGCAACAGCTGAGACATTCTGTTCCCTCCATGTTTATACCGTACAAAGAGAAATGCTGCAGTTGATAGGAAGGTATTTCCAAAGAAAAATCCCATCTGTATTTGTTTTCTCTAATGTTACGTGTCTCTCAGCAGAGCATTAAGTGTCCAGGGTCTCCAGAAGCTATTTTAGTCCTGTGCAAAACTCTTATAAAACCATAGTTTACATTTCCCAAACGTACGCTTTTTTTTTTTTTTTAATATGACTCCAACTTATGTTAATATAAGACAAAGTCCACAAGGCAAAGCTATTAGAATTCCCACTGTTCTGTGGTTTTCAAGAACAAAGCATGCAGTGAAGTGGGAGGTCATCAGGGAAGCCTGTACCACCCAGTCCCTAGCAGCTCTAACTTACCATATTGGTGTACGGTCCCTAGGTGATTTTATGTCAGTGGAAGATTGGGTGTAGAGCTCCACACTGCCATACCCTAGGAATTCCCCCCCTCCCTCAACATCAGGGACAGGAAGCTATGCTGGACTAGGAGCCAGCTGCATTGCCTCCATCAGCTTTATGGCAGTAGAGAGTACGCTGGGCGGAAGGCTCTGCACTGGCCATCTCTGGACAGTTTGTCTACTCTGGAGCAAAGTGGATGAATCAAACCAGAGACTTGGTCCTTTAGAATTTGATGAGATCAGTTCTTATAGTCAAAGGTTCTTTGTGGAACCCCATGGGAATGGTTCCAAAGAAATATGGGAGGTGGTCATGGGAAAAGTTTATACACGAATTATGTACCCAGCACACTGGATAAAGGACAAATAGATACCAAGATATTTGGTTACCATTTACTGAATACTCAGGAAAAAAAAATCACCTGCCAAAAACGCCATAACATACCTTTCCAGTTTTTGGCATATGAACATTTGAGGCGCATGTTAAATATGTGCAATGAAAGATTTCTCAATTTAATAGAGTCATGAGAAACAGCATGTTGTGGGTAGCGTAAAGATGTCGGCACTATAACAGAAGAAACCCCCCGTTAAATAGAGAGACCCGATGATTACTGAAGAGTGTTTCTCTAAACACAAGCTCACTCTTATGATTAGTGTTTTGACTCTGATATTTACATGGCTAGGATTTGTGAGCCCCTTAAAAATTCCTAAATAAAGAAATAGTTTAAAAATAACCAAACTCTCTCTTATTTTCCGAAGAGATAGGTTTTGCACCTGTATTCTTGGCTGGAATCACCTTCCCACCTGTCTTTCATTATGTGCTGTGCTTTGTGCCAACTGTTTACTGCTCTTTTCCACTTCAGGGGATCTCCTGTAAGGATGCGAAGGGTCTGCCTGTGCCTTGCAGGAATAGGACCGTAGGCTGTAAGATTATAAGGCCGTGGACTGAAAGTTTCTAAGTGTAGCAATCTAAAATATTATATTACTTGCCGTAGCCTCTCTTAACAGCTTTTGTTCTCCGAGATCCACTTGGCATGTCCTGTTGTCCAGACACTGTGTCCGCATGGTGCAGACACGAACCCTGTCATGGTGCCACGCTAATTGATTCTCAATGCAGGTGTGGTGCGCTCAGGCCTGTTCTTGTCCCATTCAAGTCAATGGAAAATTTCCCATTGACGTTAACAGAGCGGCAGTAGTGACTATTAATCAAGGTCATATGCAGTGAAGTGACTTTGTGAGTGCTTCAGTAACTTGTTCCACCTGCACTGTCTCATTCTGCGTTGAAAGGCTCGGTTTGCTATGACCTCACGCCATGTAGAATTATAGAATCATAGGACTGGAAGGGACCTCAAGAGGTCATCTAGTCCAGGACCCTGCGCTTGCGGCCAGACCAAGTGTGAAGTATTATATATAGTTGCTTCAGAATCGATAGTCTAAAATCAAGTAAATATCTTTTTAAAAAGACAAAGTCTGCAGTTGTGGAATAGCTGAATCATACTGGGGGAACATTGGGACTCTTTTATTAAAATCTCAGGACTAAATTCCATCTTGGAGAGACAGACACTAATGCCATTGTATGAGAGCTGCAGATAAGCCTCAAACAAAATTTGATCGCAAGGTTTCCTCTTGCTTATTGAGAGGCATCATAGACTAGAGGATAGGGCACAGGGTTGTGCTCCAAGAGCCCTGGATTCTTCTGGATCCGTTACTGACTGGCTGTGTGACAAGTCGCTGTGCCTCTCTTTCCCCTTCTACGTTCTGTCTAGGAATTGTAAGCTCAGCAGGGCGGAGAGTCTCTCACTCAGTACCGTGGGGCCTTTGGGTGCTGCTTTGATGCAGAACATCATTTGGAAAATGTGTGAGCCTTCTTTATTGGCACAGTATGTAAAAATAATTGCCTTCATGTGTTCTGGGAAGGTGCACCCCTTCTTTTCATTTTCCCCCTATTTACATTCTGTGTGCTTACAGTCTCCAACAAAGAGAGACAACATGTGATGTGAGCGGTTTTGGTATAATGGTGTGTGATTCATTTGTGGGGAGAAGGAAATCAGCACCGAGGAAAAATTCAGTGCTTCATTCTGGTATGAAAATGGATTGTGCTATAGAATGTAAAGAAAAAGTGGACAGTTTGCATAAGAACTAGACGTCCAATGGCTGTGCCTCATAGCCCATAAAACGGAACAAAATTAGCCCTTTCATGGTCTTGCTTTTAAAACTTCATCTTCTCCATTTCACTGCCAGTGGGGGTTGTTTTTGAACCATCATGACGTTATCTGCTGACACATTCTGACACTGTACAGCCCTTTTATTTGTGGTTTGCTATTTTTAAGAGACAGTCACCAGCTGGGTTTCTTGGTTTTGTTCCCCTCCCGCAGCACATGCATGCACACTCATTTTCCCATCAAGAAATTACTTACTCAAGTGCTGTCCAGAATAGTCTTTTCAACTCTTTTGGTCAGTTTATCAATTACAAAAAAAACCCAACAAACAACTAATTATCAATCCACATTGCAGGGAATCCAATAACAAGAGTGTTTTTACATGTATATCTGTTTGTCAGAAGTTGTAATTTAATTAACTATTTTTGTAAAGGGCCATGGACAGTTCATTTGAGTAAAAAATGTAGCTGTCATTTAGAACAGTGTTTTTAAAAAATAGAATATGAAACATTTGCAAATTAAACCATTGTTCTGTATGTTTTAACACCTTGATTTTCAGTGAAGATTAAAAATTGTGTCTGATCCAAAACCTATTGAATCAATGGGAAGATTCCTATTGATGCTTATAATCAGGTCCCGTTAACTCAGGTCCGTATCATCTGAGTTCAAGGAGACCTCCTGAGCTGTTCACAAGATTTGAGTGGCAGCCATCTGTCTGGAAAGAGGTTGGTGTAAGCCAGTGGTTTTGAAACTTAGGGTTGGGACCCAGTATTGGGTCGCAGACCTTCAGGCAGTGGGTCATGGCATCCCCTGCCGCCGCCGCCAAAAGACTGGAACGCATTGCTGAAAGATGTAATTGTTGGGCTGCGGACATAAATGATTTTTTTCAACTGGGTCCCGAGGAAAAAAAGTTTGAAAACCACTGGTGTAAGCAATAAAGCAGGTCACATGCTCCCATGTCATGCTGCGGCATGACGAGTGGCTAAAAAGTTCAATTCTTGAGCAACAGTCTCTGCCACAGATGCCAAGTGTAAAGGACAGGATCAGAAGATGAAGCTGGTGCACTGTTTGTACGTGAGGCCTGTGTGAGGAACCAGCCACTAAAGAGTATGTTGCCATCCTATCCGTGTAGGGGAGCCATGGGCGTCTGATTGCAGAGCCGATTACACATACAGGTCTTTCTGCTTCCTCAGTTGACCTGGATGGCATTACACACATAAACCCCGTATATTATTTATTTATTTTAATTCAGTGAAAATGGATTTTGGGATTTAAACCTTTCTCTTCATCAAAACACAACTGCTTTATGCTAATGCATGAGAACCAGAAACTGAAACCTAATAGAGAGGAGAAGAAAGTGGCCCATCAGTTTTTTTTTCACTTTCTGAGCTTGAATAAATGCAGAGTGACCTAGAACATGGTGAAGAAAACTCCTTCAGGTTGCCGAGCTAAGACACTGAAAAATCATTTTAAATAAATCCCCAGAAGATGCATTTTTATCTTAACTGTTTCTTTTAAATATGCTAACATCTGTCATTGCCCACAAACTTTGAGTCAGGTGATCCTTGGCAAATCCCCCCTCATGTATGGCCAAAAATGTAAACCCTTAGTATGGTTTGACAATCTTCTGTGATACAGAAAAAGACCGGTTTTTCATCTTAGCTCATTCCAGGGGACTTAGCTCCTCAGAAGTTGACTTCATAAGCATGTTTTCAGTCTTGTGATATGTCCACATCCAATTAAATCTACTCTACTCATTTGTTCCACCTTTAGGACCTCACTTAGCATCAAAGTGCAATTTGAGGTGTATTAGTCACTCCTCTGTCCAGTCACAAAGTGAACTTCTCTTCAAACTACTAGAAGGAAAAAACCCCTCAAAATGAAAGAGTAGGTTTTGGTTTTGTTTTACATCCTTCCTGGTTTTGTATGGGTGGTTTGCTTTTGTTGCAGACCAAGTAAATGTGCTTTAAACTCAAAACTCATTGTCCAGATTATTTACAGAGGGACTGGTCAGAGGCTGACCGTTTCAGTGTGTTATTGTGCTTTCTTTAGGGCTGAGTTCAGACCCTATTTCAGGACAGAAAAGGACTGAAATTAATGTCAACCTATACTTAAGTGGGCATTTATTCATAATCCAAAAATCCCGTGGACAGTTTGCAGCAGGGTGATTGTCTTTGCTCAGGTTAGGCCCAGTCATGGAATTTGAAGGGCAGTATCATTCAAAACTAAGTGACACTGGCCGAGCTCTTATTTGTGGGGGGAAATGTAACAAGTGCTAAGAATCCTTTCTAACAGAACGCATGGCGGGGGGAGGAAAGTCTCACACTCTGGATGCTCAGAAGGTACTCAAGAAAAACCAGACATGTTGGGAAAGCTGCCAAAGCAATAAGACTGTTTAATAATGTTGTTAGAACAGTGATGCACTGATTAATTCATGTCAGACTTGTGTTATGCATGAGGTTACTCATCCCAGGCCTAGTCCTGAAAAGCTTTACTCACATGAGTAACCCTGTTAACATCAGTAAGTCTACTCCTGTGAGTAAACTTTTACAGAATCGGGGCCCGGTGCAATGAATTTCTTGGTGCTGGTATTAAATATAATGCAATCAATATTAAACTCATCCTTTTCTTCTTTCATAGGGCCGTCATGTTAAAACAGGACAGCTTGCTGCGATTAAGGTTATGGACGTCACCGGGGTAATGTATCCTGCTTCGGCTATGTCTATATCCATCAATTACTAACAGGAGTGAGAGGGGAGTGGTATGTGAAACAGTGTGATGGCTCATAAAAGGATTCTGTTTGCAAGAAGCAGGTGTTGGGGCCCAATTCTGCTCCCACTGAAGTCCATGGCAAAATTCTACTGGACTTTAGGGGGGAACATAACCAAGTCCTGAATACACGCTCTAATATACAGACATTTAGCGCTAACAGAGCAAACTCTCAAGCCCCTGCCAAGACTGATGTTCGTGAGTAACTTGATTCATTCTAGTAGCTCCATTGCAATCAATGGTACCATTCATGTATGTAGAAGTTAAACATACGCATAAGTTGTTGACTATTTGCCAAATTAGGCCTCACAGTCCTTCAATGAATCAAACCAGCTACACTATGGGTGTCCCTCCCACTGGCCAAAACAAAGCTGTTTCCAATATGTATCTAAATAACACCGTTTGATCGTTTTGGATAAATACGTGCTGCAGCGATTGCTGTTTTGGAATTTACATGAGACTGAGAAAATGAAGATTTTGCAGATATTAAATGAATAACAAGATGAATGTGAAAGAACAGTCTAACCATTTTCCAAAGGGCCACAGAAGAAATCGGTGTCATTTCTGTGCTACTTGGAGCATAAACAGATGCAGCTGAGACAGCTATTTAATAAGGAAGAGCCTTATTCAAGAAGGAATCATATTCTTTTTAAAAACATAGCATCACACCTAGCAAAGTTTCTCTCTGGATAAACAACACCAGATTTGGGAGCAAGGTTTGGTTTTTTAAATGAAATTCCAAATTTCAGAATATAGGACTTGATCCAGATCTTCCCACCTTATTTTTAATTAACTTTACTAGTTTTCAGGAATAAAAACATAGATACCTGGGGATGAGAGCTGTCAATAGGCCTTGCAAGCATGTTTAGCTTTACCTTAGAGAGAAAAATGGTATTATGGAAACAGTCAATAAATGCAAATGAGGTGGGAAGGAGGTAGAAACAAATATCCTCTAGTATAGAAATCAGATAATAAAGGGAATGGACAAGTGAGTCAACCAAAATAGCCAGGCCAATTTGTGGTAAAAATGGATCAGTGATGGGACCACTAGTTTGTGTTTGGGTCTAGGGTAGATTTTAGCCTGAACCCTAGATTTCCCTTTTGACGCCAAACTAGGGCTACATAGAGTTCAGAATAGCATTCAGTGACCTCAAAATTTCACTTACTGCTTGCCATAGATTTTGGAAGAAAGTAGCAAAAATCCAGTTAGAGAAGCTGATCTTGCAAGATTCCTGCTGTCTTGAGCCAGATCTGAAAACATTAGTCTTCTGGCTTAGGATCCGAGTCGTCACCCTGAGGTGGCTTTGGATCTGGGGGATTCAAACGTGAGTCCAATTTGACAATTTAAATTGTAATGTGGGCAGGACTTAGCCAACAAAAATCAGCAGCAATTGTCACCTTTCCTTTTGTCTCTTGTTTTCGGCAGGCCAGGATGGCAAGTGTGTTGCTTCCTGCTTCTCTTATATTGAGTGATGTGAAAACCTAAAATATGAAAGGTCCAAACCCAAATATTTGGTGTTGGAGTGGATACTCTGTTCAGTTATTTAGTTATTTAGCTCTTGCGTTGCCCTTATCCCTGTTTAAAAACAGAGATTTTTATATAAATGTATATTAAGTAATCTGAAAAATGAATCTGCAAAAAGCAGAAAACCTAGCACAGCCTGGCATATTTTTAATTCCTCTGCCCCCATTTGCTCTTTTATAACTCCTGCCATCCTCAGACAACGTCAGCACTGAGTGAGTGAGTAGAAGAAATGACGAGATTGCAAGTATTATTTGATCAACTGTAGAAAGAGAGATGCAGATGCAAATCAGGGAGTCTGTCTGCCCTTCACAATGGAAAATCTCTGTGTGATAAATTAGTGGCTCCCATCACCCCCAACACGGTACTGAAAAGTTCCAAAGGGGGAGCCGTGTTAATCTAGGTCAACCAAACAAACAAGGAGTCCTGTGGCACTTTTAAAGACTAATGCATTTATTTATCGCATGAGCTTTCATGGGAGAAAATCCCATGTCGTTTTCTAGACTCCCTAATGCTCCTGGGCACAGTGCTATTTGTCCCTAACTATGTTTCCCCTACTGTATGGTACAGAAGGTTGGAGAACGCTATTCACAAATGACTGCATTTAATCAGTGTGTGTAGTTACTATCTCTGAATTATGGGCAAAGATTAATTTTCAAGGAGCTGGCCCTTGCACATACAATGTGACCTACTTCACAGAGATTATTGTAATAAAAGTGATGGAGATAAAGGCATGGAAACAAGACTGCGGCTATTGCCTCTGGCTTATGAGGCTTTTACTTTAGGATTGAGCAGCCACAGTAGCATTAGTTCTTGGTGTAATAATTCTTTTAAAAAAAAAACATAAACCCCATTAAAGATGTACCTAAGGTGTGTCCCACCACTTGTGATTTCCTCAGATTTCACACTTTTGCTTATCTCTGTCACTGAAAGTCTGACGCACCACACTGGCTTTTGTTTATCTTGTTGTGCCACACTGGTCTTCAGTGTTTGATCTTTCTGTTTTGGCTATATTCTTTATTTAAAAATCACTTTAACCTGAAGATGGACCCGAAATAAAACTTGGGATCCAAATGCCCTAGCTTTTCTCTCTCCGCTCTAATTAGCGAAGCACTTGCAAATCTGTGATCTGTGGAACACTTGCTGGTAATGTGCAGACAGCTGGCAGGTCCTCTGCCTTTGACTCCTCCTTGCTTTCAGCTTCCTCTACAAGAGCCTAGCCTTCTCTTTGCACCAGAAAGCCCCTAATAAAAGAGCACCTAAAAAGAAGTGGTGTGATTTTTTCAGTGGTTCCTGAGTGCCTATAAGTTGCACTGACTTCAGTGAGCACTGCTGATGAGTCTCTGGAAACCCGACTACTTTTATTTCTTTGTCCAGCTTTGGGCACTCATGTCTGGTTCTAGGTTTTGAGCATGTACGATCCTTTATTTGCCTGTACGATTCTGTTCTTTGAGGGTTTGCGTCCATCACAAAAGTGACAGCTAGGATGGTTATACTTTTAAGATAATATGACGTCCGTATTAAAAGAATCTAATTTCTCTTCGCTGCTGTTTCCAGCAGTCACCCCCCTCAATTTGAGGCCATTTTGAACTTCTAAAAGTATCTTCAACATTTGTGTAAACTGCAGCCACATTTTCTTCTAAGGGGGAAGGGAAGATGCTTAGGAGAAGAGGTGCGCTGGAGTTAATGAGACGTTGATATTGGAATTTATTTTTTTTGAGAGGGAAAACAGTGGCCTAGATCTTTCTTCCATAGTCTGTGGACTTGTTAAATTGCCAGCAGATTCCACTGTTACCTTTGACAGATAAACCCAGACAAAAGTTTATTTGGCAGTACTGTAGAATAACAGAAAAAGAAATGGCTCTTAGGTCACCCTATTAGTCTTATTCACAGTCCTTTATATCAATTCCTAACTCTCTGGCATTTACACTTTATTCAGTTTCTTGTAGGTAATAAAACTGGTTGTTTACCAAAACTATACCTAATTTTACTCTTTCCTCCTGTCAGTTCCTTCAGTCCCTTGATCATTTTTGGTGCTCTTCTTTGAATTCCTTGTTAAAAACTGTGATAATTTTTTAGTCACTCTGTAGTAAAGAAAGAAATCCAGGCTTCTTCCCATGTGTTGGAAGACATCTGGCCAGAAAGTACAGTTGTTTAGAAAGAGCTTGATTATTAGATTAGCTGATCCCCAGGGTGTCTCCGTATTTGTTGGTTTATAAAACTGAAGTCAGAATAAAACAGATTGGGTGTGAGTGGAGGTGGTAGAGAGGGAGGAGGTAACATTTGTTCAGGGATCTTTAGAATAAAGCTAATGAACAACAAGGTGTTAACTGCTCTTTCCCAGTCTGCAGACTCTGGGATTTCAAGATACTAGAATCAACTTAAAATAAAAATAAGCTATGACAGATCAAGTCCAGTGAAAACAAAGGGAACAGAGGCTGCGTCTACACTGGTAAATTAAGTTGACTTAAGCTTGGCTTAAGTCGACTTAATTGACCCTGCGTCTACACTACAGTTTCCTTAAGTCGACTTAAGGAAAATAAAGTCGACTTAATGAAAATTAAGTCGACTTTATTAAACCACCTTTCTACTCGACCTAAGGCTTAATTCGACTTTCTAAAGGCTACCCCAGGACTACACCAATGCCCTCCCTGCCAGGGGGGCACAGGGGGAGCCTGGCATGCCCCCCAAAGGGCAGGGCATGTGGGCAGGGTGTGACCCTGTCTGGATTTAGGGACGCATTTATGATATTATTTTCAATGGATATCTCATAAATGCTCTATAATCCATAGGAACTGTGTCATGTTTGGTATCAATAGAAAGGTAGTAATTTGCTGGGAATAATTATATAGTTTATGTCTAGGAATTATATTGCGATTAGAAGTTAAAATTTGGTGTTATATTCATACTTTAACTTATGTTAAAACCATTGTGACCTTAATGTTTAGGAATATGCCAGGACAATGGTCCCAGGGAGTTACCTGATGAGCCATTAGGACACAATGGTTGTATTCCTTACGTCTTTAATGGCTCATCAGGTAACTCCCTGGGACCATTGTCCTGGCACATTCCTAAACATTAAGGACACAATGGTTTTAACATAACTTAAAGTATGGATATAACACCAAATTTTAACTTCTAATCGCAATATAATTCCTAGACATAAACTATTTAATCATTCCCAGCAAATTACTACCTTTCTATTGATACTAAACATGACATAGTTCCTATGGATTATAGAGCATTTATGAGATGTCCATTGAAAATAATATAAATGCTTCCTAAATCCAGACAGCGTCACACCCTGCCCACATGCCCTGCCTGGGTCCTTGTCCCCCTTTGCCCCATTGCACACAAGGGGAGCCCCCCCTGCCACCGTGGACCTACCCAAGGTCCCCGTAGCCCCACAAAGTCAACCTAGAGCATCCAGTGTGGATACTCTAGGTCGACTTTGTAAGTTTCCCTTTAAGTCGACTTTAAATTTAAGTGTAGACACACTAAGTCGACTTAGTTAAAGTCGACTTAAAAGTGCAAGTGTAGACATAGCCCAAGAGAATAGAATGTGTATCTTCATAATTCTCCTACTAAAAGACTAGTTCAATTTTTGCTGTTTTGCAAGCCAAATTGAGTCCTAATCGGTGCTTTTCATGAATTTTTATTTTTAAAAAGTGCCGGTACTCATGTCTTGATAGTAAATTTGAAAAATGCGTCTCCCACCCCTTTTCTTCCAGCGGCACACTCCTTTCCCTTGCTGACCCTGTCCCCCAGCTAGGCAGGGGAGCTGGCAAAAAAGGGTGCTGGTGCTCCATACCCCTGCGTACCGTCACAAAAAAAGCACTGGTCCTAATGTAAGTGAGCCCAATTTCATGGAGGTGAGTGGAGTTCCATTTGGACCGAATTTGTTCTCATGAGAATATTCAGAAATTGTCTGGATGGTCTAGATCTTCCTACTGCCTGTCCAGTTCAGTCACATGCTTTTGAGAATTGCACATTTAAATCTCAAATCTGACAAGTCCTACAATATTTAAGCACAGCAAAGTGACCGTAGTGTTTTGCAGCCATGACTTTGAACTTTTCAGGTTGACTTGCATCACAGCCTTTCCTTAACATGAACAAGCACCGATTTTTTTTTTTTTTTTTTTTTTTTTTTTTTTTTGGGTAAACATACTTTTTGGCTACTGTCTGATTTAAATAAATAGGAACCATTTGTTGCACCTTTGGATTGTGAGTTGATTTCGGAGAGGTAAGGGCCATGGAGTGACTTCTGTACCAAGGTTTAGTTTCTGGAATGATCCAAATGGGCCACTGCCAGAGATAGAAAAGTAATAGGTGGAGGTGATGAATCTGCCAATGCAACTCATGAATGGTACATCCTCAAACCCAGATGGTTCTTTTCCAAGAATTTTGAAGGACTAAAAACTAAAGCAATGCAAAATAAAGAAATAGGAACTGAGCTGCTAGTAAAGATGAATAATCTATCCTTGTTGGCCAGGAAGGTCAATGATGTTGGAAGCTTTTCTGTCTAATGGCTGTCTGACTCTCGGCCACGTTACTGTGAATTAAAATTCTTCTCATGTAATGACTGTTTTGTGACCTGTGTAAAATGAGCTGGTCAGTTTCCTCATCACAGCTGATAATGGGTCTCAGAAAAGAGGCCAAGTTCTGAATGTGCTTGGAGACAAGTGCTTTTTCTGGTGTAGAACTAAGATGTATACGACAGGTGTGGTGGGTGAAATTGCACTTCCCTGTTGTTCCCATTATTTGGACAAGGAGAAAACATCACTTGTCACAAGTGCTAAATTCACATTAAAAAATTACCTTTTCCAAAGTCTGTAATCATAACTCCTAAACTTCCGAGGTTCAGTCGGGGTCCCACTGCCTTAAATTGGAATGACATCTGCTTATCTAAGACTGAATTTGTACCACATTGTGAAGCACAGACCTAGATAATGGGCATATGCAAAATTAGTTGAGGGGGTGGGGAGAAGGGGATGTCCCCTGCTGAAATTAATTAACTGCAACAAAAAGAAATCATACCAATGAATAATCTATGCAATGTGTTCTTTGGTGTCACTGAGTTTTTTATTTTTTCTTATCCCAGGATGAAGAAGAAGAGATCAAACAGGAAATTAACATGCTAAAGAAATATTCTCATCACCGAAATATAGCTACGTATTATGGTGCTTTTATTAAAAAGAACCCACCTGGAATGGATGATCAGCTCTGGGTAGGCAGTTCTTTTAAATGTCCTTTTTCTTTTTACAAGCATTTACAAGCCGAGTTTCCTCCAGCTGCAGTCTAACCCTCAGCTTCATTGCAAAAGCCTTGTATCTGCCTTTCCCAGGAGCCATGGATTTTTTAAAATGTTGTACCTCCATATTACTTGAAAACTAATACAGGCTATGGGAAAATATGCTCCTGTTTTGTCATAAGATTACAAATGGTGTCTTGGTTACTTCTGTAATTCCCTAAACTTGGGAGAATGCGGTTCAAATCTAGGTCTTCTAGCACAAGAGAAATGCCCATCTTCACAGTCTAGAGCCTATTTGACATTTGTCCAACATACATCTGGCAGCATCTGTTTGAGAAACCAATGCTGGAACATCAGCAAGGGGGTTACGGTTCAGGATTCCATCTGGTACTTTGTTTTTTACTATTGGGAGCTGTAAAAAATAATTCAAGATAGTGTGCCAGTTTCTGATATAAATTGTACTCCATTGAGTAACACCTGTGTAACTGAAATCATCATCTGGATGATGGGATAGATTGCACACTCAGTAAATTCGCGGATGACACCAAACTGGGGGAAATGGTAGACACGCTGGAGGGCAGGGACAGGATTCAGGGAAACCTAGACAAATTGGAGCATTGGGCCAAAAGAAATCTCATGAAGTTCAACAAAGACAAGTGCAAAGTCCTGCACTTAGGACAGAAAAATCCCATGCACTGCTACAGGCTGGGGACCGATCTGCTAAGTAGCAGCACTGTAGAAAAGGACCTGTGGATTATGGTGGACGGGAAGCTGGATATGAGTCAACAGTGTGCTCTTGTTGCCAAAAAGGCCAATGGCATATTGGGCTACATCAGTAGGAGCGTTGCTAGCAGATGGAGGGTTATGATTATTCCCCTCTATTTGGCACTGGTGAGGCCATATCTGGAATATAGTTTTGGGCTCCCCACTACAGAAAGGATGCGGACGAATTAGAAAGAGTCCAGCAGAGGGCAATGAAAATGATTAGAGGGCTGGGGCACATGACTTAAGAGGAGAGACTGAAGGAAGTAGGCTTATTTAGTCTGCGGAAGAGAAGACTGAGGAAGGATTTGATAGCAACCGTCAACTACTTGAAGGGGGTACTCCAAAGAAGAAGGTTAGGGTTAGGGTTCTCAGTAGTAATAGAGGACAGAACAAGGAGCAATAGTTAAGCTGTGGGGACAGAGCAATTCAGACCCGATTTTTGAAGGGCTCATTAATTTAGGATTCTCCAACTTTTGAGTGCCTAACTTGAGGTGTTCTAGGGCATTATTTTTGAGAGGTGTTGAGAATCTATAATTCCACTGCAAATCAGTGGAGAGTGGTTGGTGTCCATCACTGTGGAAAATCAGGCCCAAGCTGTTTCAAGTCAGACACCCTAAACCAGAAGCACCCAAAACTAGTGGCCATTATTTTTGAAAATTTGGGTCTAAAGCTCTTACGGATAGTTTACTGGTATAGTCCTTTGAACCCCCACAGAATTGTTGCAGAGGATTGGATTTCTTAGCGTTTCACACAGCCCATGCTTTTACTTGGCAGTTCTCTAAGGTTCCCAGAGAAATTGGTTCTGCTGTTTATCATCAGACAGACATGGCAAAATATCAGGAAGTTGTGTAATTTTTCTTTTCTTTTATTCCCATAATACATGATTTCTATGGCACCTGTGACAAAAATACCATTGAGCTGTAGGAGATGTTGCCAGTGATCCCTGTATTTAGGTTGGGTAAGGCTTCCTAATATAAAATGGTCTTATACTTTATTTATTATTATTATTATTTTTTTTAATATATTTATTTTTAGACCCTCTTGCACATCCTACCTTGGTTTGTAGCAGGCCTATTCATTTCAGCAAGACAAAATCCCTTTGGCTAGAGAAGTGTCTCTTCTTTCTCCCATGAAATTCTATTCAGGTTTAGCTGTTCTATAAACTCTTAAAATCACTGTTTCCTTTGTGTTGCTTGGGAAAATGTTGGCCGTACGCCAGGATAACTAAACACATGAGCATTCTAAAAAATCAGGCTCAAGCATCAGATGCTGTACAGGGAATGCCTGGGAGCCACCACAGCAGCTGGAGTTTAGGGAAGAAGTCAGCTATGCTATGCAAGGCTAGTTTTCTCCTGACCATGCTCAATGACCCTGGTGTCCCATCCCATTTTCTGGTATGCCATATAGGACAGAGCTCTCCTAACTCTTGGGGTAGGGGAGCTTGATTACGTTTTCTCCTAACCTTCCCTTTGAACCCAGCACAGGGTACCAGCAGTCCATCACTTCTTTGGGATAATAGCGTTCTCTTCTGCTGGCATTGTAGTTGGCCCCAATCTATGATTCCGAGCTAAAGATTCTGGGTTCCCACCTGTTGAGGGGTGGAGGAGTTCATTACAGTTGTACAAGATGGAATTTGTTTGACCTTGTTGCTCTTTTAGTCTGATGATTAACTCTTTCCTGGTCAGAAGTTTTAGTTCTGTCCTATCCAAGGGCCTCCATAGCAACCCAAGCTTTCTAATGTTAGGTGACCTCAGGAAAAAAAAATTCTTATAAATAAAATAGCTTCCTTTGTCAAACCTTGCCCACCGTGAAAAGACCAGGGAAAATAAATGAGCCCCATCTCTTTCGGAGAGCTAAAACGAGAAAAGATGCAAGCAGGAACTGTGATTCCCCCAGAGGAGTCTGATGGCCCCCTCTACAGCTGTGCTAGGGAGAAAGTGGGCCAAAGAAGCTCCTGTATTTACATCCCTTTGGGCCCAATAGCGGAGTAACTGGGTGCAGATCTATGGCCTGTGTTAAAAAGGAGGTCAAACTGGATCCAGTGGTCTCTTCTGGTCTTAAAAATCTGTGAAGCAACTCACTCAGGAGCAGGGCCAGATTCTGGACTTTTACTGTGCAAAAGAAGGGATTAATCACAATCATTTAAAGCTTGCAGGCTGCTGATGAAAGCCATGCTAAATTCCATTCTCCTTATGCTTTAAAAGTGGTTGTGTGTGGAGAGCATTTTAGAAAGTCTCTGTCCTGTCCTGGAGCTGAATGTGGTATTCAAGGGAATCCCCCTTGACAGCAGGAGAAGAGCAATAATTTGCCTCCATACTAAATCGCCGTTGTTTGAGGTATCTGATAGAATTCTCTTGCGTTCCAGTTTAGTTATTGTTGCTTCGGAGATAAAGGCTTGTTTATTTTTCACTGGCTCTTTATTGAAATAAAACTGTTTCTGATAATGCCCCAGTAATTCTCTTTATCGACACAGAGTACTGATACGGAAATAAAAAACGGGAGCTTTTTCAATAGAGATTAGATCTTTCGGAAACGAGGCAAGCTGCTGACAACATATTGTCATTCTTGCACGGTGTATAGTAGTTGGACAGGTCTTTCAGTTCTACTGTGCTCCATTCAATAATAGCAACCAGCAAAGAAAGAATAATGGGCTATTACACCGACTAACTTTCCTGCAACTGGAAATCTGTACACTCCTGACACTACAGAGGCAGGATCACAAATCCGACACATTTGTAGAAAGGAAATAAAATCACTTGTATGTTAGGAAATGGCAGAGCAAGGCAAAATATTGGAGATTGCAAGTGACCTTGGGTTTTTTCATCTTCTGCAGGATGGTGTGCAGGTCGCTTGCTGGGATTGTCATCTGGGTGTATCTCACTTAATCAATTCCTTGCTTATCTGGGGCCTTGAGCATTGGTGCATCTTGGTTTCTCCTATTCTGTCTGTGGCACATAATTGGTTAGTCTCTTGTGGACTGTATTGCTTTCATCTGCTTTTGGTGGTTGGATGCAGTGTGCAGGTGCTGGGTAGGGTTGGTGGCCTGAGAGGTACAGGAGGTCAGACTGGATGATCTGATGGTCCCTTCAGCCTTAAACCGTGTAGCTATAAGCATAAAAGACTTTGAAATTGATTTAACTATGTTTTGATCAAAATATTGCTTTCAGATGTGCATGACTAATACCACTGCTCTTCATTCTCTGCTCATGCTGCTGTTCTGTCAGTGGGGATTGTATGCATGTAGCCAGAGGAGAATATCCGAGACAAAATTCACTGCAAATCTTAGAGAATTTTGCTTCCAGACAATTATTATTTTGTCTCATCCAGGTAGATCCTACTAACTATAGCATAAAGTAGCAGAGCTCAGCTAACAGGTGGACTAGGACATTAGGTCACTCAATACTGAGGAATATAGTTGGGGAAAAAAAGCTAAAGCAGATCAAGGAAATATAAAAATGCAGCTTTAATTTCCACAGCTCTCTTCGTTGTTTGGTGTGTTTTGTCAGTTAATGTCTTGCTTTGTTGGGGTCAGATAGCGCCTGGTCCTTGTGTGGTTGCACAGAAAAAAAATAGCATAAGAAATCTTACCTCCTGCTTGCACATCCCGGCAATCGTCATGGACAATCAGTCCGCTCAGGGTAGTTCATGGAGTCCTCCCAACACATCCCCTGTGGATGCAAATTTTCCTTCAGAGCAGGTGCGAGGAGGTGAGACAATGGCCCCTGTTGTATTAATTTAATGGAATATATGGTCCCAAAGACATAAAGGTATTAACGTGACCTGAAATTTGTCCAACATTAAACAGCGTTAAACAAGATTTAGGAACAAAATAAGGAAACCTCACCCTGTTCTGTGCCATGGCAACACAATTAAACATTGTTTTAATCTTTTATTAAAGATACAAAAAAGAAGGAAAACTGTTAAAGCATTTGAAGGGAAAGGTATTAAATGAGGCTTTCATTTTAACAGCATCCATCTTTCCCTTTAGCTGGAGAGACTCTTTAGAAGAAAAAAGCCCTGTGTCTGACAGTCTCTTAGATGGTATTAAAGGTGGTAATAACTTTCCTCTAGGGAAAAAAGAGAAGTTAGTTGAGATAGGTTGAAGCTGTCACTGTTGCTGTTGTTAAAGTCCACTCCCATTTCCTAGAAGAGAAAAAAAGACAGGCGCACACACAAGGATTACAAAAAAAGAACAGCAAAGGTTTAAAAAATACAGCTTCTGTAGATAGTGTTGACCTTTACTTGCAGTCTTAATGGTTTCAAAAATAAAAAGCTAGGTACAACACATGGTTTTATCAGCTTAATCTGAGACCTGGAAAATATGGACCTGCTTAATCTCGCTGTTTAGGGCGTTACTTCCAGCAGCTTCTTTCTGGTCACAGTCTTTCAGCATATTGCAAAATATGCAGTCTTGGCTGGTGAAGCCAGATGTGTATTAGACAGAAGCAAAAAGGAGAGAGAAGAAAGAGAAGAAAAAAGATAAGGAAGGAAAAGGACACTTGTGGAGTTGGGGAGGAAGACAGTCTCATTTCTGAGGTGATAGCAGGATGTGATGGAGGTGGCCATGTCATCATGGTTCTTCTTTCAGGGCATTTCTTAGGGAATCCCAGGGGAGGGCAGGGTGTCAGCCATGATGATGAAGTTTGCTTCCTCACCTTCTCTTCATCAGCCAACATCACAGGAGCCAGCTTTTCTCTCCTACTGATTTTTTTTCACTCCCCATCTCTTCTTTCAGTGACCCCAAAAGGGAGTGATGGGTAGAATAGCTTTCTCTCATTATTTAGTCCACCAATTAGATTTAATTTTCCACACACCAGTTTTGGTTCATTGATTTCCAACCCTAGATGTATTGGTTTTTGGTTTGTTTTTTTTAAATCAGGCATGATCTTAACACAGCCCTTGCATTATGTCAGTAGGCCTTTTTGTTTGAACTAATACAAGCTGTCTTTTTACTGCAAGAACAAGAGTCCTGTGGCCCCTTAGAGACACACACATTTCTTCAAGCATAAATAAGCTATTGTGGGCTGCAACCCACTTTGTCACTTGCATCTGACAAAGTGGGTTGCAGCCCATGAAAGCTTGTGCCCGAAGAAATTTAAGGTGCCACAGGACGCTCATTGTTTTTGCTGTGCACAGACTAACATGGCTACCCCTCTGGAACGTGTCCCTTTATTGCACCTTTTCCCATCAATATTTGTTATGATAGGCTATTGTGACATTCTGTGAACTTTCCACTCACTGCTCACAGCTGATCTCACAATTAGAGCAGGCCCACTTATCACAACATCCCCCTGCCATTGCGACCTGCCTTTTAGGCACATCACTGTGTGAGGCAGAAAGGACACCCCTTGTGAACTGGGGAACTCACAGAGGCCTTGTGCCTCAGCGTCCTCCAAACACAGAGACGCATTCCCTACCCAGAAGAATGTGTAGTCTAAGGCGACAGAGGATGAGCAGTAGAAATATGAGCAAAGTGATGGTAGGCATGTAACTTGTTGGTGAACTTTTTATGAAGTTAAATCCTTAATTCTAGTCTCCTTCTGACCAGGCCTTTCATCACTGGATGACTTTTCTCCACATAAATGAGTAGTTCACTCAGCAGATAGATTAAAGGACAAAGTGATCAGGGTAGGCGTGAAGAAAGGTTGAATGAATAGAGCAGCAGTTCTCAGCCACTGTCAGGACATATTGCTTTGTACTGCAGTACAAATGTGACATGGGGAGCTGGGGGTGGGCATGGGGCTGGATTCGGCCTGGGGGTGGGCGGGCTGGTGTGTCCTGTAAGGTTGCGCATGCCACTAAGTGTGACGACCTGCAAAAGGTTGAGCACCACTGGAGTAGAGGGTACTGGCTTCGTATGCTTCACAGAGGGCGTTCCATGTAGTACAGGTCATTGTGTGGGGAAACGTGGGGTCATTTGAGAGAGGTGGACCACTGTGATATCGTGGTTGGCATCATTGTCAGAGAACTGGGCATGGGGAGATATAACTGATGGATTTTTAGAGAGGGACAGAATTATGCAGGAGGTCATAAAGAAGCTTGTACTTGATTGCAAAGGTGATCAGCACAAAGAAATCCTTCCTGAGCATGTCGATAGTCCAGCGCCGATTCTGGAAATGTAAGGCGTAGAAGGGTCTCTTCTGAAGTTCAGTGCATTGACTCCCAGCATACAGCCACAGGCTAAGATGGATGCTGCTTTGCTGGATGATTGTCATCTGTCCTTGCCATCTGCAGTGCACTGAAGTGATGAACCGAAAAGATCTGCCATGCATGTACAATTGTATTGGATTTTGCTGCCGCTTCTAGAATTGGATTTACACAGCATGCAGAGTAAGCTTCAGGCTGGTGACAGCTGAGGGCAGAATAGTGGTAACGTAGCCATTCCCCAGTGGGGAGAGGTACTCGCCTTTCTGGCGGAAGATGGCTTGCTTCCATGGCAACCCTAAAAATGAGTAGGAAGGCAGATTTATAATGAGGGGGTGGGGGGATTGCAAACATGAGCATCAGCAAGTACCTGAGTCCTTGCTCATGATGCCCTCTGCCATAGCTGGGAGGGAGTGCCACTCAGTCAGCCTCCCCTAAGATATTGTATCACTTACAGACAGATCAACTTGAGGGGTAGTTCTCTCAAGCATAGGATCATAAATCAGGATAATTCCAGCTGCAGCCAAGCTGTTAGTGAGCAGGTGCTCAAAGTACAGAGATGCACAAATCAGGGGAATCCTGCCCCCCCCCACTGCCCCCCCAAAGGAAAAGGGAAGATTTAAAAATGTTGCAGTACGACCTGCAGCCTTTTCCTCTTTTTTTAATTCTATTTTTCAGCATCTCAAATCTATAAGGGCCAGCTTTACTCTAGATAATGTTGGTGTAAATTCAGGGTACCCTCCCACCGCAGTTACACTGGTGTTCCTGAGAGTAGGATTTGCCCCAGAGGGCTCGAAAAGTGATGATGCCAAATCCTGCTGTCATTGACATGCATGCAAACTAATCCAGTCTACTAGGATTGCACACATGTTTACCGAAGAGCAGAAAAGGTCTTGTTTTGTTGAGTGGACTCACTGAAGAATGTCTTTGCACCACTGAAACCTTCCATAACACCGATTAAATAATTACGCGTTTCAATTTAGCAGGCAAAGATGTAAGCTGACCTTTAATTCGGGTCAGCTTCGTCAGGGTCCACTTTCAGCAATAACCCCCATGCCCTGAGAGCAAAATGAAAAAGGAGTGCATGAAAAGAGACAATTATAGGCAGATTTGCATTGAACAGGACCGGTTAATGCAGTCTGGCTGAGAGGATAGAGAATTTGTCATAAGCAAGACTTTCTGCTGTTTGTCGCTAAGTAAGCCTAAACTATTTAATTTCCAGTTCTGTTCAAAGCTATATCCGCAAGAACTATGTATGTGTTGTAACCTCTCAATCCTGTGACTGTGTCCACTCATTTCTCTGACTCCAAAGCTTCCTGCCTGCTTAGAAATACTGACACTACCTACTATCAGGCTTCCTGACTGATATGAATGACTAGTCTGGCCTTGTACCATTAGGAGGCGCTAGCAGAATGTAGCCAGGTAAATTATTTGTGAAAGTCTGCAAGGGTATTTATATTGTAGGCCATTCCCCTCAAAGAAAAGAGACCAGCATGTCAGTGGCATACATTTCTGTACCTTCCTGGCTGAAGCAACCAGACAGACATGTCATCATGGCCGTGGTGCCCAAGCTTTAAAAGGAGCAGAGTCAGAAGCTGCAGGTAGTGCTGTTTAATTTGCAGCCTGTTCTAGCTGTGGTGCTTGTAGAGTCAATTAAAATCCACCTTTATCTATTCAGTTCAGCATGCTGAACAGGAACACTCATTTCTATAGAATATTTTAATCGATGCTTAATACAAAATCAATTGTTTTCTCATTTTCAGAAACAAGCAGGGGCTTTTCTGCTGAATTACCGGTGATGGTTATTGAATTTTTAATGCCCCGCTATTGGCTCCAGGTGTTTTAATAACGGTGTGGTTTTAGTATAAAGAGTAATGATGTGAATGACAATAAAGACACAGCCCTTTATAAAGGAGTTATGGAAACCTAATAGTTCCAAAGAGATTTATATTGGCTGGGACCAACACACTGGCCTGTGGGGCTCCCCACTTTTTGATCAGTCCTGTCAACTCTTTTTCTCTTTCCACCCACAGCATGCACTTGGACAGCTCCAGGCTGTAGTAACACACCTTCCCCTCTCGTCCCACCTAGATAATCACTAGCAATTGTCTTTTGTGAGGCCTTCAGCAGCCTATCTAGGTAGAGAAGAAACCAGGAGGTGAAGCTAATATCAATGCAGCTTGTGGGGCAGGGCAGGAAGGAGATTCACTCTCTGAAGTGGCCTGCGGACAAGAGTCTGAGGGGACCATTGCCAGGAAGTCTGGGACTCAGCACTGGCTCGTAAATTGGGAGGCAGGTGGGATTTCCATATACTTGGTGTTGGCCTGGCTTTGTTCCCATGGAAGTTGATGGGCGTTTTATCGTTTTCGCCAGTGAAAGCAAAGTGGGGACAACACTGAGCACTTTGGAAAAATCCTACCTTTGCCCCAGGAAAAAGTGAGGACCTATGTGACTAGGAAGGTGACTTAGGCCAGAGCCCACTATAGTCTAAGGGCAAGTCATTGTCTTGTTTCTAGTTGAAGGTCCTGTACCCCGGGTTCCTAGTGTGAACTGAATACCAGAGAGATTCCACTTCAGAGTCTGGGGTTAAACATGGCTTGGATTGATTGAACAGTTGGGACTCAATCAGTTGCTCTAGAGGGGAAGGGCGTGTTAGGGAAGAATTTGGTGTGAGGGCCAGGAATATCAGTCACAGGGGTGGTAGGGAATTACAGCAGAGGAGTTGTTCTGGTGGGGCCCTCTTTGGAGTGTTGATGTTCCTCTGGGAGGGATCCAGACCCATCCAGTGGATCTTGGCTTCATGCACAAGTGTTGGTCATTTCTGAGCTCCAGCCTGCAATTCAGAGCTAGCAGAATGTACTGCACAGTGGGACCAGGGCCAGAGAGGGCCTGGGAAATGTATTTGGGAGCCACTTCTATATTAAGAGAAAAATGCTTTGATTCACAAGCTGTGAGGATTGACAAAGCAATATGTTCAGAGAATGCAGGCCACAATTGAGTAACAGCTGCTGTACGTTTCCATGCCTTGTTTGTAAAGTTTGCTGCTCTAACATAAAAGGGGTAAATAAATCCTAAACAAACTGTATTAAAAATCCTTAATGATCGCTATGGAAATTAGATTGCAGAATGGGATTTTACCTCCATGTCATCCTGCTTATAATTTTAGGTCAGAGTAATAAAAAGTCTGTTAGCATTGCTGGGTTATCTTCCTCCACCCCAAAATATCTCCACTATTTAATAGAACAGTTAGCCTAATAAGTGCTTTTATCATTATCAAGCTTGTTAGTCTTGTATCTACAGGCAATATTACACAGATTAGAAGGCATGCTATTTGAAGATCTCAGAACACTGTACAAATATGAGGGAATGAATCCTGAAGTAACAATCAACGATGTCACATACCATTAGGTTTATTGCCATTTCATAGCTAGGCAGGCTGAAACCCAAGAAGCCTGTGGATGAGATGGGGATGGACCCCAGTTCTTTTGGCTCTTAGCCTACTGCTTTAGCCAAAAGATAATTTTTTCCTTTTGTAATGGGGCAGGCAGTTTTGTCTGAGGGCTAGAAAATGGATTCATGATTACCAGCTTTGCCACCAACGTATATGGCGATTCCGAGCAAATAACTTAACCATGCCAAGCCTCAGTTCCTGTGTGTATAAATGGCATTGTGACACAAATGTTGTGATACATTATGTCTGTAAATTGCTGTACATGTGCAAAATGCTGTTACAACTAGTCAGTGGAGAATGTGAAAGTAAATCAGAGTCCTCCACCCTCCCCCTGGCCCTGTGCTCCATACAGCCTGTGGTCAATTTCACTGAGTAGTTTCTCCCAGGGAAGCTACATGTTTGCAGTAGTACGCAATTTAAAATGCAAACAAACGGGCAATTCAAAATGTTGTGAAAGAAAACTTTCACTTCACAAGTTATGTCCACCTTTGTTTCTAACAGTTGTTTAGTTCTTTGGCACAAAGCTTTCACAGGAAATGCTCTCTTTAAGTCAGAGAGCTGTTACCCTTCTGCAGGTGGATGTGCATGAATAACATTGGTAGCTTGTTGCTCCCCCTTCTCTTGAAGAGTTAATGGCACGGATTATTGGAAGTTCCTCACAATTAGCACCAAATGTTCATTGTTAACCCATGTCGGACCCCTGTCTACTGGTGTTGCCAATAATAATACCTGCACGCGCTGGATATTCTCTTATGCATATTACAGAATTTTACATCTCAGAATCTTTGAAAAGCTGAGTGGGGCATTAAACTCTCTCCTTGTACTATCCATTTATTTATTTATTTGTCTGTAGGAGACTTTGCAGTTATTGAGGGATTGCATGAGGGAAGTGGTTACATTGTGTACTTTCTGTAACCCAATCTTGACCAGATTGACATCAAAGACAGCAGTGTAGGACAGGGGTCAGCAACCCGAAAGACAAAAAGAGCCATTTAAAAAAATTCCTTCAATAAACTGTTTTGAGAGCCGTAATGGGTGTGGGAAGCTGGGCCAGGGTGCCTGCTGCAGGGTCCCCTGGTGGGGGGGGAACCTGGAACCAGGAGCAGGCCCCCTGCAGGGTCCCTTGGTGGTGGGGGGAGGGCAGAGCCATGGCATGGGCTGCCCACAGCGTCCCCCCAGTGGCAGGGGGGCCCGGAGCTCAGAGCCACAAGGGGGCACATGCAGTTCCAGAACCACAGGTTGCAGACCCCTGGTGTAGGGTGTGTGAGATGCCAGCACTATGTGGATCATCCTTCAAATTAATGGATAAATTAATGTTTGGTCCTTTTTAATATTTTGTGATTGCAACATATAATGTAATGGGCCCTTCGTATTTCATCACTTTCTAGTTACGGACAACATAGACACAATGTGTGTGTGTCAGTTTTCAGGTAAAAGATAAATGTATAGTTCTCAACCGTTTTTTCCCCTGCCCGGGACTCAAAAGTCATCCTCAGTTTCTTGCCACAGCTCTCCCATCCTTTAGCCATCTGTGGGATTGTGAGTTGAGAGTCGTAGCAGGAACTTGCAGATGGATTTATTTGGGAGGGTGGCTGGGTGAATGTGGAGGAGAGAATTGCAGTGGGGGTTCAGGATTGTGAATGTGGGATGGTGGCCTGATGGTGTTAGGCGTTAGGGGTCTGCATGGGGGCTATAAGGAGCCTCTCTCTCACATCAACCACCATCAATCACAGCAGTATGTAATGTAATGAAACCCTTAACAGTTTTCTTTCCTGTTTGTGTACGTCAAACTCAAGTTGTATTTGGCTACTGACCTGTCTGTCTAAAGATTGTCTATAGTCCTTATCGCTGTAGTATCCTAGGTGTTTATTTCACCAGTCACACGTGTGCAGCTACTGATATTTCTATTTATTGATCAGTTAAGGGGGAAAAGAGACGATGAAAACTTTTCTAACCAAGTGCTACATTATTCCATTTTATGGAGAGGGATTGGTAACCCATGATTTTGTTCTTCTGGGTTGTGAAGCTGGTGATCTACCCAGCAGTGTTTGGTGTGTTGATCTTTGTTCTCAACAGTTAGGAGGGAAGAGTTGCAATTACTGAGAGTGTGCTGATAACCTGTGCAGCCACATGACTGACTTAGCCAATCATAAATTCATTTCTTAGGTTCAGTTTTAAATAATGTAAAAATAACTTTTTGTTTCTTAGGTTCATGCAAATAATTTATTAGCCTTGATCTAGAGCAGACCTGAGAAACAAATGATCCTAAAAGTTATCAGAGTGAGACATGGAAAAGATGCAATAGATCAAAATGGTCACTGTTCCTGCTAGCTAGCATCGTTCCTGCGTTCTATTGGAGCATCTTTTCTGAAGTGAAGATGATAGGAGTGGTTTGTTCCTTGTGTTGTGACTGTGTCCCTGAATCCCCAAGCAGTTGGGATACAACTAACTTTTTCATGGTCTCTTTTTTCCCCCTTTTTCATTTCAGCTTTCAGTTTTTAGTAAAATGATGTCACTTGCTTTGAAAACACAAAATATTGTAATTAGCCAAATTATTGTAGTGAAATTAAATTCACACACTTAAGATGTGCAAACCAATCTTCAGACTGGGAAATTTTCTTCTGTGAATATTTGTGTGTGTGTGTGCGTGCACGTGCGCACATATATATTGGGCATTCTTTATGAGCATAAAATTTCCCCTGAAACCAGTTGGAGTTTTGGGGTCACGTGGACTGGGGAATCATACCCAGTGGGCTGGTCTTCTTTTAATTCATGGCTGATCAATAGCAATTTGGGGTCTGAACCTGAGTAAGAGCCTCAGGTTCATTCTGTCTGTTGGATTCTTGCATTTACTGTTAAAACAAATTAAGCAGTGGAAGAATGGGAAAAAATATGTCCAGTCTAATTAGAAACAACTCTAGTGATGGGGCTTCAGCCACTCCCCATGGCAGACTGTACCACAGTATAACAAAGTTCACCTGTTAAGAAATATTTTCTGATGTGGAAGAAAACAGAGAAAAGAGCCTCAGTAGAAAAGAGTGAACACTTAGTGTAATTATAGGAGGGAAACTCCCCAATTTAATGATGTCTGCACACATTTATGAGTGATTTTTGTCCAAGAAACTGATTCTGGGACACCTGCATATGTCCTATGTGCGTTGATATGGAACTGGGCCCTGTAGTGAGAATCATGTATAGCAGTGAGATTGGTGACCCTGAGATTTTTAAATTTTTCCTCTTTGTCTCCCCCCCCCCCCCCAGTAATAAAGTTACTCCAGTTTCTTGTTCTGATGCTTCTTGAAGGAAAACAGGTTCCTGAAACACTCCAAATTTTTTGAACAAATAAAATCTTGCAACTAAATAGACTCAAATTTATTCAATGATCACTTTCTCTTGCAGTGAAATTGTACCATAAATACTTTGCCAACTGCAATGTTCTACATTAGGTTATTGCAACCCAGAGGATGCTTTCAAGTTTAATTATGATCATTGTACTTTTGTTTCCTTTGCCAGCTGGTGATGGAGTTCTGTGGCGCTGGCTCTGTCACTGATCTGATCAAGAACACAAAAGGGAACACTCTGAAGGAGGAGTGGATTGCGTACATCTGCAGGGAGATTTTACGGGTACGTATCCAAAGTGAGCTACTGTAGTTCTATATTTCATTCACCAAATGCAATGTTCGAGGTTTGGCTTTTTACATTTAGGAGAGGTAAAGCTTGTGAGATGGCCCTTCGGGCTGTATGGCTAATATACTGGCATAGGATAATGCTTCTTAGGTGCCTGTAGGTTTGAATGATTCATGTGCTTGTCTGATGCATAATAAATAAGTTCCAGTTAAAGCCCCTGGCTTTGTGAGTTTCTTGATTTTTAACCCTGTTCTTTCTTTCAACAGAAACTTAATTCCCTTTAATACTAAATGGGTGCAAAAATTTATTTAAACTAGAATCACATTTTCAGTTAACAGAAAGGTAAGGGTTACTACAGTGTGCAGCAGGAATCTGTGTGACAAAAAGTCACTTCATTTTTATTTTTCAGTTTCCCTGACAGGACTGGCTTAAGTGAGGATGAGGGAACTTTCATAGCCACAAGATAAGGGCCGGATAGGAATGGCTTTCACGAGGTAGTGCTGGTGGTCCGTATCAGGGAGTTGGTGCCTTCTGAAAATGATGCATTTTCAAATGATACCCAAATCATTCAGGAAGGCCATCTACGTGATCATAATAGACCCTTCTAACATTAAAAGCTATGAATGTATGAAATAAGTTCTGTTTTTCAGTCCATCATATAGATGGTGTGAGGACCCTGTACAGGATAGATTTCAAGAAACAACTGCCGTCTGAATTAGTGCCAAAAAAAAAAAAAAAAACCGAGGAGGAAGTGAGTGCTCAAAAATGTGCATGGTAGAAAGCGCTCAAAAAGTTCCAGTTGCTGTCCAGTGGTGACAGAGCACTTGTTTATTTACAGCACATGCCGCCCTTCGCACCAGCAGTTTGATGTCCAAAATAACAAGTCTTATAGCTAATCAGTTGTTGTAGTGACATTTCCTTTGGTCTCGGGAAACCACAGTTGCATAGGCTTAGTTTAAATATGTGAACTGGTAGGCCTGTTCAGTAAAAGCGCCCTGCCAGTAGTCAGAGCCAGCCATTGGGTCATGATACAGCAGGTGTCAGGGGTCAGCGGTTTGACCACACAGTAATTGCAGTGAGACACATCTTTGGGACACCTTTTTGCATTCATGCAGTACGTCACCTGTCACCTTGGCTCCAGCACTTCCTGTAGGTCATCTACTTCTCACTGGGTCTTCCATGGCTCAGCCCTCTGGCCAAGTCACTTAAAGTTCAAACCCTTTCTGGGCTAACTAAAAGGGCCAAATGAAAATATACTTAAGAAGGAACAGTTGCAGGGCCAGATCAAGGCTCTTCGGGGCCTGGGGCTGCCCACTTCCCTCCCCCCACCCCAATGCGGTGGCTCCCAGCCTGGAGGCAGGGTGGTGCTCAGGAGCTCTGGGTCCTGGGCTGGCAGACGAGCCAGCTGCATGGGGAAAGCCAGTACTTGGTACTGGGGGGCCCACAGGGCAGGCCAATCACAGCCGGCTGGCACGGGAAGGGGGGGACACGGGACACTGGCCAGCTATGGAGCTGGGGTGGGCCAGGCCAAGGCCAAGGCTTGGTGATTTGGGGGTTGGGGGGGCTGCCTGGTGCTGGGGGGCCCAGGGCACACAGACTGACCAGCCATGGGGCTGGCAGGGTCTGAGGAGGTGAGCAGAGGTCCACTGATCAGTCAACTGTGGGGGTTGATGTGAGCTCCGGCCGGTGGGTTCCTGATGTATTTTTGCTGGACGCAAGGAGGTGGGGGCCCCCTCAAGCCCAGGGCCCGGGGCTGCAGCCCCTAAAGCCCTTAATAGTTAAGACACTTAACAGTTAATCCAGCCCTGAACAGTTGACACTTCTAGTTCTGAGTCTCTCCACTATTCCAACCAGAAGCACTTTTGAAAGGAATGATACTGTGCCAACTTTTTCTTTCTGTTTTGTATTGTGTTTTCGTAGTGCCTAGGAGACCCAGTCACAGGCCAGGATCCTGTTGTGTTAGTTGCTGTACAAATAGAACAAAAAGATGGTCACTGCCCCCCAAAAGCTTGCAGTCTGAATAACCGTTTACAAATTATACCCCCATACTTTTTTTAGGATTCTTCTATCCTTAATTCAGAAATTAGATTTCCCTTTAGTTTTGGGGGGGGGGGGGGGGGGCCACAACGGGCGGAAACCAACATGGTGACGGTGGGGCTTTTAGTTCCATTCTTAAATAAACCCATGGGGTTAAATTACAGCCTGGGGGACAAGATCCACGGACGTAGTTTTACAGACCCCAGAAAAGTTTGAGAGATTGACATCTTTCAACATTACCATTCTCAAGTATTTTTAAAATGTTACTCTTTTGGCTCCTGTGCTTTGTAACACAATTCAAGACATACTATGGTATACTTACAAAGAAAAGCTGGCTTGTTATATATTAATACACTTTACAGCAAAGAAAACTTTAGTCCATGTACAATAAATTTGTTTTTAAACTCTTCCAGGTACATTTTTAAAGATACAAGTATGTGTTTATGTAGCATCTGTCAAGTTTAGTATCCTGGTACCTTTCCAATAATCAGTGGCTAGTGAAAAATCAGCATAGTGTCTTGTTAGAGTTAGACGAATTTTCTGGTCGGTCAAGGTGGCAGTCATTCTTCAATTAGGGAATACAGCTAATGGTAGTCTTTATAGTTCTTTAGTTAATTAGCAATTAAAATAATGCCAGGCCTATAGAAGTAAACTATTCATGGGACACTGAGATGCATTTTAAATAAATTCATTCTGATCCCTGCTAATAAAGGAACATATGATCATATAGTGGCAATGCTATATAATAATTCAAGTCATTAATGGTGCTTATCTAGGCACTTTAATCAATGGGCGCTCATAAACATTATTTAAGATTGAAGGCTTGATATGATTTTATAACATCTAGGGCTTGATCTTACATAACTGAATGGACCCGTTGCATTTCCTTGCATGCAAGTAGGATCAAAGAACTCAAGACTAAAACTAGAATAATTCACTGATGAACTGAAATGTGAGAAGGCTTCTAGCTAGATCTCTATAGAAATTCTCTGTAGCACTCCCAAAATAACAAGCATAAAATGATTAATAACTGCCAGTATTGATAATGGAAGTTATTTTCTTTTTAAAATATAAATATTTAATATAGAATGAACACCAATACAAAATTAGCACTTAAAGTAATCCCTATTGTTCCAGACCTATAATATAGGTGGCTATTACTTTTAAACCCTCGAATAATAACGCATGAAATAAAAATGCAGGGTGCACAAAGAAATTAATGAACTAATAAAAAGGCTCAATGGAAAGCTAATTTACTGCCAGCCTGTAAAAGAGGCTTTTAATTTGAGCTATGTCTCTGTTAGGGATATGTGTCTCTTCTAGTATTTGTATTTTTAATAGAAGGTTGTAATGCATGAGAATACTATTTATGGGGGCCAATATAACATGAGATCTGGTATTTCTGTTCCTGGTTAATAGAAATAGACCAAATTTTCAGTTTCAGCCACTCAGATGGCTCCATAAGGCAAAAGAAGCACATGGGAAAACATTACTGTAGATCCTGAGGTGTTCGGGTTAATATTGGGTCCTGAAGAAACTGAATGATCCATCCTAAATTCTTATAGAATTTACAGTTCTTTTCAGTCACCAACTGCTGTGAATACAGTTAATAAGTGGGTGCTCCAATGCAGAATATAGATCATTATTTTGTACATTTGACAATGTATTTTGTGGTGATTTAATTCAGTCATGAATCTCCTATTTGGGGGGATAATTAGTGTGTTGATGGCAAGGGGGGAAAAGGAATAATATAATGTTCTTTGGATTTGGGTTCTACTTACATTACTTGTCTACTGAATTTTCTAGGGTTTGAGTCATCTACATCAGCATAAAGTAATTCATCGAGACATCAAGGGACAGAATGTGTTGCTGACAGAAAATGCAGAAGTGAAACTGGGTAAGAATGGCATAGACTTTGTGGGAAACGTAAGGAGAGCGTGGGATGAGGTTGTCCGGGCAGATGGAATGAAACTGGTTGAGAATGAATAATTGACTTTCCTTCTTTCGGAATGATGACAGATCAGGTATCTTCTATATTTATTGTTCTATACTGGACTCATTAAAATGAACTTGAATTTGACTAAATATCATGCACTAAATTGTCAGATAATGGCTGACATCTAAATGTAAAAAAAAAATTAAAAAATCACATGCACTAACATTTGTTCCACTATCACATATGGGTGTGTAAATTGGGTAGTTGTCCACTCCCACTAAATCACCCCAGCCAGGGTTTTGTCTAACCAGGCCTTAAATATCTCCAAAGATGGAGATTCTACCACCTCCCTAGGTAGTCCATTCCAATGCTTCGCCACCCTCCTAGTGAGAAAGCTTTTCCTAATATCCAACCTCGACCTCCCCAGCTGTAATTTAAAACCATTGCTCCTTGTTCTGTCCTCTGTTACTACTGAGAACAGCCTAGCTCTCTCCTCTTCAAGTAGTTGAAGGTTGCTATCAAATCTCCCCAGTCTTTTCTTCTGTAGACTAAATAAGCCTAGTTCCTTCAGTCTCTCCTCATAAGTCATGTGCCCCAACCCTCTAATCATTTTCGTTGCCCTCCGCTGGACTCTTTCTAATTTGTCCACATCCTTTCTGTAGTGGGGAGCCCAAAACTGGACACAGTATTCCAGATGCAGCCTGACCAGTGTCAAATAGAGGGAATTATCACATCCCTTGATCTGCTGGCAATACTCCTACTGATGCAGCCTAATATGCCATTGGCCTTTTTGGCAACAATAGCAGACTCTTGGCTCATATTCATCTTCCCGTCCACCATAACCCCCAGGTCCTTTTCTACAGCGCTGCTACTTAGCTGATCGGTCCCCAGCCTGTAGCAGTGCATGGGATTTTTCCGTCCTAAGTGCAGGCTTTTGCACTTGTCTTTGTTGAACCTCATGAGGTTTCTTTCGGCCCAGTGTTCCAATTTGTCCAAGTCTCCCTGGATCCTGTCCCTTCCCTCCAGAGTATCTACCATTCCCCCCAGCTTAGTGTCATCCGCGAACTTACTAAGCACGCAATTTATCCCATCATCAAGATCATTAATGAAGATGTTGAATAGAACCGGCCCCAGGACCGACCCCTGGGGCACTCCACTCGTTACCGATTGCCAACTAGACATCGAGCCATTGATTCCTACCCGCTGAGCCCGTTGATCTAACCAGTTTTCTATCCACTTTGCGGTCCACTTGTCCAACCCATACTTCATGACCTCTTCTTACTAAACTCTAGTAATAAGGACCCTCTTCATAGTTCTCAACAATATACAAAGAGATCAGCTGGTCAAATCCATCCCTGCTCAGACTCCACTGAGTTGAGGGGAGTTCAATCAGGGGTGCTTTGACCCAATCCAGCTCTTTTCTGAAGACAGGGAATAGTCAGGCTGTATGAACTTAACTTTGCTTTTATTTTCCATGTTCATACGTGGCAGCTGAAAAATATCATTGTTTTGTCTCTGCCTTACTTATGATCATGTGACTCTTTTTTTTTCCCCCCAGTGGATTTTGGTGTCAGTGCTCAGCTCGACAGGACAGTGGGTAGAAGGAACACCTTCATTGGCACTCCTTATTGGATGGCCCCTGAAGTCATTGCCTGTGATGAAAATCCTGATGCCACTTATGACTTCAAGGTACCCAATCAAGTATCTTTCTGTTCATTTACTTGTTGCTACAAATGTAATATTCATGTCTAAAATTATTATTCATTAGGGTGTCCAAGTTAGTCAAGTCATTAAAACAAGTAGAGACTCAGAAAAATATGGAATATAAAAATATATCTCAGATTAGTTCTTTGAGTCAACATTGTCACCATTTCAATTTACAATTCTGATCATAAACACATGAATAGGACACTTAATCTGATCTTAAATGTTATGTCCCAGCCATAAAAATTATTAGTATTCAGGATTTTGGCAAAGAATCTTGGCAGCTTTTAAAAATTGTAAGTGCACAGAAACATCCTCTTCTGCATTACAGCTATCAAGATTTCAAAATGTCAGTCTGTTATTAATGCGAATCCGTCTTGTGCTATTTAAGCACTGCCGATTACAGCACACGATCTTTCTCGGTGCTGAATGAGGCATTACAGGCTTCCTTTGAACTACTGTGGTGTGTTCTTCAGTGCATATATTGAAATACTATCCTGTCAAAAAGAGTGGCGATAGTATCTTTAAATCTGCATGGCTGGATAGCATTCACACTGAGGTCTTATGGGTTGTCTTGTGTTTGGAAATTTGTGGGCCATCCCAGTTTTCACTGATCAGTTTTGTCTTGGTTCAGTGTCTCAATTGTATTTGAGGCCTGATGGCAACACAATGTCATGTCATTGTCTGCAACATTGTCATGAGGATGCAATGTGGACATTGCCCACGATCCTGCCTCAAGTTAATGGCAGTAGCAGGAATAGAAGCCAAGAACCATGACTCCAAGCTCAAACTAGAAATAGTGAGTTCTGATGGTAAGGTCAGCTTGGGACTCCTGTACTCTCTTCCTGACTCTGCTTCACTTTAACTGTAGGGCAAGTCATTTAGGCCCAGGTCCCCCAAAGTACCCACTAATTCTGGGTGTCTCATTTTTGAATGTCTAGTTGGGGTGTTTAGAACCTGATTTTCAGAAGTACTGAGCATCTGTTGCTTAACCTCTCTGTAAACCAGCCTCTGCATGCCTCAAGCTAAGCTTCCCAAATGAATAGGCAGTTTTGAAAAAATAAGCTTAAACATTGCCGTGCCTCCGTTTGCCCATTGCACACCCCATGAGGGCAGTGTGAGAAATCATATCTGCAAATCACTTTGAGACTAGAACCTATAGAAGACTAGCTTCATATTAGTTATATGACTTTTCCATGGGACGATGCAAACATTCCAGCATTGTGACACCACTTCGCAATCTTGTTCCATGATTACTTGTTCCACAGGGCAAATAAAATGTATATGATGGAGGGCCTGAAAATATACAAAAAAAATCTTGTACATTTAATCTATTAAAATATGTTAGTGAGAAGTGATTGTTTTCTTCAGAGCAGCTGTCTAGCTTCAGAATTCATCCAAAGGGTTATTTAAATTGTTAATGATATGCACATGTACAAATAGTTTAATTGCCAATTATTTAATACTCTTTGGTTAACCACTATGACATACATTTATTTAAGACCACTGGATAGTCTGTTTTATAGTAAGGATCATTTAGAGAACACAGTTTCCTTACTTTTTTTTATATGTCACCCATACCAGCTACTATATGATATATCTCAGCCTCAAGCATTTTAGTTCGGGTTACAAATTTTTATGGGCAGTTGCAATGTTGCTTTATTTAATGCATATAGTGTCCACCAACTGGTTGCCAAATACCAAACCAGATTTAACCTATTAGCAGACTCCTCAGCCTTTTCACTGGTCTTCCTTTGTGCATGTGTACATATGTATTCTGCTCCTGAGACATAGGCTGTAACGTACCCAGGGAGCCAAGAAGGAGCTTTCCTTAGCCAACCCATAGGAGCAGCGGTGAGCTTGCCCCAGTTAGTAGCTGCTCTTTGTGTATCTCATGGTAAGAACTGGTTTTCCAGGGTGTGACTGCTGAATGGCCTGGCTTTTGGCACATGGAAATGTAAATTATACTTCCCTGTGTCCCATGGGGTATTCATTTCACGAGAGGGCAGATGGTGTTGCCACCACCCTTCCTTAGACATTTCTACTCTGAGGGAGCAGCTTTCCTCGCTGCCCAGCGCTTTAAAGGAATGCTCCGAAAAGAGACTGCAGAGAGGGTGTGCTGAATTCACTGTCAGTGCCCTTTCCAGTGAGGACAGCTCCTTCCATTGCTAATCCTCACCCAAGAAGACTTTCTGGCTCAGGTGTCCTGTCCCTGGGTTTCCATCCACCGAATCTACCCTTAGGGATAGTACGCCTAAGTGGATCCCCTGCCTGTCTAACCCTTCCTCTTGAGATGCTTTCTCACTTGCTAGTAGTAATAGATCCCTTGTTAAGGGTGTATTCTAAATACAATCTGGAGAGATATACAGCCCCTAAAGAAGTCAGTAACGGGAAGGAGCACTTGAAATTCTTTGATATTCTTAAAAATCCTGGCTTTGTATCTTCATAGCCAGCATTTTTCCTCAGAAATTTGACGCTTTCCTCCTTCCAAAATAGCGACGAGTCTTAATATGTAGTAGAATAGTGAGCAGGCGCTGGAATTAGAATTCCCTTATTGTTTTCGAGGATCAAACAGTCTTAGCAGACTAGATGGTTTTTTTCACTCAAGCTGGCACTGACTGACTGTGGGTATAAAACAAAAGGCTGATTACTGCAAGCTGCAGGGTGGTTTCAGAGATTATTGTAATCTGGAGGCCATTGGATCTTGCTCCAGTCTCGGGTTCACCTCACTACAGCTGATGCTCTAGCTTTGAAGCAGAGAGAAAAATGCAAATGACAATTTTTAAAAAGCATGCAAATCAGATCCTATCACATTTGGCCAAATGGCTTAAGATAATAAATATAAAAAGATTGGAATTAGTGGGTATAAAGAGGAACCTCCACAGACTTAATCCTTTGCGGGGAGGGAGGGAACTTCTTCTGATCTCAATGTTTTCTTAGGCAACTGTGTAATGTACAGAAGAATACCTAAAAAAAAAAAAAAAAAAAAAAGAAAGAAACCCATCACAAAAAGTGAATACAAAAGCCACATTGTTGAGGTTTGTTTGCTTTTTCCTAGAGATTTCTTCTATTTTGTTGACAGAAATCTTGTCAATATGCTTAGAATCATAGGAAACAGAGATTTCATCCTCTACTAAGATAAGGTTATGGCAAATGTATTAGTGTTCTTTGCCTTTGCAAGGTGGATGCAAAACATAAACGTTTTTTAAAAAACGTTTAAAATTCCAAATCAGTATAAAATGTTTCATGCTGTATTTTTCCCTTCCCTTTCAGACCAACAGAGGTGATAATCCTGTTCTGTATGCCACTAGTTAAAAAATCATGTTGTATATTGTTTGTATTCTTGGGCATCTCAATATACCAGAATGCTTACTGAGAAATTGAAAGGAGCTCAAAGAAGAGCAATAAAATAATAATGATGAAGGGATTTTAAGGATTGATTCATGGAGAAGGACGGAGGTGGTCAGTATGCACCATATAGCTTGGGTGAACAACTACAAAGGAGGTCTTGACAGTCCACAAGAGATGGAAAGGTGTAAATGGCAACACTGAAAAGAGAGTTTTTAGAGCAGTACTGGGACTTTCAGCTAAGAGAACTGGAATGAAATTCCATATGGGGGAAACTTTAGGCCGAATAGCAGGAGAAATGTCTTGCCACTGAAAATTAGTAGACTTTGGAATAGTCTCCCCAGGGAGAGGGCAGTGACCGTCAATCATGACACCTGAACTGGGCTGCGCAAAGCTCTAAGAATATCTCAGCAGATCTAGTGGTTGGAGCGTATGATTAGGAGCCCGGGATCCTTGAGTTCTAATCCTGGGATTCCTTCCAACTCTTGTTACATGCTTAAATTCTCTTGGTCTAAATTCAACCCTGATGTAACTCAATGAAGCAGGTGGAGTTTCAATAGGGATAAATTTGACTCTTGATTTATTCTTCCCATCTGGGATAACAATACAGTACTTACCTTGATTCACCTCTCTGGCACAGCAGGGTGCAGATTCCATCCTTCTGTACCAATAGAGGCAAGTGCCCCACAAGGGTCATGAAGGCCAGGGCAGTTCAATGTTGCATCAGGGTTTATAAGAATCCTACTGGTCCAGGCTGCCCAGGACTTGTGCTGAATCAGTCCACCTCTGAGGGCTGCACACCTCTCACTGGCCAGCGCTACCTGCTCCGGGGAATGCAGAGGGCCTTGGTGGATGAGTAACTGCAGCTACCTTTCCTTGCCATGCTGTCCTTTGACAGACTCTGCCACTGGAGCTGAATCAAGCCCCATGTTTGCAAGGTACAGTACGGATAGAAAGAGTTATGTAGCTAAATATTATTGCAAATAGTATACTGCAAGACTCAGTTCTGCTCTGGCTCCTGGGGGCGGGCTAGATGATTTAATAGGTCTCTTCCCTCTCTAGCCTGTGTGGTTCTGATACCTAACATGGGGGGAAGAGGTCAATTCTTGTGCTTGACGTGTCATCTTGTGCAAAGAAAACACTGAATCCTCAACTCCAAAACTCAGGTTGTGGCATGTGATTAAAGACCCAGTCTCACTCCTGTTAGTCAGTGGGTCTCTGGGAGTCAGACTGGGTCCTAAATTAGTTCAGACGTTGGGCGTGGTGCGGCCCTCTCTAACACAGTTGCAGTTTTCCTTGCTGCTGCTTATTAATAAAATTTCAGCAGCTCCCAATTGTGCCAGGTGCTTTCCAGACACACAGGACAACACGCTGCCTGCCCTGAAGAGCTGGCACTACAAAAAGCCAGAGAAAGGGCAAAAAAAAGGCATGTCTCCTTAGATACAACATTAGTTGTATTTATATGATAAAAACAGGCTTTCAGGAGTGTGACTTTGGTTTTGAAGGGACACCTGTTGGGTTGAAATCGAGGCAAGGGGAGATTGCTGGAATGTGACAGGGAACTGGGTAAATGGAGAGCGAAAACCCAAGGGGAGGTAGAGATAGAGGAAAGGCAGAAAGCATACTGGAAAAAGGGTCATGACTTCAAGGGGTAATTTCAACCTTGCATGGCAGAGCAGAATCAGGCCTATTATGTTTTAAAATGTAACTATTTGTGATTTTTCAGTCTATCTATATAAAGAGAAGTCAGCATGTAAGACCACCCCTGATAGGCAGCGTCTTTCCTTAAGAGACCACTTCAGAGCATGTCCCCCGAAGTTCCCAGTAAAAAATAGTGTGAGCTGTAGTTAAAGACCCACTTCTATCAGGTAAGCAATTTGTGCTGACCCCTCTGTAACTGCAGGTTCTGCTGTAGTACGTTATTGATCTTCGATATTCGACTGCTTTTATTTGGTGGTTGTTAAAAGGAGTTGTCGAATGCACTCTTAACATCAAAATGACCATGACTTTTATCCTGATACCTCACTGCAAGGAAATTCAAGAAGATATGAAGTCATGGCCTTGTCTTAAGAGAGTTAGCAGAAGTGGGCAAGATACGTGGTTGTGTCATAGGAGGGGTGGAAGTGCATCTGTGACTTTCCTAAGGACATTTGGGATAACTGGCTTTTATATCAATGAAGTAAGGAAATCCTCTTAGTGGATGATTGGTATGCTGAAAGGCGCCAGAAGGTGAAGCTGTTGCCAGCGGATGCCTGTTGGAGTAGATGAGTGCCTCTGAAAGTACAGTTTTGTTCTTAAGCTCCACAGCAGAGCAGGGGAATCCTCTATGGGAGAGCTCCTCGGCTTTGCTTTAGTGGAATCTCTTTCTGGTGCCAACTGGCTGTTGACCAACCTGAGAGATGTCTGAGGCTCTACTTCAAATTAAGGGACTGAAATTAGCCTGGGTTCTGTTTTTAATGCATTCGGTACTCGGTTATTAATCATTATAGAGCTCAACCTGCACCGTGTCTAGAGTAACAAATTACTCCAACTTCTGCCAAAAGTAAGTTGTATCATGGCCACTAAGGAAACTCATCACTTTCTTTCTCTCTGTCATGCATATACATTATTTCTTTCCCATCTCCTGGTAACTGAAGCATTTTCTCGTCTTTGTAAGAACCGAAGTGTCTATGAGATACATTGATGGATCTAAAGGCTTAAACCCAGCCCATCACTTACTTCTATTGCACGGGCAGTTGAACCCAGCTTACAAATGCTTCCTGGTGAATATCCAGAAATATAAATGTTGCCATTCAAAAATGCAATAATCCCAGGACAAGTGATACAAGTTTTGTAGCAAATGAGTTTCTAAGAAGAAGCTCCCCATTGCTTTCGGTGTTTGGGAGATCAGTTGCTAAAAATGCTGTTGCTGAATGGCTTGTGGACTGCGGAACGTTTGGGAGCAGAAGGAAACATGTCTGTTCCTCCTCCCACTGGAGAAAAGTAGCTCTCCTATCTCCTATTTAGCCAACAGAACATAGCTCAGTCCCCTTTTTCTTCATTATCTCAAGATGCTTAATATTTTTAAGCGGTCCTAAGCAATCCATCTATGGACACTGAATCAAATCCATTTATAAATTTTATTTTGACTAGTGAGCTGTCTGCTACCAGTTGGGCACACCGATTGATACTACAGGCTGTTTATGTCCTCAGAGCAAGAGTACCGACTGAGCCAGTAGTTTCTATCCCCAGTTTTGCTGGAAAGAATTATAGCATAGCCATGACATTCCACCTTCTTCCACTCCTGGTGAGGGATGAGACATGTTGGTGAGATGGGGTGGGGCTGCTTCTCTACAGCACTCAGCCAAATTCAGAAATTTTTATTCAGCAAGGGTCATCCTCCTTCCTCAATGTGGGCATGAAGGGAACCTCTCCTGTGCAGGCACTGACACACATCACTCCCCTAGTACCATGCAGGAACACTAATTGCATTGATTTATTTTTTGATTCCCTTCCATTGGAGGAGCAAAGGGGTGGCTGTTAGTAGATGTATTGGCCCTGGCATCACAATTTCTATGGGACATCTGGGGATAGTCCTGGAATTTGATAGATTCCCTGTGGTCCAAAGCTGGACTCAGTGCTGTAGCTTCTACAGCGGAAAGTAGGCAAAACCCGAGTCCCCTAACAGAAAAATAGGAAATTTTCCTTCCCCTCCCCCCTTCCTCTTGGCCATAAAGGGTAAGGAACACAGTTTAGATAGAAGGGATAATCTACGGGCTGACCTACTCTTAAATTTTAATGATATAACTATATTGCTTAGAGGGTGAGGTGTTTTCTTTTCCCCTGTATCTCTAAAGCCCAAGTGTAGGGCCAAGTTTACATGAGGAGTGTTTTGCTGGTATAACTATTGTGCTATTATGCACCATCAAAGCATTCCCTAGTGTGGACACAGTTTGCACCAACACCACTGCTTGTAGAACTTATTCCAGCCCTCATCCCCCTAAGCAAAACAAGCTACACTTTACTCATATAATGGTCTATATGAGGGTCTTTTTCCTGGCACTGCTACGTGAGTCAGAGATCACACTCTGCCAGACATAGCTATGCAAGGTAGAGTTCAAAAGCTCTAGTGATACAAACCCAGGGGGAAGACCCCGGAATGCAGTTCTGGGGCCCCCAAATTTGAGGGGCCAGAGTTCCAGGCCCCTAAAAATAGAAAAACCCGGCGGAACGCATGCCCTGGCAGCTGGCAGGTCCTATGCCCCACTGTTTATCACAATACTTACTGTGTTATAGTTTGTGACAATAATTGCTATAGACATATACGCCATATAAAAATTTTTATGGAGTGATAACCGATGCATGTAGTACTGAGAAGTGGTTGCAAATGCCTGCCTGGGCGAGGGCCCGCACATGCATGAAGGGGGCCCAGACAATCCGAGAAGGGGGCCTGGAGATTAGGAGGGTACCGGGGCTGTCAAATTATACTTTAACCACTGTACAAAACCTACTGTAACCATGGACACAGTAGAAAGATTTTGCTACTTAATTATACTGGTATAGTCAGAGACCAAATTTCATAGTGTAAACAAATCCTGGGACTCAAGAGACTTGAGGTCCATATCTGGTCTGCCACCTTGGGAAAGTCACTTCCCCTCTGTCTATCTCAATTCTCCCTCTGTGACATGGGGATGGGAATATGTTGCCGCATCATAAATACGTAAATGAATAAAGGCGTGATCTCGGCCATCCAGTCTGATTTAGTCCATCCTCAGGCAAAAATCCTAGTGAGAATTTGGCACAAATAAGGACTTCAGGATCTGGCCCTAGGTCAAACAGAAAGCCTCAGTCAATGGGACTGCCAATTTAATTCCTTTCACAAGTATTAAAAATCCCATTAAAATGTTTCAAATGCGTTGAAATAAAAGCAGAGAGGAGAGAGAGGAGATTGCTATGAATGGTATGGAATATGGAGGAATTGCTTCCCTACCAAGAGAGGGGAAAGTCCTACAGAGCACATTGAATCATGTTGACTTCTTATTTACTCTGTTAGTGCATCGCAATCTGGAGAGTCCAGAGGTGTCTTGTGTTTGCATGCGCTAGTCTGCCTTGTTCTGTTAGAGTTCCATGTTCGAGAGAGAAAGAGAGGCAATTCAGAACAAAGTTGCCCAGTGCTGCTGAAATATCATGTCTCTAAGTTTTACTTTCAATAGATGCATTGCTTTATAATTGAAACATGATCACTCTGGATCATGGGGCTTCACAGTTCTCGTGTAACAATTGTTTTCCAGTCATTCAAAAAACCATGTCTCCGTTGTGGAGGGGGAACCCTTTTTTGAAGTACTGACAATGAGAAAAACATAAAAGAAAATCTTCTCAACTGGGAGTTCAAGGACTTAGAGAATACAGATCAGACTCTGAGTAATACGATGGCCCAGAAACCTTTCCTGTGGAGTGCAGTACACTCAGTCCTTCCTCAGATGACTGTCACTTGTTACAAGGTTCTTCTACACTATACATTTCTTTGTGTTTTGTTTTTCAGAGTGACTTATGGTCTTTGGGGATAACAGCCATAGAGATGGCAGAAGGTGCTCCTCGTAAGTAGATGCACTGCCTTGGATGAATTATTATGACTAACTTGTAACTCGCTCTTATGGGTTAAGTACCACCCCTGCACAGTTTTGTGCAACAAACTACATACAAATAATCTTCCTTTCTCCCCCCCCCCAGATGAAAAATCTAAACCAGACTGACAGGGTTCAAAAGGTGCAGTGGGGAGCCCAGAAAAGGGGGTGAATGTTGAGAACTGAAACAGGAAGCTTTCTAGATGCCATGATAAGGTCATGTGGTCCAGTGGGTAAGGCGTGGCAGTCAAGAGACCTGCATCCTATTCTCAACTCTGTCACTGACTTTCTGTGTGGCCTTGAGCAAGTGCTTCAATATCTCCTAGTTAAAATGTGGGGGGGAAAGAGTTAGACAAAAACTACCCATAAAAATGCTTTGCATTATTTTAGTGGCCTTTCTTGTTTCGCAAATAACAGTAGAGTGGATTTAGCCGATGCATTCAGGTAGCTTTTAAGCCTGTTAAGATTCCAATCAGTTTTATGCTAGGACCTTGTTTTTATAAAGTAACCAGGGCAGAGAATCCAGATGCACATGGTATGGCTTTGAATTACAGCATGTGCATGAGTGTGTTTAAACACAAAGATGCAGGGATACAAACTTCATAGCTAGCCCCTAACTCAGAACCGTAACATCAGGTACAGGCACCCCAAAGCTTGGGCAAGTTTGGATCTTGATTCAAGCTATGCAGTTCCAGCCCATCTCTCAAATCATACCCCTACCTGAGTGGGAAGGAACCTCTAACGTGGTATGTATTCAAATCCCCCAGTGTAAGTGGTATGTTGGAGTTCTTGTAACTTCAAAGGAATCCTGTCTTTAGGCTCCCCACCTGTCCCTAAAAAATTGTCTATGAAATCCTCAGTATCTGCTCTGCTTCCTGCCGTTACCTATTGCCTCTTCTTGTATCTTTTAGCTCTTTGTGATATGCATCCCATGAGAGCTCTGTTCCTCATCCCCCGGAATCCAGCCCCACGGTTGAAATCGAAGAAGTGGTGAGTCTCGCCTTCAAACTGAAGTTCAAATGCTGTGAAATGTTACAGCTCGTTAGTATTGTTAACACTAAAGAATCTCTGTACAGGTTTAAAGATCTGATCCTGTTCCCACTGAAGTCATTTCAGTTGGTGCAGGATAAGGAAAGATCACTTTGAACTGAGCTGGCCACACTGTATGGGGTGGGGTGACAACCTCTCTTTGAGCCAGGCTGAGAGAAACTCTCTAATGTTGCCATTTCGCAGTAAAGAGTTGACTTTTCTGAACTGGTTTATGCAGCCTGAAGCCACATGACACTTCACTCGGCTGCCGTTTCTTTCCAAAGAGATTCCGTTCTCAGGTGGAAACGTTTATTCATTCCAAGAAGGTATAGTTTATCTTGAAGGCTCAGGAATGTGGAGATTTGAACTGAGGTTGGGTTTTATTTTAAAAATTTTGAAAGAAAAAATATGCCATGGCATTTTGAAGAAAACCAGGACAACTAATAAAACACCCCTTTAAAAAAAAATAATGAAAAGAACCCATGAAGCCCAGCAGATGTTTTGTGACTGTGCGTTCGGTGCTGATGTAAGCAGGAGCCCTTAAAGTACACTGGACTTTGATTTCCACAATTTTCTCATCCCAGGTTCAGTAGCGGTTTAACTAGGAAAGACAGTCCTCTCACTTAGTGATGTGTGGGTGAGAAAGAGAGAGAGCGTGCTGCCGCCTGCCCCTGTGTGCTAGAGAAACGGGGAGAGTGCCTCCGCTTAGTGTGAGGGATATGGATTTAGAACGGGGTCGGCAACCTTTGCTGGCCCCCGTGCCAGCCCTGCCCACTGCACCCTCAGCAGGTGCCGGGGGTGGGCCCGCAGGTGATGGGGGTAGGGCCAGCAGGGAACAGGAGCTGTACGCATCAGCAGAGGACAGGAGCCACATAGTGGGCGCAGCTCTTGTGGCCCCAGCCACAGCGCCACGTGCTGCTGAGATTACATGCATGTGCCAGGTTTGGCGTGCGTGCCTGGGGTTGCCAGCCCCTGATTTAGAGGAGAGAAGTGCTGTCTTGGTGCTAGAATTTCTGCCTTTTATCTGTTAGTGCTGGGAACACAGGAAAGAGGGTGTCCGGTTAAAGGTAGGTTTTGAAGAAAAATGGGGTCCAAGCGGTAGTGTTTCTAGGGTATGCCTGCGCTTTGGTTAGTGGTCACCAGAATTCCTTGATCCATCGTAGTTTGAAACCAGCATTCAAAGAGCGCCGAGCCCACGACAGCACACATACAGGTCCAGCAGTAGTGTTGCCAACTTCATCATCAGCCGGTTGCAAGACAAAATTTTCTTCCCAGTCTCTAGTACGGCGGTTATTCAGAAATCTGCAGAAAGAGGTGCTGGGGTTGTATGTCATGATAAGCTTTTGAACTGCAGCCTTTTGTGCAACTTCCTTTTGATAGCTGAAACTACCCAGACACAGACAGGAGTTCAGAGACGTTTATTCTGATGGGCCAGCACTCTCCTTCCCCCTTACAGCTTGGGTATGTCTGCACTGCTATTGTAACTGTGCCTGCAGTTCATGTAGACGCATGGAGCTGCCTTTCACCCAGGTAGCGTGGGAATCAGCAGAAGTGAAGCTACTTCAGCATGGGCTAGCCACCCAGGCACAAGTCTGCCATGGAGCCTGGGAACGAACTTGGATGGCTAGCCCATACAGCAGTCTGGGCTACACCTTCACTGGTATTGGTACTCATGCTAGCTAGATCAGGTGTGCCTCAGCTACGTCTACACATGCATCCATCATATCTCTGACTGCCGGGCTATGTTCCCCCTAAGCTGCATGAGTGAGCAGCGCGCAGCGGCCATCACACACCCACACAGGTACTCCAGAGGCCCGCGCAGTCTCCCGGCCCCAGGCCAGGCAGACTGACCGGCTGCTCCCGCCACCCTCTGGCCGCCTGACCTTCCCTGCTCCCCCTCAGGGCCCAGGACAGGTGAGTGGCACAGCTCCATCTCCCCCCATAACCAGCCACCCTCCACCAGCCCCAGGCCAGGGAGATGTAGGTGGGGTGGGTGGTTCCCCAGATAGATGGGGATGCGGTGGGGGTCCCCAGGGAGAGGGGGGAGGAGTGAGGGTCCCCAGGGAGGTGGAGGTGAGTAAGGGTTCCCCAGGAAATGGGGGAGGGGTGAGACTTTTCAGGACATGCCGGAGGCGGGGAGGGAGGGGTGAAAGGGTGCAGGCAGGACCAGGAGATGCAGTGACTATATGTGGGCCCTGCTGACAGCTCCCAGACAGCAGCGGGGCCGGTGGAGGCGAGATAGTCGCGGCAGCAAGTGTCATTGTCTCACATTTATTTAGTAGATCAATAAAACTTCAGTATTTCAGTTTAATATTTTTATTAAAGTTCAAACGAAGATACAACATCTCTGCATTTCTTTTGATTTGAGGTACTTAGGCGTGCTGATGCTCCCAAGCGCCAAAAACCTGTTGCCCATGTGGCGCCAAGCCTCTCAAATTGCCGCTCAGCCAGTATCATAACTTGCTCCGCTGCACCATCGACTTAGAGGGAACATTGCTGCCAGTAAACAGATCTTTTGAGTTCGCTGTTACTGCATACGGCAGTTTGCTGGGTGTAAGCGAGAGGGTTAATGTTGCATCGTTTATTCATCAGAGGCCACATTTGCACTGTGAGCTATGTGATTCCCTTGTTCTCGTACACATACTCACCCTAGCTTGATCAGAACTAGGACACGTATAAATAGCTGTGTTGCTACAATAACAGCAGAGGAATTCCAAAGGGGGAGCCGTGTTAGTCTATTGTAGAAAAACAACAGAGTCCTGTGGCACTTTTATTGTGAGCCATGTCAAATTCAGACCCACCAGTTTGCGTTCTGCACAGCTTGATCATGCCTCCATCATCATTGCAGATGCTACCACAGCTACGTTACTGTTTATATGTGCGTTAGCTTTCATCAAACTTCCGCAAATGTGAGCATGGGAATTGCACTCTTAGCTCATAGTGTGGACATAGCCAAAGGCAGAAAGCCTTCAGGCAGAAAGAAAGCAGCTGAAGAAAGCATTAAACGACTCCTGCACCTTCCCCACCAGCGAGATAAAATTTTGCAGTGGGAGTTTTGTTTGTTGTGCTGGTAAGTGGCAGTTGTGTCCCTGGAGCATTTAAATGCATCTTGCACAAGTAAGAATTGTGCTATACGTAACTGTTCACTCATATTCCAGCCCAACCCTCATTGTTTTTATGTTCAGAAAGTTGAAGGGATGCACATATTTTTCAGCTCATGAGGAGGATCTGCACAGCTAAACATCCTTAAACTTTTGGGAGTTTGTAAATTTGAACCCATTCTCCTATCTTGTACCTCTCCCCCATTTTTTTCTGATGAGCTGCACAACCCCCCTGGATCCTAAACCCATTGGTCTTTGGGATGTTTGAAATTCATATCTGAGTTTTAGGTCGATTTCTACTTAGACAGAAAATGGCTTTTCTGAAACCACCATGCAGTTCTGCTGTCATGTTTTCTCCTTCACACCGTTAATCCCTGCAGTCTCTCTCTCTCTCTCTTTTGAAACAAGAGGAAGATTTCTATGAGGATGGGATTGCTCAGGGGACTTGTAATTAGTTACAGAGCTATTCACTTCTAGATCATTGGTTCAATTCTAGTCCAGGTCTGTAATTGCCAAACTCCTTATCATCTGATGGCCACTGAGTGACCTTTCTAAAATGAAATGGTGGTCTGGTCTCTGGCCAGTATTCAGTAGATGTGTTTGTCCTTCCTGACAATCTGCAGCAAATGGAGTGGTTGAATAGACAGTAAATTCTGTTTACATCTCTCGCTGTCGTAGCTGAACCACACTTCTTGGAGCTGGTTCCATTCTGTGGATAAACAGAGGCTTTTATTCTCCATTTCCTATAGCCCTGTTCTCAAGGAAGCCCAAAATTATGCAAATCTTGCTAGGTTTCGTTCTGCATTTGAAGCTCAGATGACGTGTCAGCAGGCTCACGCTTCTGGACCCAGCCGCATGCCAAACATGGGTTAGGTCGTGATTTTAAACAAGATCATATGACATTGTGTGCTGAAAATATTTAAAACAATCAGGTACAAGTCAGTGCTTTTGGCTGACTTTTAGCCTGGGGATTTGGATCTAATCAAAGCAGAACAAAAAGCTGCGTATGCAAAACCTGGCAGGCTTGAACCCCCAAAAGACACCTGCTTTGCAATGCAAGGTTTGCATGTCCCCAAAGGGCAATCTGGCATCTTCCACAAGCACTCGGATCACAGGAGAAAAGCAAAATTTAAAAATCCAACTTGCTGGGCATCAAAGATGAACCGCTCCCCTCTGTGTTTTGTACCTTCCAATCCCAGGGACACCTTGTCTTAAATGGACTTAGGACTGTCAGCCTCTTCTTGTGCACCAGTATTGGACTCACCCACATTAAAGCACTGATGTGAAGATCGATTTTTCCATAGGAAGAAAATGGCTAAGTGGCTGTAAAACCCTTGATAGTTGACGATGCATAGTTAAGTCAGTGAAATCCAGTGATAAGTAGAAAGGATTTGGATCTTGCCTGCTGTTGTGAATAGAAAAAGCCATATAGAAACACAGTCTGCCTAGTTTCTCGCTGAACTCTGGCACCTGCTTCTAGAATAGCCCCCGTCTCATTGATGTTAAAGGCTAGCTCTGTGTAATCTCCTCTTCTGCTTCAAATCAGCATGATAGGATTATTTACTTTCTGCCCCTGAAGCTCTTAAGCAAAAGCAGGTTGAATTTTAGGGCTATTGTTTTCGTCAAGGCTTAGACCCGGCAGAGCTCTCATTGTTTATGCTAGTCCTGGCATTTGCTCTGTTATAGCACTTTTCAGCCAAGCCTCTTGAAAGTCTTTGCGAATGTTCATCCACACACCCCCTGAGCCAGGGAAGTTCTATTAAACGTGTGCATCTCCAGAGGGTAGTGAGGCATAAGGAGGCTCTGGGACTTGCCGTCTGGCGGCACAGCCTACTGGAGACAGAATAAGGAGTAAAACCCACTCTTTTCTCTGTAACACATGCTGTAAGGGGCTGATTGTCCCATTAAAGCAGAGTTCTGAAGAGACAGCAGCAGGAGCTGCTGCATTGTGGCCCCTGGAGCTGCTGAAAAGCACGGTGCTCCTTAAATACCTGCCACCACATGACTGGTGACCTGTCTCCTGGCCCTGTTCTCATCTTCTGCTCCTCTTCGGGGGAGGCTAAGGTCAGGAAGGCACTAGAGTAGCCTTTGGACTCCGGGTGTCTCAAGGGCTATGTCTCCACTTGCTAAAATTAGTTCGAATTAGTTAGTTCCTTATTACTAAGTCCCTTATGAAGTCAACTTAACAAAGTCAACCTAACTTTTCCTAGTGTAGACGTAGCCAGTGTGCCCTAGGGTGAGCCTCTGTGCCTCAATTTCCTCATCTGTAAAATAGAGATGATAATCTAATCTAATGTAGCTCATGGGGTGTTGTGTTGCCTAATGAACATGGAAGAAATGCTATGAGTGCAAAGAACTGTAAAAGTGCGAAATGCTATATTACAGGATTATTTCATATATCATACATAAGGTAATTGGTTATGCATTTCTCCTCTTATTTGCATTTCTTAGGATCATAGAGGCAAGGTGTCCATGTGCACTCACAAGTATAGATTACTCTGCCTTTCCTTCTGTCTACAGTAATCCTGCATGACTCTCCCCTGTTCACATTCCTTCTTCCACAGAGAACAAAAGAATGAGGCTGGGAGGTAGGAAAAGAAGGAATACACTGTAAAGGCATGATCTTTGCATATACTTGTCAGCCAGGCAGATGTGAGTTCTAGTGCTGTGTAAGTGTTGACTGTTTCTATTATTTAGTGAATTAATCTCTATGTTCCTGGCCAAGTCACTTATCCTCTTCACCTCATCTTCTCCATCTGTAAAATAGGTTTAATAATTAGTTGTGCAGCATTTGTCTGCTTTGCCTCTGATAATTTAATACAAGGAAGGTCTTCGGATTTGATGCACACAGATTCATAGACCCAGAGTTTCACCCTTGGCCTCAGTTTTGTGGTTGGAAGTTTCTGTTGTCACAAAGCGAAACTCACATGAAACTGATGCATTTCACCTGGCTTCCTGCTGGAAACATGCAAAACTGAGAGCTGATTTCTCTGCTGCTGCAAATCCGGGGACTTCTATGGCATTACTCCCAGAAGATGACCTGGCCCTGAAAAGTTGCATGATGTAGGTGCTGAATCATAAATTGTTAAGGAAATGCTTGGTTATACTCACATGCTTCATTTTTTCAATACCAAGAGGATTTGTTGAATGTGTTAGCTGGAGGGCTCCTAGCAGTTTCCGAAGGAGGGTGGGCATTCCATTAGCCCCCTCCTTATCAGCTCTTCACACATTTCTTCTTCAGAAAGCCAGGTCTTGTTCTGTATGCATAGTGACAGAATTTATGGTGACAGCTGGAATCGTATGTTGCTGCAGTTCTGTTTCAAATGGATTGGGCAGTCCTCCTTTCCTCTTTGATTCAAGTAGGTTCCAGCTCCCAGAATTCCACTTTGAATTTCTTGTTCAAAAATATCCCAAAACTCAGTGAAACCTCTGAAATAGCCAAGTTTTGCCTGATTCAGGATCAAAACGGTATGAAAGTGCCAAATTTTGCAGTTTCCCCTTGAAATAGAAGCCAGGGCTGCTAGAAAGGTACACAAGTAGCTTTTGTAAATTTCATTACTTGCGCAGGCAAATGTTTGCAAAGTCCATGAACAGATGATCTGATGCACCCATGCAAAGGTTGAGCACTTTTTACCTGCTGTTATAAGGTTACCTTTAAGACTTAGACTAGTCCTACTAAGGATGTATTTGATTTCCAATAAAACATTGAATGTCTCACTGTCTGCACTTACAGTATAACGTGACTGTCAACTTGACATTTGTGTGGTATATAGTGTCAATAGCTAACTAAATTTCCTGTCTGTATTAAAATATTAGTACTGCATATAAACAGACTGTGCAAACAGGAGGTACTGATCTAAGGGTATGTACTTCAGCACAAAATCAAATTACAGGCAGCTGCGATTTCGTGATCAATTACATTTAGGCATTTTATATATCCGTTAAACCCAAAGAAGAGTCGCTTAATAGCCAATTGATATTTACTGTACAATAACTGTCCAAAACTTACTTTAAATATGTAGTTCAACACTGATTCTCGGGGTAGCTCACTTCAACGGGGGACAGCAAGTTACTTTTACAAGGTTTGTTTTAAGCAAATGGATTCTATAGAAAAAAGAGTGCCACTTAGACTAGATGTTTTCAGTTGCTCTTGTCGTCCAGCATACCAGACAACAGAGTCTTTGGCCGCTCTTCTCAGTAATGGTCTAGAGGTCCTGATCCTGCAGTTACGTCTGCCTGGGAATATCCTCTGATATTTTGGCTCCACATGGCCACATGTATTCAAATACCAGCTTAGAGCCTTGGGCTCTATTTTAACATGTACAAAGAACTGGACTGAATAAAGCTTTGTGGGATTTACTCCCTCTGGAATGCACCAAGAAACTATTCTGGGGGAGGGTGAATAGGAGGGAGTTGCTCATTGATAAATCTGGGTGGGGGATTTTATGGGAGCCGGTAGTGTGTTTATTTTCACATCCCTATTTGTATAGATTAGTATTTAAAAGATAAATCACTTTTAGTCTGACAGTTCAAATAAAATCCCTGAAAGCTTATTGTTTTACCTCTCAGTGCAGTTCCGTAATATCTGTTAGCTTCTGACATTAATTTACACTACTGTTCTAGTTTGTTAAAGCAACATACATCATAGTAATCTGTCAACAACTCTTTCTTGTAAATCCTTATTCTTCTGGGCTTATAGTGTGCTGAAATTCGTTCCAGACAGAACTTTTGATATGCAAAATCCAAGGCCAAGAAAAAATTGTTTTCTAAGATTTGCTTTTATTGGAGGTTAGTTTAACTCTTTGTAGGAAGGCACGGAGAGGAAGAGGAGCTAGACTAAGTCAATCTAACCTCATTCCCATGTCCACCCAGCACAGAGAGAATGGTCTGTCATTAATTTTGATCCATGAATGGGTGGAGCTGGAAGCGATGTGGATACCTGCTGACAATGTTAGGTCTCCTAAACGTACCATAGTCAGCAGGTAATGCCCTACTATGGGATTAGTGCATGCTGTCCAAGCACACGGGGAGAGTAAGAGAATGGCAAAGAATAGCGAGAATAAGTAGGAGATTGTACAAGCTATAAAGGTTTAAAAATCTGTGTAATATCAGCTGTAAAGGTCTTAGCATATCCCACTTCACCCCCGAAATATACCACTGCATACAAAATGCAGTAAAGACAATTAAAAGTAATTATAAGGTTCCGAAGGGGTAACCGTGTTAGTCTGTTGCTGAAAACCCAAGAGTCCTGTGGCACTTTTAAAGACTAACAGATTTATTTATCGCATGAGCTTTCGAAAGCTCATGCGATAAATAAATCTGTTGGTCTTTAAAAGTGCCACAGACTCTTGGGTTTGTTTGTTTTTTTACCAATAATTATAAAATACAGATGAAGGGAAATAGTCAAGTTGAAAGCTTTCTTTATCTCAGTACATTTGTACCTACCATTGTTACCCTGGGAGTGGGGAATCTTTCCATGTTTATTTGGAGCGTTTGACAGCACATGGTACATAGTCAGTTTTGCTCCGGCTCGGCTGGTGCACACCCTAACCTACTCTGTAAGAAGGTGGTTGCCAGGAATTGCAGATCCAAATCTGAAACTGAAGAGGCAGTGCCAGGCCTGCTAACGGAGGCAGGGCAAGGGGGTGATTGCCCAGTGGACCAGAGATTTTAAAAGGGGCCTGAGTCATGGATGGTGGGATGACACCCATGGATGGTGGGATGACACCCATCCCACCTCTTCCACCCATGGCCCCTGCCCAACAGTCCACCCTGCTCTGCCTCAAGCCCCACTCGCCGCCATATCCCTCCCCACCAGCCCACCTTTTCTCTTGGCTCCCCTCCTCTCTTCCACCCCCCTTTCCCTGTTTGTCTTCCCCACTGCCACGTCCCTTCTTCCCTCTAAGCTCCCCGCCATCACTCACAGCACCCCCTTCCTTTCTTAGCCCTCCGCCACTGTCACTCATCACATACGTCCCTCCTCTCTCTGCCTGCGGGAAGAGAGATGGGGCAGTAGGAAATGTGGAGGGGAGAGATACAGCATCAAGCAGGCAGAAGGGGCAGGGCCACAGGCAGAAAGGGCATGGTGGGATTTTTTGCCCCAAGGCCCGGAATTCCTATTGGCAGGCCTGGGCAATTGGGCTGAGCACACAGAAGGGAAAGGGGGAGGAAAACTGGGTGCAGACACACATGATGGTGTTGCTTGAAGACCTCATTGAGAGACCCTTCTCCCCATCAACAGGAGAGCAGGGGAAAAAAAAGACAGCACTGTTTAAAGGGCGCATGCTAACAATAATGACCTTTTTTAGCATCTGTTTGCAACACACACACACAGAGTTGGCTGGTCCTTTTAAGTATCCAGGAAATGTCTGATATTCTTTTACTGGATTTAATTCTGCGCTCATATGATTTTTTTTGTATACTGTTACACAATTTTCTTTCTCTTTGAGGTCTAAAAAGTTCCAGTCATTCATTGAGAGCTGCCTGGTGAAGAACCACAGTCAAAGGCCCACAACTGAACAGCTGATGAAGCACCCCTTTATTCGAGACCAGCCTAATGAAAGGCAGGTTCGCATCCAGCTCAAGGACCATATTGATAGGACTAAGAAGAAGCGAGGAGAAAAAGGTTAGTAGTGAAGCAGGATAGGCTATTATTTATTATATCATGGTAGTATCTGTGACCCAATCATTAACCAAGGTTCTTCTATGTTAGGCATGGGATAAATATATAATAGAGACCAGGCCCTAAGGTACTGTGTTGCAGTACTGAGATCATGCTGTTATTAAGGGGCTGGTCAAAGTTTGAACATCAGTTTTACTAAATTTAGAAACTGATTTAGTTAGATGGGTACCGGCGCTGCTGTGTGGCACGTTTTGCACAAAGGGTAACCAATTTCAATTTTGCTTAAATTAATCCCTCACTTGTTTAAGTAAAGTCAAAATATAGAATTCTGATCCTAAAATAAGAGTCCACACCAGGGGACCTACCATGGCAGTTACATCACAGCTCAAACAGAATGTTAACAGAGCCAAAAAGCCATTACATGTACAGCTGGTCCAAGTTTTTCATTCAAAACTTATTTTTTTCAGATGAAAAATGATTTTTCTTTGGGGGCAGGAAGTGTCTACTTTCAATTAATTTTCTCAAAGCTTCATCAAAAAACAAGAACTGAGAAGCTTAGGGTTTGGTTTTTAAACAAAATCCAGGAACATAAGTAAAAAGGTTCAACACACAGAAATTTTTGTTTGTTTAGTTTTTCATAGGAACAAAAAACACTCCTTGGCTAGACCTAATGTCTTTTATTACTTGCACCACTGAAGACCCTGAGAGTTTTTTTTCTCATTCACTAGGAGCAGGATGAGGCTTTCCTGCACGATTGTAATGTTAAATCTAAGCACTTTGTGAGTGTGTATTTATAATATAGCGTGTACTTACAAATACAGACATGCACAAATAGAAGGTGGAACCCACCAAAGTCATGCTTTATGTCACGTTTTGTAAAACATAACACAGATCATATTTATAAACAGTGCACTGGGCTGTACAAATAAAGACCAAGTCCTGCCCCCAAAACTTTACAATAATATCTGTTACAGGAATTAACCTATTGAAACCAATACCTTTTTAATAAACCAACTGAAATCATCCAGAAATACAGTGAAGTCCCATAAAAGGAAGACTGGATAGATAAACTTGTTAAAAGACTATATTACCAGTGCCAACATTTGAGTGTGTACTGTATTCTATTTTTTATCTCAACAGCCAACATTTTTTGTAGAATCCAGCCAATTAACACATCACCCTTTCTCTGATTTCTTTTAAGCAATTTAATTTTTTCATGCATAAATTCCAGTTCCCGATTATACATTTTTTCAGTAAAATCAAAACAATAAAAGCCACATTCTAGTGAAGTATTAAACATATTTCATCTGGCAAATGAAGGTTGTACCCTAGAGATGGAAGGTAATTGGATAAATGTGAGCTTTTCTTTTGCTATAATTTTCTTCATCCGATAAAGATTCTACATTTCACTTATATCCCAGTAGAAACTGCAGAATGTGATACAGCACTGTAATTGGGTATTTTTGGAGGTACCGTCACTGACTGGGAAATATTGATGCGGATATTAAAAAGAGAGAGAGAAAAGTGCATATGTTTAGGAAGAAGGAAGTTTATGCCTTGAGAACAATATTTAAATCCCAGGTTCAAAGGCTTATTGCTGCAGAGTTCTGCCCCGCACCATGGCTTTTTTTTTTTTTTTTTTTTGGTAAGAGTGTTCAAGGAGTTCAGAAATTGTATTTTACACATTTGTCATTTGTTTAATGTTATATTTTTATTTTACAAAAGTGTGCTAGTATTTTCTATCTTTAAATCAGCATCCTTTTGCTCTGTTTATACTGATAAAATTATAGAAGTGTAGGACTAGGAGGGACCTCAAAAGTCATCTAATCCAGTCCCCCTGTATTCAAGGCAGGACTAAGTAATTCTAGACCATCCCTGACAGATGTTTGTCTAACCTGCTCTTACAAACCTCCAGTGATGGAGATTCTGCAACCTCCCTAGGCAATCTATTGTATTGAATTGGGTACACTGTATTTGGAGTTTCGACTGGAACTCCATCTTTCACTATGGCATTGTGCAAAGGAGTGCATGGAATGTGTCACACTGCATCGTGACTGCTGCATGCTTAGGCAAAGCTGAATGCATTATGCTTTTGGCTGAATTTCCTTGGCTTTGTGGCCCTCATTTAGAATCAGACTTCTTGGGGACCAGAGAACATTACTGATTTTCCCAGTGTAAAATAAAGGAGGTTTCTGTTGTCACATCACGGCCCTCGGCCTTCAAGCCACAGAAGAACAAATGAGTCTAATAAAGGATACTGACAATTAATTATGTTCCTAGATGAAACAGAGTATGAGTACAGTGGAAGTGAGGAAGAAGAAGAAGAAAATGACTCTGGAGAGCCCAGGTAAAAACCAGGGGTTCATTTCTGCCCTTGTATCTCTCTCTGTGTACAAAATTGGTTAGGATTATAGGATCATATGAGCTAGAGATGGAAAAAGGCCAATTATATCATTGAGTCTGTTCCCTCCAATGGTGAATATAGTCCCCCTAATAGCTGTGTGGCTATTAAATTGATGCTATAGCTCACTTTGGCCAAAAAGCCAGGGAGAAACGATGTGTCATTTTCTGTGCGATTTGCAGTATAGCATGCTACCCTCACAGGGAACGTGGTTCCTCTTCACTGGTGGGCATCTGTACATTGATATCTCAGAAGATGATTATTTTATTCTCATCTTACTAAAAAAACAAACAAACAAAAACCCTTAGGGTAATAACCACAGCGGTATTTTTCTCTTGCATATGATGGTAAATAGATAGCTGTGTCGTTTGTCTGCATAGTCATTGGCCTCAAAATTCATCAATACCAAGCTGTCATGGTTATATCAACAGTGTCACACCTAACATGTACAAATTTCCATCCCCAATCTGCCCAATTTTTCAATATAAAGATGAACATTTCCATAAAGTCATTTCAATCCAGCCTCTAAAATTGTCTCTGCAGTTTTTCACATTTTCTGTACGTTAAACTGTACATGCAAGTGTATTTGCCTTCAAACCAGATTGTTAGAAGTCTTGGTACACAATTTGCTTAATTAACCAATTTACATGTGTGAAGGAATTTTGCACACCCAGAGTTCATGCTCATAATAACCTAGATATGGGAAACTGCATGTGCGAGAATTTAGGTACAGTAAAATTGTAGGCTCAATTTAAAGACGGTTCTTGACGATGTGGTCCTTTATGTCCAAGTACAGCTCACAATTTCTGTGACGCTTCTCATGAAACCTTTCCTATTCCTCCTTCAAGCTAAATAATGGTTGAACTTCCTTTTGATGGCATTTTTAAGAATCATTGTAATTGATAGCCAGTTATTCCATTGTTTCACTGAGATAATCTGGTGTTTTATTTCAGTGATTGAGACTACATCTGCTTTGTGAACAACTCAGTATAGTGCAGGCCACCTCAATGGAAGAGACTTTGGTTTAGAGACTTAGTTAAAAAAATACTAGAGGACATAAATGACTAGCGAGTTCGTGAGTAGTATGTGGGGCCTCGATGTTCTCTTCATGTGAGCTATGCCACCACAAAGCTTGCTGTCTCCTGAAACCATGTTAAAAATGAGATAGCAAAACAGATGCTGCATTTCACCTGGCAACTATTTGCGCTGTTCAGCCTAGTCTCTATATGATTTTCTGCTTTCCTTCACCAAAACCTGTCCCAGCACTTTCCCCTCCACGTGTTATACAAATACTTTCAGTGGCAAAATGCAAAGCCGAGAGTTGTTGAACATAGATACTCATGCAGAATTTCTCTGTTGGGACCATAAACACGCATTCTTCTCTATATAGCTCCATCTTAAATCTGCCTGGAGAGTCAACACTGAGACGGGATTTCTTGAGGCTTCAGCTAGCAAATAAAGAGCGTTCAGAGGCCCTCCGACGGCAGCAGTTGGAGCAGCAGCAACGAGAGAATGAAGAACACAAGCGGCAACTGCTGGCGGAGCGGCAAAAACGGATTGAAGAGCAGAAGGAGCAAAGGCGAAGGCTAGAGGAGGTAATTGCCAGGGTCATGAAATGGACTTCTAAATGACACTGTGATGTATAGTGTGTTTTGTAGCAGAACTAAGATACTGATCTCTGCCAGTTTAAAAGGAATTTGTTCTAACCTTGCTTGGACAAACACTGATGAACCAAAATGGTTTGTGGAACAAAAAGCCTCTGCAGCCTGTTCTATATATGGTCATAATACACTCTTCATCAGGCTATCCAAGGGTGCGTCTACACTTAGAAATTAAGTCGACTTAATTTAATCTGCGTCCACACTACATTTTCCTTAAGTCGACTTAAACACCTGCTTAAGTCAACTTAAGGAAAATTAAAGTCGACTTTCTTAAACCTCCTTTTAAGTCGACTTTTCTGGCTAAGTTGACTTTATTAAGTCGACTTAGCCAGTGTGGACGTGGAGTAGCTCTAAGTCGACTTAGGGGGCTTTAGGGCTCCCCCACTGCCCTCCCTGCCAAGGTGCCTAGCACAGCCACAGCCTGGCTTGCCCCCCCCCACAGGGCAGGACAGAGCCCTGCCCACCCTGCTCCTATTCCCTGTGCCAGGGTCCCTGTCAGGCTCTGAGCCTTCTGGCACATGGACCTGTCCCAGGTCCACCTAGCCCCTACAAGTTGACCTAGGCATCCAGTGTGGATGCTCTAGGTCGATTTGGCAGGGTCCCCTCTAAGTTGACTTAATTTTTGAGTGGGGACATGCTAAGTCAACTTAGCTAAGTCGACTTAAATTAACAAGTGTAGATATAGCCTAAGTGACTCCTCTCTTCTGAAGTCAATATGGATCATTCACTGTAATGAGCCCTTCATTATAACTAAGAGAAAAGAGGCCCCGGAAACATTTGTCAACAGTTTAGGTTCCACTGTAGATGTATTGGTTGTTTTAAGGTCTGTCTCAAACTAAAGCTTACCAGGCCAGTTTGGACCAGTGGTTCATCAAAATAGTTTTCTTTTCTTTTGCAATAGCCTGTTCCTGATGCTTGAGAGGAACCTGAAAAGAAGAGCTATCCTCTAATGTACCACTTCGGTCCCTCTCTAAGCCCTTTGTTTTAAATTCTAGCCCTTACCAGTTATGCAATGATGTATATGGAGGGGGTATGGCAAATTCCTCTCTCGCTTCTGCAGAGACTAGTTTATGTCCCAAAGCATGACATTTGATTACCCTGGTTTTACCATGCTACCTACAAACATTTTGGATCATAAAATTATCCACCCCATTTAGAATACAACTATAGTCGTTGATTCTGCGGCTCTGAGTATCAATGGATTTCAGAGGCTGACTACACACTGTGTATGAGATATTTCTTTTTGCTTTAAGTTGACCAGCCATTAGCTTCACTGAGTGACCTCTGTGTTCTTGGGTTACAGAATGGTCTACAAAAAAGTAGAGGGATTTCACCTGTTTCTCCCTTTTGATGTGGCTTCATTGTCTGTCTCATCCCCCTGGGGTCATCGCAACATCTCATTTAAGAGTCCATACATTAAGAGCAATTAAACTAGGTTTGAAAAGAGGTCACTGGTAGGAGAAAAACTTGCAGCAAAATGGCTATCAAGGTAGCCACCCCATTAATTTGAGCTAGCCGGATTGTCTGTTACGTTTAACCTAAATTTCCTTGCATTTGCTAGGTTTCTATGCAATGAATAATATACCTCAGGCAAGAAGCGTAGATATGAAAGAATTTCAGACAGCTGATTGTGTGTCATGTAAGAGCAGCGAATGGTTCTTCTTCAAGGTGGTTCTGGTAGCCTCCTTCAGGGCTGAAAACAGCAGAAAGGCAAAAGCACAAGCTAAGCATTTTCCAGTCTGGTAGATGTGTCATTCTTCAGTGTTGTTAATGCACAGGATGCTCTACACTCGATAAATTGAGATCTCTATACTGTTGATGAGTCAAGAGCTCTTTTTAAAAAGGAATAGGATTGCGCACACACACAAAAAATCTCTTGCACTCTAATAAATGATTATCTAAGGGAAGCTGGTTCTGCCTTTGTGTAAATGGATGTGGCTGCAAGCAAGAGAGAGATGGAACAGCAGCAGAATAAAAGCAGACAACCAGATTAGCTGAAATCCTATAATAAATACAATACTTACTTGGCTTGCTAGAGTATTAATATGTTCCCTTTAAATTGAAGCAAATCATTTTCTCTCATCTCCTCTTCCCCAAACAGGGTTTGAATGTAGAGCTCTAATACTTTGGCGAGACTCCACAGCAATCTGTCCTATGAGAGGCTCGTGAAAGTGGGACTTCAGGGCGCCAAGCTTCTTGCAAGATCAGGGCTCTAATTTGTCTGTAGCTCTGGAGAAGCCATGCACTTTTCTCTTTAGATTAAAAATGGATGTTGCTGCATCCACCATTTGAAACTAATGCCTTAACTCCCAGTGACTAGAAAGGTACCCTGGGCTCTTCTCACTGCCTCCCTCCCAGTTGACGTGTGCCTTTAAAATTTTAGGTTTCAAAAGGAGAGGGAAAACATATGAGCTGAAGGAGTTGTTGAGACAGAAGTCTTTAGTTGTTTGTCATGCCTCACAGTGGAGTAGAAGAAAGTACGGCCCTAATTGAACAGCATGAGCCTCCTCAACCCAAGCCTGACGCTGATGTCAGCATTTCATCTCATGCTTTTATTACAAATTACTGCTGAATTTTTCTAACCGCAGCTTTTCGTACCATGTTTTCTTTTACATCTGAGGCTTTACACTCCTACCCTCTGCCCCAGCTCATGTGTTGTAGCAAAATAGAAGCAAGAAGCTGTTTGTGAAGCGGTGGGTAGCCTACTGTGTGATAGTATTTCTTGTGCTCTCGATTGGTGTTTTTCACGGCGATGGCAGCAGCATTTGCCTTGCTCAGGAAACTGGTGGTTTTCTCAAGTTGCCGAATATGAATGTGTCAGTGAAATATCTAGGTGCTGGCATGTTAAGCCAAACAAAAATCATCGATTGGTTTCACTGTTTGCAATGGCTTCAGGTTATACAACTGCAGCTGTTTCATAAGCCACGATGGGTCAAATTTTGAAATGTGGGGTGTCGTGGGCATTCCCACAAATATTAGCACAAATGGATTGGATAATTGCATGTATAAACAAAGAAAGTCTGTAGAAGTGCCACAGGACTCTAACAAATTTGTTTATCACATGAGCTTTCGTGGGAGAAAATCCCAGAGATATTTTGGCTCACAAGATGGATGGTTTCCAGGTGCACATGAATATTTTTCTGTCAGGGCCACTTTTAGGATCTGCTAATGAAAATAGAGATGCTAGTATGGATGAGGATCTCTTTCGGTTTTATACCGCCATGTCTAATTAATAGTAAAGTAACGGGGCTTCATGGGAAAGCTAGTGCAAAAACAGCAAGGTGTAACTATAAAGTGCAGTAGCTATTCCTCACTAGCTCCCTGTGTGGATGGTCATATTCTACAATAGGAGTTCATTTGTGCAATTTAGGGTAATCCATTTGGAAAAATGGATTACCTTAAACCGATGGCAGACAAAACTGGCTCACAGCTAGGCGCCAGCAATTTTACTTTTGGTCACCAGAGGGCGCTCCTCCATTACAATCCTCCAGTGGAGCTAGGGGACAGGCTACTAAAATTGGTCACCATGGTGACCAGAAACATTGATTTGTTGAGGCCTGCCTTAAACTGCACAAAGACACTCCAAGTATGGAATAAAAGTTAGTGCACGGAGCTAGTGTGGAACGGCTATTCAGCAATAACTATTCTAGGACTTTTCCCCGTGTAGATGAGCCCTTAGTGTTAATAAGAAGAGACAAAGCAGTCTCATTTATTACGTTTATTGACTATGTTTTATATGGATGGCAAAAAATTGAGACTTGTAGTAAGAATTAAATAAATAGCATTTGTGAGGGAATATAAACCCTCATGCTTCAGCGTTAACTAATGTGGCTTAGGAAACTTTGCCCAGGGCAGTTTGTTCTATAATTGCCTGCTGTGGGGTTGAATGCTTGCTTTAAAGCAGCAGGTCTTGCCTAGATGGACCATTGGTTTTTCCAGTCCGGCAATTCCTATGTTCCTAACTGAGACGTTGTTTGAACTTTTTATCCAGAGCAGACAGGTGTGTTTCTTGCAATCGATACATCATCCATAGACTGCATTCTATGGGATTCTTGTCACTTACAGGTAAATTAGATATACGTGTAATACAAGTATAGGATACAGTATAGTACTTAAATATCAAATCTTTTTTGTATGAGGTTACAAAATTACTCCAGCATTGCCAGAGTAGGGGTGTCCTTTTATATAGAGGAAGGCAGACTTCATTGAATCTGTGATTTTGCAAGAAAATCACCCTCTAACTGTGGCATATACCTGGTTTCTCTGTCTGTTTATATGTATTTCTAGGATGTATCTGTGAAAGCAATGGAGAATCTCATGGAACATGTGTAGAAATGAGGGCCGGGAAGACCTCTTAAGTTGGTCTGTCCTTCTCCTTGCAAATTCAGGATCATTCTGTACAGTGTTTCTGTTCTAGTTTTACGTGGTTCAAGCAATAGGGCACCCAACAGCCCTTCAAGGTGGCCCAGCAAGCAGCCCCCTGCCTCAGTTTCCCCTGTCAGGGGGCATCATGGGGTATTCACAAACACTGTCCCTTCACAGCCCCTCTCAGGTTCTGGTTTTACAGTCATAACAAAGAAATAAAGTTCTCAAGTTCATCTAGTTACCTTCTTATCAGACCACTCCCAGACCTTTCCTGCTTCTCTGCTGGAGCCTATTTCATCCCAGAAGTCTCAGCGTTCCTCTCAAGTCTCCCTAAGGACTCATTCTCTCTGCACTTTCCTGTAGTTCTCTCTATGGGAATCAGCTGAGCCCCCCTCAGGGCTAGAGCTGTCAGTCGGTGGGAGATGCAGAGCTCTGAGCCACTGTGGGCAGCAATGGCCCTGGAACTGCAAGCTGCTTCAGAGCTCTCAGCTGCCATGGGCAGTGGGGATCCTAGAGCGCTCAGCCCCTATCGGTGATCGGGACCCTGGAGCTCCAAGTCACGGGCACCAGAGCTCCCAGCCTCCATGGATGATGGGGTTCCTGGACCTGTCAGCTGCCATGGGCAGCAGGGACCTCAGAGCTCCAAGGCACTGGACTGTGGCAGGTGCAGGGCCCACTCTCCTCCTGCAGCAGGGCATGGGCTCTCATCCCACCCCTCAGCTTGGAGAGGAGTCATCGTCCTGCCCCACCATTATTTTTAGTGAAAGTCAGAATGGTTGCAGGGTTTGGTGAATTTTTGTTTACTGCCTGTCACCAGTCCCTGACTTTTATTAAAAATAACACTGACAGAATCGTCAAGCGAAGATTACCTGTCTACCAGGGACCAATCAGCCACTTGAGAGTAGCTGTCACAAGTACATTGAGTTGGACGAAGTTGCCAGTTCCCTGAGTCATCTGTGAACTCTAAGGCTGATATTTTCAAAGCTACCTAATGGATTTAAATGTACAGTTTCCAGAGCGTGCATCTAAATTGCCTAGTTGGCTTTGAAAATCTCAGCTTCAAAGAGTAAAATGTATTGCTCCCCAAAAGTTAGCTTTAAAGTTTGGGATTTGCTCTATAGAGCACAAGCATCACCTCCCTGTGTTGTGTGTGGACAAGCCCTTGCACAGCAGCAAGACAGTCTTACTTTGGGCCTGAAGCTGCTCTCGCCGACAGTCACTCTATACTGACTTTTGATGAGCTACCCCGGTTTATGCTGATGTAACTAAGAGCAAGATATGCTCTGTACTGTTTAAAAGTTTGATTGGAGAGCGTGGTCAGTGAAAATGTCTCTTGACTGCTTGCTACACTCCATCAGCAGCTCAGTGTAAGGAGGCAAAGTGAAGCCGATTGAAGATGGAGGCTACTGATATTTCAAAATAAAATTAAAATTGGCCTTTAGAACCCAGTAGGACATCTGGGACAAATAAACACCCTGAGCCTGTGGCTTTTTGGGGTTTTTAAGTCAGCCTGCCTGGTTGTGACATTTGTGTCCATGTTCATAGGAGGGTCCAGGCACATCATAAATCCCTGTAAAGAAGGCTAAGTTGAATGAATGAGTCAGTTCAAGTCAGCATAGGACCAGAGAGAATGACTTAGAAGGCTCATATGCTTATGTCATAGAACCATATTAATTAGAGATGGGAAAGGCCTATCAGGGTATCTAGTTCATCTTCCTGCCATTTTCTATTGCTTTGTCCACATTAATTTTAAATCTCTTCCATCGTTTAATAGAGCTCACCATCCAGAAATCCTTCTTCTTGATTCTTTTCTTGATATCCTCCCATTGCTTATATGTATCCCTCCTTTTATGATCCTAAACTTAGTAGGGAGACTTTCTCGTGGACATTTGTCCTCCCACTCATAATTTCATAACTTCCCTGTGGCACTGCCAGGAAATGCGCTCATGGAAAAAGAGAAATCAAGGAAGTTTTGAATGTTAGTGGTTTTTTAATGCAGCTCAGGTGATGGAACTAAAGAAGAGAGCCAGCTCTCTACAGGCCATACCAAGAATTTTGAGAATTTCTGCCAACTTTTATATCCGTCAAAGACTGTGATATCCCCTTCTGCCATCAATTAACCTATACATTTTATTTTTTTTAACTGAAATTTTCAAAGCTCCCTAAGGAATTTAGATGCATGTTCATTTCGGTGGAAACTGTACATTTAAATCCATTAGGTAACTTTGAAAATATCAGCCTTAGTCTTCAGAGTATCTGTGGTAGTTCAGTGACATCCCTCAGAATTGGTCCACCTGCTTCTGGCATTGAGGTGCCCAGAATTATGGACTCATTGTTCTAAAAATGGTCACATCAGAGCTGAATAACCTCAAACCTTCATTTTGCCAGGGGTACCTGGCTTCACTTTTGATCAGGGAGATATGTACCTGGGAAAATTATAGCATTGAGAGGAGTGGAGTGACATGTCATAGCAGGGAAAATGGGACTGCATGACATGGAAAAGCTATATAAGTAGGAGGGGGGGAAACAGTGTCATAGAAAGGAATCACCTCCTAACATCTTCTACAACTTGATCAATGTTGTTGAAGTCCCCCCTTAATTATTTATCATCAAAATAGTATTTGAAAAAATTACTTGGAATTTTAGCATGAATGTGACTGAATATGCATATTTCTTGTACTACACATACATTCAGAGATAGAACAGTGTGTCCTGAAAGTGGCTTAATGAGGTGGTCTTAATGAATGGATCCATCCCTTTGAATAAAAGAAACCTGTGATAGTATGTTTTTTAAAGGATTTGATGGTGACGCAGCCAGAGCCTTTTGACTTGGAAAGTAAGTAAAGTACAAATGATGCTTCAGGGGCACAGAAATGCTATAACTGTGTTACAAGATTCCACCCTACAGTGGGGTACACTGAGACCACAGTTGTCATTTAACTTTTCACATTTCTTTACCTTATTTGAAGCAGCGAGTCCAGTTCTGTTCTCCAGTACACTGCTGCAACTTCCAAGACCATGAAAGTCAGCGCAGTGTAACCGAGAGCAGAATTTGGTCCAAAGTTTTGTTCTTCTGCGAACAGAATGAGCAGGGACTGAAAATACAAGAGAATTCAAGGAACAAGAGTTACCCTCTTTTTTTTTTTTTTATTGCTACAAAAAGTTTGGCACATGAATCCAAAACTGGTCTCAGACTTAATCACAAAAGGAGATGCAAAAGACAAAAGAGAATATCAAAGCTGAATAACATCAAAGAAAATATTCATATGGCAAAATGTTATTTACCTGGCTTGAGCACCTTGTGATTTTTATTTATTTGCTCTATAGTCACTGCAAGATAGCTGTCTAATACCCTCTCCTAGGATGGTCAGCAGGCACTGACCAAGGATTAGACCTCTGTCATTTCAACTAATAGCTCAGGTGACTCTCTTAGCTGCTCACGTCTCTTCGGTGCAGCCTAGCCAGTAGAAAGGGACAGATGCATTTAGCCAGTGCTTTACATAGCCATGTTCCTGTGCAGTGCTGTAGCTTTCTTTTCTGCTTCTAGGCAGAAAACATAAAGGTCAAATCTTTACAGTGAATATGTGAGACCAATCTGAGTGCCTTGTTGTTTTCAGGTAAACTTTCATTCGGTGCTGTTCCAGGGCTAGATGCTCAGCAGATGTAAATTGCAGTAGCACCACTATTTATCTAGGTATAAACTAACTGAACAGAAGAGCATCTATTCTGTGCCAAGCTCTATGTACACTTTACAGTCTCTTAAAAATATGGTGCATACGGACTCTAGCAGTCACCCATTCAGATTAATGCCAGCTAACGCTTTGTCCATCGTTTTCTTTTGCAGGAGCAATGATTTGTATAGGTTAGGAGAATGTTTGCTAATGTAACGGCATTAATGCACACTCCGAATATGGAAGCACGGCACTATGGCCTCTTCCAGGATCAGTCACGCAGCAGCCACACATCTATGCTGGCTTTGCATATGTGGAGCTATACCACTACCAAAAGTATAGACAGGGGCTTTTTCATGCGCTTAGTCATCCAGGTAGTAGTTCCTTTGCATTATAAAGTTTAAAACCTGGGACAGGTGTGTGGAATTCATGCAGAATTCTTTCCTCTTTGCTGAACAATCTTTACTTAAGTTCCTCTCACCATTATCTTTGCTTTGTCCTTAAAAGCCTGCAAAACTTATACTTGGAGCCTTCTGGGATGGGGAGGCCATCTTAGAAAATGGGCTCCTTTGGGCCAGCTTGTCCCAAACTGAAGTTCCCATTCCCATTCAATGCATCCAAAACCCTTATTCGTAATAATGTGAAATAACTAACTGGCTCATGCTTTGATGGGAAATATCTATCTGTGTTTCAATGCTTTATCCATCTAAATAGACATGCTTCCTCTTTCACTATTGGGCTAGAAAGGTAGCATATCACAGACACAATCACCTAGAATATTTGTCTCCATTTGTTATTGGAATTCCTCTTTTTCCTGTTTGGTGCCTCGGATTTACATTTGGTAGAGGGAACTGAACTATTCCAAGCACTGCTTCTTATGAACATTATTGCCTTTCAGATTTAGCCGACAGTATGTGCCATGTTTCTAACCTTGTATGACTCAGTTATTCATCCTATTCCCAAGTGCGTCTGGTTTAGCAGAGTGAACTGTTACTCTTTTGAAGTCCTCTTTTTGTGCCAGGCCTCAAAGGATCTTCCCAAAAGGGGCTTTGCCTTCAGATGGTTCCTATCATCAATATTTAAAACCTGTCATTTTTAATACTATATAAACAGGGTCTCCTTGCGGATTGGCAAAAAGCAGTGTGCAGCCTCGTCTATGAAGCTATATAAATACACTCACAGTTAATTGGTCATCTTGCCTTGTATGAATAATAGATCTGGGTAGTGTAAGCATATATAATAGACCCAGGGTTTAGGGACGCGTAAAGCATTATTACATGGCAGAGGAAAAAAAGAGAAGATGGACAGATGGAGGAGAAAAGGAGACAAATGAAAAAGCATCTTCTAATCTCTCGCTGCCATTTTCTGTCATGTTCCTGCTGCTCTGAATCCCTGTTTGAGAGGAGCCCCTCTTTCAGTCATTCCAGCAGCATCGATTGAGCACAGCCAAAGCAGCTAAAACTGGCAGCAGAGTAGATGGGTAAGATGAGAAAACAATGCAGTGTGTTGGAATCTTCACCTATCCAGTCATGCTTCCAGGCCACCCCAAATGTCTGCCGACTACTGATGCTAAGCAGCGAGTGGAAGCAATTCCAGCACCTCAGGAGACTGAGTCTTCTGCTAATTCATAGTAACTATGCTGAAATGGCCTCTTTAATTCACTCAGCTGTTAGCTACAGTCAGTCATAATGTGACTGACAAATGACTGCCTGCCTTCCTGCCGGTATGCCAGCAGTTGGGTGTTGTCTAGATTCACTACGTATTTCAGCCTGCTCATATGATCAATCTGAAGAGCCAGGCATTACTAATGGCAGTCTATAGATGTGTAATTGAAATAACAGTGCAATATTCTGTCTCAGCACATGGTTATTAGTATCTATCCAGTTAGTTTTCACAGTGTATGTTCTACACCAGGGGTGGGCAAACTTTTTGGTTTAAGGGCCACATCAGGGGCTAGGCAGGCTGGAGAGGGGAAGGGGAAAGGGTGGGGCTGAGAGGGGGAGAGGCTACCGTGTTTTAGACAGGGTGCCGCTTTGCCCATGTGGTGATGGCGGGGGAAAGAGAGGGGCAGTGGCCTCTGTGCTCCAGCCAGGGCGCCGCTGTGTCCATGTGGTGGAAAGGGGCGAGGCCAGGAATGGGGTGCAGCCACCGGGCTCTGGCCAGGCCCAGCTGGAGGGCCGATGAAAGGCTCCTACGGGCCGCAGCCAGCCTGCAAGCTGTAGTTTGCCCACCTCTGTTCTACATGAGAGCTTTTTCATGAGTGTGTATATGTGCGTAAATATATACGGTACGTCTGTGCACATGTATAATGACAATGACGTCCATGGGTAGAGAGCTTTCATCAGAAGGATGTTTTAGGATGTCAAATTGAGCGCTCAAAAATGAGAAACTCCCATAAATTATGGCCACTGTTGCAAGGTTGATTGAGCCGTGTTGCCCGTTCTGTGTATTTTATAGTAGAGATGTCCACAACATGAACACTCCCATGGATTCGAAAAAGGATACAAGTATATCGCATAACACACACACACAAAATATGAAATGAACATGGACAGTGTTTGCATTGTGACTTTTACTTTCTGAGCCCTACGTTTGTAGATACATTTTACAAAAATGTAATTTTCCTGCTCTGAGTGGAGTTAGATAACACGGATCAAAATGCCAGTGACCGGCCTATACTTACTTTTTTAGCACTGCTGCCCTGGGACTAGAGCAACAGAGGGAGATTGCCCCAAAATGCAGCTAAATACCCATTCTCCTCCGTGTCGCTAGTAGTGCAGTGGGAGGGATGATTGTAGCCCAGGGAGGTGTACACACACAAGCTTTAATCCAACTAGCACAGCTAGAGTAGCCAGGAAGATGTGGCAGTGCGAGTTGCAGAACCTCATCCATTCCCCGTGGGTATCTGCTCCCATTGTTCACCACGATGAAACCCACTCCCGAGAGTCTTCACTGCTATTTGTAGTAGCTACATGAAAGATAGGAAGGGTGTGCCTACCAGTGCTGTATCACACCTAAGATGTGCAGTACAGACCTACCTAATGAGACCCAACGAAGTGGGATTTTCTCCCACAAAAGCTCATGCGATAAATAAATCTGTTGGTCTTTAAAAGTGCCACAGGACTCTGTTCTTTTTCTAATGAGACCAGTGTCCTTAAGGTGAAAGGCCCTTCAGAGTGGATGGAGTGAGCATGGCTCTTTTGTACCGCACCATGGGTATTCTTTAAAACAGCAGGTGCAAATTTACTGCACAGTGAAGATTTTTAATACATCTGTTAGTGTCCCGAAACATCAGCTCCATAGGAGCCATTGTAGCCAGCTGTCTAATGAAGTAACGGACACGATTTACCTAAAGTACCAAGGTGTACAGAGCATTACTGAACCTACCTAGCCCCTTCAGGGCATTGAGTAACTGTACCTGCAGGGGCAGAAATGTCTGATTGAAAAAATGCACATAATGGCCAAAGTTTGTGTGTGTTTACCAACCTTTCACAGCTGTTTGTCACTGCACTGGAACGAGGGAGTTCCCATAGACCCACAAGAGTCCAGTTATCCAGCACGCTACTGCTCTCTGGTGCTCAATCTGTCACACTATTCATGAAAATGATGTTATAAAACAGGCAATAACATTCAAGAGTGTCTATTGGTATTGGTCCCTGTTTCTAGCCCTCTCTGTCTCTTATGGGTCTTGCTCCTAAGATACACCCAGTGAAAGCAGAGTTGTCTGGCATTTTTGTTTTTCCACCTCTCTGAGCAAAGTAGCCTAGTACCAATCACCTTTCTATTATTTCTTTGCCAGAGGAGCTCTTATATCTTGGGCCTGAATCTCTTCTCACACAGATGAAAATCAGGATTAAATTGAGTAAAATCAGTAGATTTACACTGGAGTGAGACCAGTATAATGGAGAGGAGAAACGGCCCCTTGATTCTAAAAGCCTACTTGGTCTCGAATTCATGGTTACTTCCTCGCACACCAGCCAGATCCAGTCAAGCTGAGTGAATTCTTCATAGTTCTGAACTTGAACAAGTTGCTCCCATCAGTTAAGGCTTAGCCAGGTACTATGGAGGGTTGTAGATGGCAGTCTTCCTCGAGTTAGGAATGAACCGGTGTCCCAGCAAGGTGTATGTGAGTGGTGATGTTTTCTGTAATCTTGGGCGGGCTTATATATAGGACAAGATAGCAAGACATTGCAGTATTGTAAATAACACAATAACCAGTGGCACATGTTGAGAAGGTTGGAAAATTCACTGTCTGCTGCACTGTTTAAAATGCAAGTCAGCCGTCTTTGTATTTGGAGGTGGCCAAACCAGTTAAGCCCACTGCTAATGAATTATTTTTTGCTCTTTCATTCCTATCATGGAGCACATAGGGCACGTTGTAAGCACATCTCACCTTAGCTGTGATCGATATTGTATATGCAGTGCATGTAGGATCTGAGTGACATGTAATTAGAAAACCATATTGATTTCCGGGAAGGAGGTTGCAGATGTGCAAATCCTCCACATAAAAAACAGTTTGATCTTCAGATGGCTTGACCAAATGCTTTATTTTTGTTAGAAAACAAGATAGCTTGGTGAAAAAAGACCACGCCGAAGGTCTGATCCTGCCAGCACAATAGGCAAGCATTACCCACTCAGCGCCACTCAGCGAGTAACCCATTCACTCCTGTAAAACTCCTCTTAGGCTCAGGATCTGGCCCGTACATCTGTTTTCTCTGGAAATTGGGTGGGAGCAGTGCACTGGTGTTGAGTGAACCTGCTGTTTTGTCCGGTACAGCGCTGCTTAGGCGAGGGCTGTGGGTGGATGTCTGTCAGCACTAAACAGCCTTTGTCTAACTCTTTTATTGGTGACTAGCGTAGTTGCAGACAGAGCCAGCCTCCGATTTGCAGCTATTGTCTGAAAAGCATACAAAAAAGATCGTGGTGCATCCAAACCCATCCCTCAAGCTTTTCAGAGCTCAGACGACAGCCCTTCTGTGAAATGGCAGTGAGCTGAAAAAGCATTTCTTCTCACACATAGCTTACCAGACACCCCATTTTGCTTCAGAGCTATTGTCGATATAAGCAACATCTTAGCTGCCATACGGTTTAGGCCATGGCCATGTTTGCCATCTCATAGCTTGCTGGCAAAATACAGAAGACTGCTGTGTCACGCATTTTCTTCCTCCATTCTGTGCTTGTGTTATTGCCGTACTCTGAAATATCAGGCTTTTGGGAGCAATCAGTGTCACTTTTCAAATATCTGTTCAGGACCCAGTTACCCTATCAGTCACATATGTGCACCAGATCCATTAAATTCCCTGGGAGTCATGCATGCAATTGAGAGGATAACACAGTCCTTCATTTTCTGCGTAGGACAAATGTAATAGTGGAAGAAAGTCACACAATTATAGAGACCCTTGTGAAAATCTGCCCTTTACATACCATCACTATGTAAAAGTGCTGCCAAAAAGCATAGCCAAGAATGTTTCTATTAAGTGACATAGCGTTTGTAAGAATGTCTGTCTGCCCACTTTTTATTTGTACTTACAAGTTCCTTAGTATTTTACCCGGCTTTCTTGCATCCCCAGCAACAGAGAAGAGAGAAGGAGGTGAGGAAGCAACAGGAAAGAGAACAACGCCGGCATTATGAGGAGCAGATGCGCCGAGAAGAAGAAAGAAGGCGTGCGGAGCACGAGCAGGTAGTCTGCATAGGATTCTCAGTGAATCAGTCCCCAACATAAAATGCTGAACACTGAGGTCAAAATTGCTTCTCCTTGGGATTATTGTCTATCATGTATTTTACTTCTTTGTGGGCAGTTGTGAATCACGATTCATTACAAAAGTTTAAAAGCAAATCTACTTATTACTCTCACATTTGATCACTAAAAAGTAAATGGCTTAATTGCTCACCCTGTGTTTTATTGCTTTTCACTCTATTAGTCCCTTCTGTGTGAATCTATCTGTTGGAAATTCTGGAGCCACATAACATACATTTTCCCACCCCCACACTCCTTATATAACATTTTTTTGTTTACTACTATCTCTAATACTATATCTTGGTTCCCAACAAGACCGGTCACTCCTCTTCCCGAAGTTACCTCTTTATAGTTCTCAGAACACAGGGCGTCAGAGGATATTAGAGTAAAAAGAATAGAGGAATATGTGGTGCTGATTTGTCAGTGCCAGCTTTGGAATGGGGTGTCCCTCACCCGACCCATGAAAATGAGATGTATTTCACAGTCCTGAGGCTGTCCCATTGCCAGGGTTTTGCATAATTCACAGTATCCAGAGAATTTTCAGCTCTTCTAATAACAGCAGAACTTATAAAGGTGCTTTGTCTTTGGGACACTGGGTAGAACTGTGTGTGAAATTCCCATCGACTTCATTGGAGCTACCATTGAGTGTTCCATGGGCAGGATTTCAGGGATTGTTCCCTATCTATTTAAGGCTTGCAACACCACTGCAAGATTGGGAATAAGACTTGTCTATATGACCAGTGCTTTGCTTAGCTATAGCAACAGAGCTCCTTGGTGTAGAAGCAGTTTATGCTGGCCGAAGGAGTTTTTCTGCCGACGTATTTCAGCTACCTCCTCAAACAAGGTTAGCTATGCTTCCAAAGCACTATTCTGTCAACATAGCTGCATCTACAATGGGGATTTTGCAGGCATATCTATGCCAGCTAAAGGGTATAGTGTTTTCACTTTGGAGCGTAAAGCTGACCTAGTTTTACCGTCTACAGATAAGGAAAGTGAGAGGACATAGGTGGAGATTTTCAGAGGCCCGAAGGAATCACTTTTTTGTTCTGACCACTTAAAACCATTTCCCTTCCTTTGCTCAGATGGAAGAAACTAATTAAAAAACAAAAAATTCATCCTTCAGGTTCCAAATTCTGAGCTCACTTGCACTAGTGTCAATCCAAAGTACCTCTGTAGTCTGTAAAAGAGTTCATCTCAATTTACATTGGAATAACTTGGTACAAAATTCATAGCTGTCCCCTTTATTTTATTTTTTTTCTTCAGTGAGGTAGAACGTGAAGCTAGTGTAATTTCAGTCCGCTGCATGCAGGTGACATTCTTAATGTTTTCAATTTAAATTAACTGTCTTTGCATTTTTTTGCAGTTGAATTTCTCTGTGTTTGAGCCAGTGTCCCTTAGTGTTTCTGCCATTTTTACCCGTCATGCAGCAGCTCCTTCCTCTGTGGAATTACTGGCTCTTCTTCTCTTTTCTCTCTCCCTCTTCCCCTCTATCCCTGCTGCCCATGTCTCCAGGAGTACATCAGGCGACAGTTAGAGGAGGAGCAGAGACAGTTAGAGATCCTGCAGCAGCAGTTACTGCAGGAACAAGCTCTACTTCTGGTAATGGGAGGCCACATCCCTGCATATCCACTTTCTGTTTGTAGTGTGCCTGTATGTGTGTCCCTTGTCTGTCCTCATACCCTGAATGGCTAATATAACGAGCCAGGCTGTGTGTAGATACCACGCAGACAATCACCTGCTGCACAGATTTAATTAACCCCATAAACCTCATAACCATACAATTCTCCAAAACTCCACTCTGCTAAGAATAAGATGCTGACGTATTTGTTTCATAAATGCAAATGAAGCTGCGCTCTTGAGTTCTTGTGGTTTTTTTCTCTCAATGCCATGACCTCTCATTGATTCAATATCCTTGCTGCGAGCTCCTTTCTTTGCTCAGTCTGTTTCTGTAACAGTGGGCTGCTTGCAAGTTTGTTAAAAGCGCTTGCCGTTTCTCAGCCCCACTGTGCTTATTGCAGAGTAATTTTTAAGGCCATTAGCAGCGTCCTGGAATACAGTCATACTGAAATGTGCTCGCACTCTGCATACCCACTCAGCTTTACGGGATTTGATCACCAGATTTCATTTGCCGACTATTAGTTTTACTTTCTTGACAGGAACATTTTGTGTTCTCTTCTCATGCTGTTTCCATTTTAGACTTTTTTTTTAATTGCTTATATCCCGAATTGCCCTTCTTCTGTGTGTGTTTAAAGTGAGAATTATATTTATCAGTGTTTTCATTTTCTTTAAAACCAAAAAAAAAAACCAGAACTCATCATTTGTCTCTGTTTCCACCGGCTGTTTTTAGAAGAGGGAACTCACATAAAACCCTCCTTTTTAAAAGTACTTAAGTATTAATGATTATTAATTGAACCTTTAGAAAGGCCCAGTGCTTCAGAAAGATCACTTAATTGGCCTTGACAATCAATCAGTCCTGTCAGGTGCTGAGCACCACTCAGCTCCCAGTGGCATCAGTATGAAATGAAGGCACTCAGTAGCTCATTGTTACTCCCTCTGCAAAACCTGGTGAGGATCTCAAATTATTCAATGGGTTTCTGTTTGATCAGCTTAGTGTGAACCTCATTCTATTCTTTGTACTGATAGGCTGCCTGGGAGGCTTGGATACTAAGTTCCCATTTGAAATGTGGCTTTGAAAACTTAACCGCAGGAATTAGTTGGTGTACTTAATACTTACGTAATCCTTGTTGGACCAAATATAAACCTGTCGCAAGGAAGTGTGTGTGACTGCTGACAGCACAGGAGCCAAACTGCATGTATCAGGTCTAAATGCAGATCTTCGTGTCCAAGCTTCTCTATAATCATGAAGGGCTAAAATCCCTTTCCTCCAGTGGGGAATTGACTAGTCAGACCAGTTGACTTTGGTGGAACTACTTGTGCAAGCAGCTGCTTCCCACTGTGAGCAAAGGGTCCAAATCTGGCCCCAAGGAATTGATCTTTCCCATGCCCCTGTTATGAAGTAAATATTAACATCCCCAGCCTACCTTTCCAAAGAGTGTCAAAGCTGGAACTAAACTCTCAGGATTTTTTAAATTCTGTCCCCTGAAATGTTTCTCTCGAGGTTTCTTTATGGTTCAGTCCTTCACTGGGCCTCCACACGCTTCAGAACTGATTGACTTTGTAGGGCTAAGCCGTATTATTTATTTGGATTTATTTTTCACCAAACTGATAAATATCTGATCGCTGTCACTCCCTCGCACGCCAGTCCAGTGGTGGATAAAATTGGCTCACAGCTAGATGCCAGCAATTTTACTTTTGGTCGCCAGAGGGTGCTCCTCCATTATATTTCTGCGGTGGAGCTATGCAACAGGCTACTAAAACTGGTCGCCATGGTGAACAGAAACATAGATTTGTCGAGGCCTGAGCTAGTCTGACTCTATCTATACAGCCTCTCACACCCATCTTGCTGTGTTGTTGTCCTGGGTAGGAGTACAAGCGCAAACAGTTAGAGGAGCAGAGACAAGCAGAGAGGCTACAGAGGCAGCTTCAGCAGGAGCGGGACTACCTGGTCTCATTGCAGCAACAGCAACGGCAAGACCAGAGGCCAGCAGAGAAGAAGCCACTGTACCATTACAAGGAGGGGATGAATGCCAGTGACAAACCAGCTTGGGCCAAGGAGGTAGGAAACACTGTCTATTTGTGCCAGATCCTTACTTATTTGTCCCCACAAAGGTATAAATGGAGAGCAGGGATTGGACATATTCTCTTTGAAAGTCTTTCACAGCAAATTGCTCTTCCTGGGTCTGGATTCTCCTCTTCCTTTCCCCAGTGAAACCCCATGGGCTACTTTCCATCTACAGTATTGGGAGGAAGCACTAAAGGAATAGGAATCTCACAATGCCAGCCCCTATCTACTTTGTGGTTCAGTTACTGTTGAGGATTCCTGAATTCAGGCCAAAACTAGGAGCATGATGCCCTACTCCCTGCTGTAATTATTATAGGGAGAGTTGCTGGATGCAAAGTGACCCAGTGCAGTTCAGCAGTTCTGAAGAGGATTCCTTTCCAATCTTCACATTCTAGTTGAGTACTGAACTCGGAGCTGCTGGTGATGTGTGTTGGAAGGGATTTTTTCCCTGTTTGTAAAAATTATATAGTGCCAAGTGTCCTGTATAGTTGCTGTTGTTTTGTGCTTGTCAGGAATGCAATCTCTGTTGCTAATCATTTATGCAAAAACATGGAACAGCATCTAGTAATGATTATTTTAAAAGTTGTGAGCTGTGAATACTAGATGTAATTTCACGGACCAGTACTGAAGAGATGCAGGCATGCAGTACAGTCTCTGGATTACATGCATACTATTCCCTTCCCCTACCCCAGGCGGGAACACTGTCCGTTATTACGGTTTGGCCTAGAATTTTGTGTTTTAATAGTATAATTTTGTAATTCTACTCCCAGGTACAACAAGGATATCTTAATAACTCGCCTGTTCTTCCAGCTAAGCAGAATCATTCTTCTGTTGCCAAACAGCTGGCATCCTTCATTACTCACAAAGATGCAGTGCTGGAATCCAACATTAAGCCTTCTTCTAATCTTTCCAAGGCACAACCTTCAGCTAAACCAAATCTGCAATATCTGAAAGCCTCAGATCCTTGGAAAGTGAAGCCATTTGCCTCTGCTAAGCCAATACAAGGTCTGCCCATTATTAAGATTTCTGAAGCAGGACCCATTCAGCAACGCACCCAGAAAGGAGAAGGAGCCATCTCGGCACATTCTCAAATTAGACTTGGGCGTCAAGAGCGACCCAAAAAGAATAATGGTGTGATATCCCTCAATGGGTCTCGCTCTCAAGGATGTAGTCCGGTTCGGAAATCAGGATTGGAGGTCACATGCGTTTCTTCTCCTCATGTTTCAAATGGGATAAGTTCACATTTGCCTAGAAACATAGTAAAAATGGACTTTAAAGAACATAATGGGGATAGAGGAAGACAGTGTATTCCCTCACTCATGCCTACAAGTGCCTTCTTTCATTCAAGAAGCACTCCATCATTAAACAACATCCACTTGATGCATGATAACCTAGACCTAAGTTCTTCTAGCCCAGAGCACATTTTACGAAAAATAAAGATTCAAGCTCTTCATAAGAAGCTCCATGCTTCCTCTGAAAGTATCCCAGAACTCCTGCCATCTGTGGGGATCCATAATACACAAATGCAACGGAAAATAATAGGAAGAAGCATGGATCAGCTTCCCTTTCCATCTCAGGGTCTTTCTCCACAATGTTCTCAGTGGAATGGAGCCATTTTGGCTCCTTTGTCCTCTGTTTCTCATTCATCTTCTTTGGATTTACTTTCCTGTCCCCTTAATTCCAATTTGATTCAGTCTTCTAAAGTTTGCAGGGGCAGTACTCCAAATAGCATGTCTTCACAAATAGCCGCATTCTCTGATTGTAATGGGAAAAGTTTTTTAAATTTGCCTGTCACCAAGACATTCCTGTCATCGAGCACTCCTGATCTGAGAGATGTCGGACGACCTAACTCTGAGCCATTTCTGGTGGGTGACGTCTTCAAAAACTTCCAGTGGACTAACGCTTCCATAGCTCTGTAAAAATCAAGGGCTGTCTCCTGGGCTTTTGCTGTGGTGGAAATGTATGGCAGCAAGCAGGAAAATGGGATGAAATTCTATCTTTAATAGCGCAGTTTTAAATAAGCTATTCTAAATTCCTAACATGCCGCTGGCATTTACTGTCTTCAGTTCTGTCTATAAAAGGTTCCTTAAAGTCAAGACTTAGTATGGTCTCTTAGTTGGGACGAGAGTTAACACTGCTAGATTTGGACATCAGTTTCAAATGTAAGGATCTTACTCTGTCACTCTTGCTCATGGTGAGTAATACCTTATTTCACTAGTCATCTCGTTTTCTGGTACCTTAGGTATGACACAGTGTGAGTAAGGGCAGCAGAATTTGACCTTAAGCCTTTTGCTGAAATAAATACTCTAGGAAAGGAGCAATTAACTATCACTTTTTGACATCTCAAAATTTCATAGTTAATCATTAATATATCTGTATAATCAGGTCAATTTTTTTATGAAAGGAAAAAATGCCATGAAGTAGTTTTGGAATACAAGGAACTAGAGTGAATATTTTAGAACTTCAGAAAATTACCCCCCCATTTCCCCAACTCATTATCGTTACCAATAATATCAATCTTTACAGAATTTTCACTAATACCTCTCAACATTTTATATTTAAGGGTAGGTTGTGCAACCCAAACTCTCTGAGCAGTACACTAGTGTACTTACTTCATTAGGATTTATTCTATGAAGTGAGTAACATGATCATGGGTTGTAAAATCTAGCTGTAAATAGTCTAAACTTTCCATTTTCTGTGGACATAAAAACAACTGAGGTTCCTTTCTTAACCACATTTCTTCAAATCATATAGCATGTTTCTGTTGCTATCTCATGCAAGTCTCATTTATTAGGGTAGCTGGCCGTTTTGCACCGTGGATCAGCAGTGATCACAGTTTTTTATATTAGGTTCATTAGGTTGTATCCTACCAGACTTTCTTTTTGGGTATCAAGTTAGTATGTGCTAGTGTTTGCTCTGTTTTGGCTTCCAGTTTTTGGCCATGCTAAAAATTGTACATATTGCACAGACATACTGAATTGAAGTTTTTCTGTATTGGTTAATAGCGGTATTGGTTTTGACAGACCCCTACTTTCTCCAGGATTATTTTAGGATTAAGATCAGCTTTAATTAGGCCAGAGTCATATCTTCGCAGTCAGTCATTTATCTACTTTTGATCTTTTCCCTACACATTTCTTTCTCAGCTGGGTTTTATTAGGAGTGAAATAACTGCTTTTAGCTATTGGCATAAGATCTTGTTGTTTATACCGTTTATATAGAGCAATAGGTATAAAAATATTAATAAAAAAAACCTGAAAATGACATTTCTGTAGTAAGTCTGTTTATCTTATAGAGAAGCGATGTAAGTAACAGATGGAAGAGAGACATGGATGTTCAAGGATGTATGCTTCACAAAATGGCAGTTCCTGGTAGGAACTTATAGAGCATCCAAATTACTTTATGTGCAGGATTTGAATAGTAACTACCCCAAAATATGATTTTTATACTCCTGTATATCCTTTTCATGTGCAGAAGTGCTGTTTCAGCTAGAAAGTCCCTGAAAGTGCCCATGACCAGGAGGATTCACTATTGAATTGGGGTTTCTGATCCATACATCTCCTCCCACCTACCAGATTCTGGGGCAAAAGGCTAAATTTGGGATTCAGAATGGCCTCTTGAGGTAGCAGCACTCAGAGTTGCTGCATTAGTGGGTCATTCCTAGTGCTGTGGGAAGGTCCCATTCCTGGATTTTAGGGGAATCAAGCTTTTGGGGAATTTTTATCATTATATTGGTTGGCACATGGAAAATTCTCCCAACACCATGGCCTTCCTGCTGGACTTTCACACTGCTACATTGCTGCCCATTCAGATATTTTGTAGGGGCAAATTCTGGACTGAGTGCCCCCCCCCCCCCAAGAGAGTCTCTTCCCCCTTTCCAGTCCCCACTCATCACTACTCTCCTCCCCCAGTTCCCTCCTCTGTCTTCTCAGCGGGGGAGTGTCCCCTTTCTCTTACAAAGTGCAGAAGCCAGTGCTACCAGGAGCAGGGTTTTCAGCACACTCTCCTGCGCTCCACCGTACAGGAACAGACTCCCCTTGCACCACATCATGACACCATTTGGCCTGGAGCAGCTGGGCAAAATTTAGGCCGTGTCTGCTCTCAGGGTTGGATCTGTGATTCCCAGCTTATGTGTATATATAGTGACACAGGCTAGCCAGGCTGAGTACAAACCCGCCTGAACCCCGTGGGTAAATACTCAACACAGCCAGTCTATAACGCCACTTGTTACTGTCCGCGACACTGCTGTTATTTGGGAGTATATCTATCCTGGTGGGGAATCCCGCCCCCAACTTGTAGTGCAGAGATCCTCTGTGATATTGAGACCCGTGCTCCAGGCCACCAAAGCCATTCCCTGACATTTAGCCTCCATTTGTACTGGGGGTAGCTGGCTCCACTTTCAATCGCATTGCAGCGAGGCAGCTTGAGCGATCGTGGACGGTACTGATTTCGTACAAGACTGCTACCTGCAAGTGGTTGGGGCAATGGCCCTCCTGGCTCCACGACCGGTGGAAATTTGAGCAAATTGCAGAAACTTTATGGGGTCAGTCGCCCTCCCCAGCTCCCCTAACTGGTACCTGTGCACTGTTTGTTCATATAATTAGAGCTTTTTACTCCCATCTTGCCAGTCTCTGCACGTGCTTGCCGCTTCATCGTCTCTCTTTAAGATACAGAGCTGGTGGAGAAAATATTGCCAAGATTTGCAGCCATGATCTTCACCCTCTGCCATAGCCTGACTAGAGCATAGTCTGAGTCTTCCTTCCTCAAAAGGGAACCTTCGTCTAATGCCCCCCATGCCAACCAGTTCTTTACATGTGCCCATTCATTGGCACTGAGGGCTTGACTTCACTTGCTGTCTGTGCCTTTAACTCACTTCCAGTCCACATCCACAAATCTCTGTGGAGTGAATTGGGATTTATACAACTAGGTGGCCTATCAGGGATGGTCTGGAGTTCGAGGGCTGTTGCCGAGAAAGGTAATAATGCAGTAACAATGCAGCTACTTTGTGCTGTTAATCCAGTCGCACGGGGAAGCTCCACTTTGATTTTGCAGCGTGGTTGTTCTCACTCAGGCTAAGCCAATGCAAGAGAGTTAAGTAAAATGTTGATAGCTTGAACTAACTCTGCAGTGAAGACGCAGGTTATGTTTGTACTATCCTCGAGGTTGCTCCGCAGGGTGAATAACCCAGCCCCATAAATTACACCAACCTAAGTGCCAGTGTGGACAGCACTATGTTGGCAGAAGAGTTTCTCCGGCTAACACCACTGCTGCCTCTCGGGGCAAATAAGCTGACTTGAGGGGAGATCTCTCTTCTGTCAGCTTAGAATGGCTACAGGAGCGAGTTCATAGCAACTTAACTGCACAGTGCAGCTGCACCATTGTAAACTCTCTAGTGCAGTGGTTCTCAACCTTTTCGGGATCACGACACACTTGGCAACATATTGCAACTCTACGGGACACACTAGCCAAATCCAGCCATCTCCCCAGCTCTCTGCGACACACTTACCACTGTGGGCAACACAGTAGCGTGGCCCAGCACAGTGGTTGAGGACCACTGCTCTAGTGCAGCCACGGCCTTAGCTTGCCCAGTTATCAAAGTGTGGGACAGAGGAAATGTGACCACACGCTGGACCTTGGATTGGGGGGAAGGGGATTCAGTTGAATCTCTTCCAAAGGACCCCAGATTTGCTGGAAACTAGGCTGGAAGTGTCCTTTGCAAATGTTCAGTGCATCTCCTGTGATACGCAGCTTTCAGCCCAACAGTCTCTACAAATGCCATTCTTTGCTGTTCATATTAGATTACTATTTCACCTCCTCCCTCCGCCACTTGGCTTTTGGGTTTTTTTTGCACTGAAATAATGTATCAAACTATTTTCTCCTGGGGCCTCTCTGTGACTGTTCCCCATGGAGTGTGGAAGTGGCCAGGGAGGGTCTTGCGCATTTGAAATGAAGCTTGAATTATTGGAGAAGCTGCTGGTGAATTGAGCGTATATTGGATCCTTGCAGAGTTTTGCCCTGGGAAGCACTTTCGTTTGTACTCTGTTCAATGATATAATCCACGGGCCTGCTAGGAAGATGAACTGGGGAGTCCGGAGTGTGTCCTCTCCTGTAGCTGTAATGTATGGTGAGTCAGAGAAAGGAGCATTCCTCCCCCAGTCCATGCTGTCAGGAATCACGGACTGTAGCACAGCCAGTCTCTGGGCAACCTAATGAGAGCATTGGTCTGCAGTAAGCTGCCTCATTGGTTGGAAGAGTCAGCAGTCTCACTCCTCAGCCCAGCAGTAGTTCAGTGGCTGTTCAGAACATTTACCTGTGGCTGTGAGAGCACCTGTCTGCCTGTTTCCATCCTTCCTCCTGCCTTGTTCCAGCCTTGACCCCAGCCTTGCCTCTATTTCAGGTAGCCCAGTCCTGACCTTCAGCTTTGGTTCCTCACTTTGGTATCTGGCCTCTGACTTCAGTTCTGACTCTTGGTTCCAGTTCCTGACTTCTGACTCCTGTTCTAACTGCTGGGCACGGCCACTCAAGTCCTGGTCTCTGACAATTTGAGCAATCCCAACACAAACGATAGGAGAGCTATTGCTGAGATGGTGAGCCTGAACTCTTCAAAGTCTAATGCAGTTGACTTGCAGGCCCAGGTTGCCAGGTCTGTGTGCTTACATCAAGGATTAGTTAAGGTCCTGCAACTTCTGCGCCCATCCACAATAAACCACAATCAAGACCCCTTGGGTCTCCTCCAGCTTCTGCCCAGGCCTTCAAAGTCTTGGTCTACTAAATCAATGGACTCGGTTGTGGAACTGCCATGCTTCCAGGGATGCTCAGTAATCCCAGTTGTCATTGATCTCTCAACAAAGGTGGCACACTTCATCCCACACTGTACTGTTCCAACCACACATGAGACTGCTTGGCTCTTCTTGGAAAATTGGAGGTTTTGCTGCCGATGGGCTTTTTATTAGACTAGGGACCCCAGTTCATCTCCCGATTCCGGCTGGAATTTCTCAGGCACCTTGGCATTGAGTTCGTCCACCCTGTCACCTGCAGACTAAAGTGGAAACAGAGCCAATCAAATCCTGAAGCGGTATCTCTGCTACTTCTCGATTTCCCACCAGGATGATTGCCTTCCTTTGCTGTCCTACACTGAATTCACATATAACAATGCAATCCACACTTTGACCCAACACAACCCATTCTTTGCTATCTATGGCTTTCACGCCTGAACACCCCAGCATTGGTTGCTGTGGATTTAGCCTCCCACCTATACCAGGTGCATTGGGAGCTGAAGGAACACTTTGAGTTCACCAAAGAAGCCTATAAACACCATGCAGACTAAGACCGTCAAGTTATCTCTAAATTGGCCGTAGAGGATGAAGTGTGTCTCTCTACCCAGAAGCTTAAATTAAACTATCCATCTGCCAAACCAGACTAAGAATACCCATTCTGTAGTCTTGAAGGTAAACCCAGTGCTTTCAGTTTACAGATTCTCGAAGATCCTTGACGATCTACCCCATCATTCACAATTTACCTTTAAAGCCCAACAGGCGTTAAAGCCCCATACTCAAATCGCTCCAGTCCGCTCCCGCCACCCTTAACAGTTTGTGATGACAGGAGAAGTGCTTGGTCTACCAAATCCACAACGCGTGCTGACTTAGGGGAAGGCTCCAGTACTTAGTGGACTGGGTAGGCTATGGCCCTGGTGAGAGGTCTTAGGCACTGGTAGAGAGCATCCACGCCCCAGACCTATTTCTAGAATTCCATCAGAAGTACACTGAGAAACCAGGCCATCAAGCCCCTAGAAAGCACCCTACTGGTGGGTATCCGAACCTGCTGCAGAGAAAGTTTGGAACCAGAGCCTGCAGCAGAGGTGGTCTACGGGCAACCTAACAAACGTAGCTGGCTTGAAGTAAACTTCCTGATTGGTTGGAAGAGTCAGCAGACCAACTCTGAAGTCCAGCAGCAGTTCAGTGGGTGCTTGGAGCATTCGCCCACAGCTGCAATAGCTCCTGCGCTTTCTCTTTCCTAGCCTTTCTCCAGCCCTGCTCCTGCCTTGCGTCACTCCAGGTAACTTGATCCTGACCCTCAACTCTGATTTCTGACTTGGGCTCTGGCATCTGGCCTCTGACTCCAGCTCTGACCTTGGGTCCCTGCTCTTGGCTGTCGACATGTGCTCTAGCCACCTAACCTGATTCCTGCTCTGTCCACCGAGGACAACCGCTTGCGTTCTGGTCTCTGAGTCATACCTCCCCATTACATTACTGACGTGCTTGCCCCGTTACTCTGCCACCTAGTCCTCCCCATTAGCTGTGAAATGCTCTGCAATCAGCTACGCATTACTGTTTGGCACACTGTCAAAGAGCTCCAGAAATTGGCTGGAGGACTCCAGTTTCGTCATCCTTGGCTGTTGTAGTTAGAGTCTGAGCTTGAATAATAGGCAGATTTACTGGAACTCCTTTGAGGCAGATTGAAATGAGGCTGTCGCTGACTGGACTGTATCCCAGTCTTTGAGATGCAGCCTTGTTTGAAAGAGAGGCTGTTTCTGTCTCAGCTCTCCTTTCTGTCCTTATGTATGCAGCTAAGTCTTCTTTGCAGGAGTTGATAAACTGACCTTAAAACAGCCACTCGTAGTGTATGCCAGGGGTCGGCATCCCAAAAGATAAGAAGAGCCATTTTAAAAAATTCCTTCAATAACCAAGTGTTTTGAGAACCGCAATGTATGTAGCCTCCTGGTGGGGGGAGCTGGGAGCTGGGCCAGGGCTCCTGCTGCAGGGTCCTCTGGTGTTGGGGGGAGCCCAGAACCAGGAGCAGGCCACGCACTGGGACGCCAGTGGCAGGATGGAGTCCGGAGCCTAGCATGGGCCGCCTGCAGGGTCTTCCAGTGGCCGTGGAGGGGTGCCCGGAGCCACAAGGGGGCAGCCAAAGAGCCAGATGTGGCTCCGGAGCCGCAGGCTGCAGACCTCTGCCGAAGGGGAAGTTTGGACCTTTAGATATGATGCTAGGTGGTCATTCATGACCTAAAACTCTCTTCATGGACCATACATTCTTAGGAGGAAGACTTCCTAAAGGGCACGGTCTTTTCCCTAACTTTGCGTTTGCCATGTTGTTAGTCCCGCTGATACTGAGACCCCCCTCTTCACAGCGAATGGTTCGTTTGTATCAAGTTAAGGACTCTGGAAAATGTTACGATCCATTTCTTACTCAGAGAAAAGCTAACACAGTTATTTCTGCCACATATACACATACAATTTTTGTTATTTTAGAAGCTCGTTTCCAGCACAAGTTTGTGCACAGGTTAATTCGCTCCTTGTACAATTTGATTTCAATAACACATGCATTGCATTTATATCCTGATAAGCTGAAACTATTGTATTTCCATCTGGATGAGCTGAAAGCAATTGGATTTTTTTCATTTCTACATTAGCAACACACCTGCTGACCATGATAGAGGACTAGATACTAGACATTAATTTCCGAACAAAACAAACCACCTTCTTGCTGCCATTTTCATTGTTTCTTTCAATTCTAACTAAAGCAGTCTCTACTTTATTTATGGTATTGAAGGTAAGGACATTTCTTTCAATGGGAATGCACTGTAGATCATTTGCCCTGGATCTTAAACCTTACAGCTTCTCTTCTTCAGATGCATCTGCTGGAAACACCTTCTTGCAGCCTTAAAGCTTTGTTTTCCCTTCCAGATTAAAAGGAACACGTTATGTGTGAAATATAATCTGTCTATTGGTGTCTTGAAAATTCATGCACTGTACTATCTGCCTGGTAACTGGGATTCCTCACGCCATCCACTAGTCTAATATATTTGAAGGATGAGGGTGTTTTTGCATGCTTGGTCCTCAATTGCCTCCTGCTGTTTTTATGGGTCTCTCTCCTCTTTCAGCGGTTGGAACTACCACTGAGAGATTTCCTGATCATCTGATCAGTTTGGGGTCTCAGATTTTGCAAACACAACAGTCAAATGACTGTTGTCATAACATGTTGCAAAAATACATATTCTTGTCTATAATTTTAATATCTTGCAGCAACGCCACATTCTGCCTGCAGTGAGCTTTGGTAGGGTTGGGGGGCTGCTTTCAAGGCAAGCGTGAAACTGTCTGTAACCTGTATAGCCATTTTGAAAAGGTGGTTCAAATCAGTACCAAGGCATTTCAAATACACACTGAAAGAAAACCTGGGCGAGATCTGGCTAGGCAGTTGAAAAAAATGACTGACCTCCATTTGGAGAGACTCAAACAAACAGTTCGGTTTAGGCTCTGGGACAGGGATAAGCTGTTGGGTATTAGGTGAGTTTGATTCTGTTCAAATTTAAAAAGGACTTTTATATTGGGTAACACATTTACATGTAGAGGGCCAAATTCTCTATGGATGTGGGCTGGTACAGCTCCACAGACTTTAAACAACCTGCTTTCTCAAATTAAAAATGATGGTGAGGGGCCAGTACAGATTTCGGTGTTTATACATGAGCCAGAGGAGTAGTCCACTGGCAACACATTGGCCAACTTCAGAACTTCCATCCACCAAGGCAGATGAGTCAAATGAGACTCAAATATAAAGTGGGAGACAAAGGACTTATGCCTCTGGGAAGATCCTTTTTGTTTGTTTGTTCTTCTTTTATCCTCCTGAGAATAACACCACTCTGTGTTCCACTAATATCGCCTTCAGTATCGAGAGCTTTCTTTGTCTATCTCCCAACTGTCTGTCTGTCCAGCTACTCTGCTCAGTGCTCTACTTTGTGCTCTAGAAAGCAATTGGGATCTGAAAGGTAGACACGTGAGGGGAAGGAGTCTAAAGAGAGAAAGATAGAGTGAGAGAGGCAAAAGTAAGTTGGTGAAGAGGAGTAGACAGAGGGTTGGAGAAAATTGGGGCAGAGGACAAGGGAGAAAATAAATGAGAAAAGGAAAACATGAGAGATGCAGCAGATCTGTCCTGCTGGAAATAGACTGTTGAGGAGCTAGTACCCTTTCAGGGGTCGGCAACCCGAAAGAGAAGAGCCATTTAAAAAAATTCCTTCAATAAGCAAGTGTTCTGAGAGCTGTAATGGATGTAGCCTCCTGGTGAGGGGTGGGGGAGCTGGGCCAGGGTCCCCTGGCGGGGGTGGGGGGGGGGAGCCTGGAGCCTGGCATAGGCCACCCGCAGGGTCCCCCTGTGGTGGTGCTGAGCATGGAGCCTTGCACGGGCTGTGCGCAGGGTCCCCTGGTGGAGGGGGGGCCCGGAGCTGCAAGGGGGCAGCCAAAGAGCTGCATACGGCTCCAGAGCCGCAGGCTGCAGACCCTTGCAGAAGAACCGGAACAGGCAGCGAGACGTGCAGGAGAAAAGAATCAGCTGACTAGACACAGTACAGAAAGGACAGAGTGAAGGGAGAGTGTCACATGTGGCTTGTTTGTTTCCCCCCCAAAGGCGGATCTCCTTCACCATTCAAATTGAGCTTCTTTTTTTGGCACCTTTTCTTTTCTACCACTTCCTCACCCCTCCCACCCTCTCTCTGGTTTGCCTTTCTTTCCATCTTTCTTTCTGACTCAGCCATAATGCCCGTTTCTGTCTATAGCTTCCTGCTGGGTATCATCTGTTGCAACCCACTGGGAGGCTAGGCAGCTTCCAGCCTCCTCCATCCCCCTCCCAGCCTCCTTTTGTGTGGAGCTCCAAAATTACTGCTTCTGAAATTGCCACTTTCACCCTACTGATCTACATTGGTAACAAGGAAATAAAGAAAAGGGAACATGGTTTCAACATTTTCTTTTTCAAGTTTGCCCCAGTATGGAAGTCCTTACTGAATCCAAGAATCTCAGGCTCAGTGTTAATAAGGATGAAAGAGGTGCCTGAAACCCCATGCTGATTAGAAATATGGTAAAATGGCTATACAGGTGCCTTGGGGGTATACTTGCAGGGAAGTGAAGTAACTTGTGTTAATTGATTCTCCTCTTGTTGCTTCAGGTAGAGGAACGTTCCCGACTCAACCGGCAAAGCTCCCCAGCAATGCCTCACAAAGTGGCTAACAGGATATCTGATCCAAACCTGCCTCCTCGTTCCGAATCCTTTAGCATTAGTGGCGTGCAGCCAGCGCGGACACCACCCATGCTCAGACCGGTGGATTCACAGGTATGGTGCTTTGGTCCTAGGTCTCTGCAAGTTTAATTACAGGAACCGGGAGGCTGATGGTTCTGGTAAGATAATCACGACGTTTGTGGACTAAAGGGAAAGAATTTCTTAACACATAGTTTCTCAGCCCTAGACTTGTTTGTGAATAAGAGCAGCATCTGCATTTACACGACATGGAATAAAAATAAAAGGATTACAGTTCATGCTGCCAAGTACAGTATGATCATTAATTGAAAACAAGGTTGTGTTCTTTCTTCTGCTCTCCGTCGTATAAAACAGCACTGCTAGGTATGCTGTGATGGGTTATGCATTCCTTTGAAGCATCAGGTATTGATGGCAGTTGGGGACGAGTCAAAGGACTTTGGTGAACCATCGATATGTTCCTTTTAATCCAAAGTGAAACCACAGAATCTGGTACAGTAGGCCTAATGTGGCTTGATGTTTAAGTTTATCAGAAAAAGATTTTGCTGCTTCCGGTTTTTTTTTAAAACATTCAGTTCACATCCACAGCAATCACACATCTGGAAAAAGAGTTGATGGAATTCAAACGCTCTCTGAAAGTCATCCTGACCACAATTCAAATGGGCACTTTCACAAGACATAATAAAGTTGTATGTACTGGGCACAGTTCTGCCCCAGAAATGTAGGCACAACTCTTGTGGACTTGAGTAAGGGCCCCAGGGCTCTGTCAGCTGCCAGCACTGGATATAAAGTCTTTGCCCAAGTTTGTATGTGGTTTCCACAGGAAAATCCACGTGAGCTGAATTCATTCATGCATGGTATCTGCCTCCACTGAAGTCTTTAGTACCATTATCAGCAGTGCTATGTGAACGTTAACTTGATATGTGAGTTCCAAAGGGATCGCCGTGTTAGTCTAGTCCAGCAAATCAAACGAGTCCTGTAGCACTTTTAAAGACTAACAACTTTATTTATCACGTGACCTTTCGTGGAAGAAAATCCCACTTTGTGTAAGTTCCCTATCTTCAAGCGTCTGATGAAGTGGGATTTTCTCCCACGAAAGCTCATGCGATAAATAAATTTGTTAGTCTTTAAAAGTGCCACCAAACCCCTTGGGAATTTATCAGACTCCTTCTTTGTTTTGTTATGTGAGGGAAACCCTGCAGTATATTCTTTTCCTGATGGAGTCCAGGATTAAACAAACAATAAACATCCTATTTCACCTTAGTCTTTTAACTGACTGAAATTAAATACACTTCATCTGTCTCCTTTAAAAGTTTCCAAACATTATGCTTTTTAAAAAAAACAAGGGACTGACATTCATTGTCAGGCAACTTCAGCTATAGACTTCTTTATTTACCGATGTTATTGAAAGACTTATCATTTCATGCAACAGGAGGGATTTAGCCAGGGCATTTGCAGAGTTTTAGAAGGCTTTTTGGGATGCAGCTGTGACCTGATGTAACAAAGGCGTTTTCAGATGAATGAGGTGCAAAGTGCCATCCCAGTTACAGGGCTTTTAAGGCCTGCAAGAGAAAGATTCCTTGGGTCTATGAAGCAGGGAGCTATCTAGCCCAATAGCTGGATTGTGGAGATTCATTCCATTACTGCTTTTTTTTTTTTAAAGCCATCAGTGCTTCAGACTTCCTGGAGATGGAAGCTGCTTCTTTGTATTTCTTTTTTTCCATTTTTTTTTCTTTTTTTCTTCTTCTTCTTATTATTAAAAAACCTAGGAAATTCCATACCAAAATTGTTAGAATAATGTTAAAGTTGCCTGGTTAAAAGTCTGGGAATGCCAAAGTTAAGGTTTCACATGCACCCTTAATTATGTTTCCTTGTGCATTTGAGGTTATTGGGGGAAAAAAATACATGATCCCTTCATATTTATTTGAGGAATAATATGTGCTCAGGTTTATGAAAACTGTTGTCACTCATGTGCAAAAGCAGTCAGCGTTAAGGTTACATGTACAACCCTAACTTTGGCATTTCCTGACTTTCGTGTGCTGAGCTACGCAACCTTTCTTTTAACAATATTTTTGTTTGGCGTTTGTATCAGAAGCCAGAAAGTCCTCAAACCAAAAGGCAGTACAAATTTCAAACCAAGGCGTTTTTTAGTACATTAGAACTATTGAGATTTAAAATTTTTTTTTTTTTTTTTTTTTTAAAAACATTTTATGCTGATGGTTTTGTTTTGACTTGGTGCTTAGATTCCACATCTGGTCACTGTGAAATCCCAAGGAACCTCCTTGTCTGGCTCTCAGTCACTGCACGAGCAACCCACAAAGGGAATGGCTGGGTTTCAGGAGGCTCTGACGGTGACCTCTCACCACACTGAGATGACCAGGCAGAACTCGGACCCCACCTCAGAAAACCCTCCTCTCCCCCCTCGCATTGAAAAGTTTGACCGAAGTTCTTGGTTGCGACAGGAGGAGGACATTCCACCAAAGGTAACATTTGTATTGCTCCTAACTTCCAACGCTTGAAAGAGGCAGCCTGAACTCATCCCATTAGCGCTGTACTATAGGGGACAGAGCTTTGGAACTTCTTTCTCAGCCAGTGGAGTTCACATCCTGTTAAATTCTGGGGCTGATCCTGTGCTGCGCTGAGCACTGCCTGCATAGTGGTAAGCCAGGGGGGTATTCAGCAATTCACAGACATTCAGCAATTTGCAGGCTTGACCCTCAGCTGACAGGCCATAATCTCTATATACATCGGCCAGCAAAGAAAGTCCTCACGCCCAGGCTGAATCCTGAGCAAATCAATGTCTCTTTTCCCTTGGAAAAAAAAAATAATTTGTTTAAATTGAATTATTAGGAACATAAAATTTGTCATACTCAATCAGACTGTTGGTTCTTCTAGTCCAGTAGCCTGCCTCCAGTTGTAATCAATACCTGATGGAAGATTTGTAAGCTCTCCAACAGCTTTATATCTATTATGGCAGCAGCATCTAGCAGTACCTCTTTAATTAAGGCTTCTTTGGTACAGGATTTCGATTGCATCGTTCATAAGCTTTTTTTTGGAGGGGGATGGGGTCAGTGAATTATAACTTGGCTGTTAAATTTTTTCCCAAAACGGAATCAGTTTTCGGCTCAGTAGCACATATGCACAAAAAATATTACTATAAATTGATTACAGACATTGAAGTAAACAGTATTTTCCCATCATTTTAGTGCAGTTTGGTGTGCTCCAGCAAATAAAGGAACTTGCATTTTAAAATAAAATATCTGCCGTTTTATGTATGGGAGCCATGATGTATTGCGTCAATGCTTACTGCTATTTACACTTTTGGCTGCTGTCTTGCAGAGAGGATCCATGAGTGTTTAAACTGGCAGCAATTTTTAAATATAATAATCCATTGGTGAAAACAAGTCCTTTTGATGCTACCATTCTGTCTAATTACCATGCAGAGTCTCGCCTTCCCTTTCTGAGTAACTTGATTAAAAAATGTCAGCTTACCTTCCTAATTTTTGGAATCCAATCAGTTGAGATTCAGACCTTGCACAGGACAGGAATAGTGGCAGGTGCACGTTCTACTCAGGGTAATGGACAGTGATCGGCTCTGTGGTCATCCTATTGGTGTCCTTTGGTACTACTATGGGCTAGTCTTCACTGACGGTGGCAAACTTGCCGCCCTCAGATCGATCTTCCCAGTCGACTTATTGGGTCTGTGAAGACCCGCTCAGCCGATCATGAAGTCAGTCACTGAAGACCACTTGCGCAAGTGGAGTAGCGCTGAATCGAAGGGAGGGCATTTCCCTTTGACTCAGCGCACTGAAGACACCGCGGTAAGTAGGCAAATTAACACTTCTGCAGTCATAAAACAAAGGAGGGTTAGCGGTTACTGATTTACTGTAGTAAGATACAAATCCAGTGTCTCTGGATTTTAGTCTAGTAAAGTTAGGAATTTAAGTTCCCAGAATCATCTTGTGACGGTGTTGTGCAGGTTTCCTTTGAGGATAAAGACTGAGGTCAGCTCCAGAGTGATTGTTCTGTGAAAAGTGGTCACCTAGAGGGACAGTGTTTTTGTCTTTTATTCATTTGTTTGTGTGTGTGAGTTCATTTGAGGGCGCACTTCTTTGCATTCAACAAGGATGCATCAACTATGGATTGCCAAGAAATAACACGTGGGAGCCACTAGAAGCGTGTTTTGCGTGCCAGACCTTTAATTCTGATACTTGATAATCCATTGGAGTTCAAGACTGTCTAGTTCTAGAAGACTATGCATGGTTCTTCTCATTGCTCAAGCTCAAGAAAGTAACTTCAGCAATTACAATAATGTCCTAGCTGAGAACATCTTAATTTCTGGCTTTTGGGGGAAAAATTGGTTCAGTCATTGGGGTACACAGAGCATATGCTCCTTAATTCACGGAAAATATTTTTTTAACTAAATTTGTGTAAAAAGCACCAGGATAGAATAGTATAAGCCTTTTATAAATTAATGTAGTTGGTATTAAATATAAAAAGTGTGACTTAAATTGATTCTACCAAGTAAATTCAGATCTGTGACTGGCACTTCAATTTACCTAGAGAAACACAGAGGCTATAATATCACACTGGACCATTGGCCTTTGTGGTCCAATACTTTGTGTCTGACAGCTTTTAAAACCAGATGCTGTTGTCTAGAGGAAGTTGAAAGAAGCTCAAAAAACCCACAAACTATGGAAGAATCTATCCCTGGAGGAGGTTTCTTCTTAACCTAACCAATTATTGGTCGGTGTGCCTGAAGCATGAGGACATCTCTCTCTTAAGCTAAATAACTTTTAAACTATCTCATCTAACAGTGGATCTTCCATTATCAATACACTGACCAATCCTTTTTGGGAGCCTACTAAGTTTTTTGGCTGTTGTCTCATCTTGTGGCAGGGAATTCCACAAGTAAGCATTGGCCTTAGCTTTTATCATAGGGCCCAAGTATTGTATAAAAGATCCTGCATGATGCTGACAGACACACAGAAAACTCTGAATTACGTGGAGTGAGACAAGGTCGATGTTCCACCCTCGTGTAAAAAGGTATTGAGTCCACAACTCCTTTTGTTATGGAACATTGTTTGTTTTGGGATATCTGAGGTGAACCATCCTATTTTCTGCATCTGGTTTTTAGTGTGTCTGACTTTTAGCTAATTGTACAGCTGCATTTACTGAGGATAAAAATTCATGCGACTCAATCAAGCTAGTTGAATGGTTCAGACAGCCTTCTTGCTCATGGTCCTTATCTTTAACCACTAGATGGCATTGTCGTAATGGTATTATTACAATGTAATTTATTGTTACCTGAATAATTAGCTATAAAAGCTGCTACACTGAGCTTTCTGATTAGTCCAGATTTTAGGTTTGCCATGGATTAATGCCACTGTTGTGTTTTGAATATTTTTTCTCAAATTTGGTATATACATAATATTTTGTAGCATATAAAGCTCACTGCTTGATAGTAAGATCTACTTATTTTTCGATTTTTGGCAACTAAACTGTTGTAAATGGCCCTGGCCTATGGGGGATAAAATAAGTGAGTTTTCAGGTCTTTCCTGTCTGACATCTATGATTCTTTGTAGGTGCCAGGAACTTTGCCTTTTCTAACTGCTGTAAATATTTCATATCGCTTTGTGTGAAATGAATTACATATCCGTGCAGAAATCTGCTGAAACCTGATCTTCCTCAACTGCACGAAGAAAATATCTAAGTTAAATTGTACAGTCCTGATCACTTCAATTCTTTCAATTTTCTTTCAGGTGCCTCAGCGAACAACTTCCATATCTCCAGCGCTAGCTAGAAAGAACTCTCCTGGAAACGGCGCTACCACTGGATTGGGAACTAGATTAGGATCACAGCCCATCAGAGCAAGGTATGGGAGACCACACAGAAAAGGGTGAAAAATAATAATGAAGCTCTCTGTCTTATAATTTTCTTCCTGGTTCCCTAATTTGTGAGCCTCACAAGGGAGTTGGAAGCATTGGGTCATGAGTCAATGCCTACTGAATTGAATGAATGGTCCCTATTGGATCAGGCTCTTGTAACCACCATCTATGCACTACTGTTAGAGGAAACAAAGCATCTAAGTGTAACAAACAAGCACCAAACCAATGATTTTAGGCCCCAGTCATGCTTGCATTAGAATCAATGGCAAACCTCCTGTGTGGCAGCCCTCAGTTGCCTAGTCAATAAGTCTACTAAAAAACAAATCAAAAATTGAAGCACTCTCTGCTCTCTTAACATGAATTTACTGATTAAAATACAATCACTTTGCACCTATGCCACAGCTCGACAGTATAGTATGTTTGCTGTAATTAGTAGTGTATAACGTTCACATTGTGAATGTTTGGACAGTGGGACACTCTAATGTTATCTGTGCAAAACTGTAATGAGTTAAAACTTCTGCATTCTTAAACTTTCCAGGATTTCTAGCTGGATACAGAAGATATTCTGGGTTCATAGCTCTGCTACTGACTGGTCTAGAAATTTGGCCTTTGAACCCTAGTTGGAAGCAGGATATGGTCCTCTCAACTCCTTCCTGCTGCACAGAGGGCTGAATTCAGCCTAGCTCCGTGATGCTGAGGGATGTGCAGAGATGGTGGTAGACACACTTTCTAGTATTTCTGTAATCAGAGCAGGATTCCACCAGCAGTTCCTGGGAGCTGTGCTGCGGGGGGCATATGTTCTTACTGTTCAGTAAGAGTTTGATCTGGCTTTAATTCATGTCAATGACAAAATTCCCATATAGTTAAATGGGTGTAGAAATGGGTCTTATCAGAACAGTGTGTGTCCCCTGCCTAGCATGTGCCGCTGATATTCACTAGTTGGGAGCCAGATGGTTCTCTTAGCTCAGGTTGGCCTATTCACCATTCCCACTTCTAGCACTCCCCGGAAAGATCCTGCCCTAATTTCCCCTACGCCTCACTATGTCTCTTCTCACTTGGCACCAGCACAGCACAGCACATAACAGAATCTAGCCATGAACTTTTAAAAACAATAGAAAATGCAAGAGGCTCAGTCCTAACAGAAGCAAAAGAGTGATCTTAGAGAGGTGAGATTTTTGCCTTTGATTTGCAGATTGTGATAGTATGATGGGCAGAACTCCAGATCTTTTCGGATATAATACCATCTTAAATCTCAGGATAAACATTTGTCCTTGTGTATCTTTGTACCCTGGAAATGTTTGATGTTTTCTTCATCTTGTCATCTTGGGATGAGGTCAAAGGCTTCAGACTAGATGTTCCTAGGTAGCATTTTCTCAGACAAATTACCAACTGTACATGACTTTCAGCATAAGCTTTTCTTCCTAGCCAGTCTCATTCCCTCTGCAACAGCACTGTAAGCAGTATATGTGGCTCAGCATAAGGTGGGTACTAGGGGAAGCCACAGAAATAGGTATTGCCAATTTCAATTTTTTATATATATATAAAATTGAAATAATATAAGTGATTTTTGTTATGGGCAGAAAGGCCATTTACCTATTTACCTCTATCATGGGTTTTATGGGGTGGACTGAGCCCTTTAAGAAGGCAATGTGGCCCCCCAACTGGACCTCTTCAACAGCCTCAGTGGAGGCTTGATAGAAGATAAATGTTCTCTATAAGGAGCCAGAGAGGAACAGGAAGCAGGACAAAGCTGTGGCAAAGAAGAGCTGTGTTGAGCAGGAAGCTCCTGCAGAGACCTTGCTTGGGAGAAGGGTTGGCGCTGAGAAGGTTGATTTCCCTCTAGGAAGGACTGATAATGGCAGATTCTTGGAGATCAGACTGGGTGGGACAGAAGAAGACCTTTGGCTGTGATAGAGGATTCAAGAGCTGATGAACTTGTATTGTGGTGATGGACTGTATTTACTGGCCTTGAGAACTGGCTGGGAACCGCTTCTAATATGAAACCAGCCCCAGGCCTCAGTGGTAGTAGACGGAAGAAAGACCGAATGGAGTTCTTACGGGGCCCTGAAGAGGGAAAAGAGAGGTAGGGCGCCAGAGAGTCACGTCTGACCTTGAGTGGGTGCTCAGAAAGTGGCCAACCCTCTTATAGTGTCCTTCTATTCACCTCCATTACCCATGGCCAAAGAATCCTATTTCCCAAAACACAATCTCACACTATCAAATAACTGTAGCCTATAGGATGTTTTTTTAGAAGCAATGGAATATTCCAATACACAGTCATGACATGAGGAAGAACTAGTACTGAGAATAAAGATGATATTGTTTGACTCAGTTGGTATAGATAAATATGCCTGTTGCTAAGGTTTTAAAAGACGTTTCATCAACTGACCAGATAACAACTTAGCCAAGACGACACCAGCTATACTACATAATGTGGAATTATACAGCTATTCAATGGGAGTTATAATGTCAAAAATACATTAAATCAGCCGTTCACAGCAATAACATTTTTGTATCTTGTCTTCTTGACCTTTCATTCTTCACCTACTTGTCTGGATTCCTCCCAGCTTTGTGTAATCTTTAATTTTGTATTGGTTGTTATCCAATCGTAATATATATGGACATTTCCATACCCTAGAAGCCCTCACGCTGCATGAGCATGTTAATATTGTTATCTTCTAATAATTTCCTGCGTAAAATCAAGGTACACTGGAGAGTAATTCTACGTAACATTCATCCTAGACAAAGTCCAAATACAACTGATCCTGCCAAGAACTCATTTATCATGATTGGACTTTGCACAATAAATGCAATTTGTACTGTTCTGAGCACTGGCTAAATTATTCAGGATCACTTATAACTCACATGGCACCCACATCTCATGCTAATTTTTAGTGCCTTTGATTCCAAACTTCATATTATACAATGCCACATGTATTGCCACATGTTGTTCTCAGTACTCAGAGTCCTACTTGACCTCCGTGGAACAAGCTTCCACTCATTTATAGAGAGATTTTGAGTAATAAAATTAGTTAGCAGAAATATTGCATAAAAACATATGGCACAATGCTGAATAAACTAATTTTCTGTTGCTGTTTCAGTACCAAATAAGGATTAATTTCTTAAAGATATCTGAGACCCTGAGATATGTTCATTGTGTCTATAAATCAAAACCACTTTTTTTTTTCAAATTTAAAACTGTGTATATATGCAAGAAAGAGTGAGACAAAAGAAGAGAAATGATAAAATTGGTAACTTATTTATCAGATTTCAGCCTCTTGCAGTTTGAAATAGCTGAGATATGAAACCATGAAAATCAGGGAATGTTGATGGGCAGCAGATATTATCTGCAGTCAGGTTGCAAATTTTAGCAAAGGAATAAATACTACAGAAAAAATAGCTCATATGCAAGCACCTACTTTTAAAAACAGAATATTTTTAACCATTTAAAAAAACTTTTAAATAGCAGCTTTTGTTTTTATAACTAAAGCCAGATCTTGAGTTGGGATAAATTTGGCATAGCCTCATTGACTTCAGTGGTACTGAATAGTGATGGTATCAGGGTTACTTTGCCATATTTGGCTTTTCCTGGGGCAATAAAACACTCAGACCAGTAAAGTATGTGTCTGGACTAAAAAATTGTGACTAGTCCCAGTTTGCATAAGGTAGCAAGACCCTCTAGCTGGCCCTGTCTGCCATGTCAATTAGATATCGTTTGGTTTCTGGAAACTGCCAATTAGTGATGGAGGGATGAATTTGCAAAACCACCTACACTGCTTTTGAAAAATGCCTAAAGTTACTTAGATCTTGTCTCCTCTAGGAAAAAAGGTGTGTGTTCTTAACTCGAGTTAGCAAACATGAAGTAACTAAGGTGCAACCCTAGAGAAGACAAAGCATGTAGCAGTTGTAATACATGTTAGCAGGTGCAGTTAAAGGGCGAGTGGAGCATTTGTCTTGACCTGCTAATTCAAAAGTACAAACTGACTTGTCTTCACTCGGATTTCATCTCATGTAAGTTACCATGTGTCAGCTCATTTGAGTTAAGACCACCCTTTTGTCTGAGTGAAGATTCATCTCTAGATGTTGATGAGACTCTTACTCATTTGCAATGAGATTGAAGCTCTTAAGTCACATAGGCACTTTTGAAAATGATATTGAGGTTCCTAAGTCACTCGGGTGCTTTTGGAAAATTTTACCCAGAATGCTTAGGCTCTGAAATGCACAGAAGTGTACCATACTAAAGCTACCAGAGTAGTTTTACCGTCTATTGCATGTCATCCTGGTGGGTGTGACCCTCAACTTCGAGAGGACCTGCTCTTTCAATAACAGTAACTTGTTACATTCCTTCCAACTGAATGAAGGCTTTCTCCTAACTTAGCAGAACAATTAGAGCATCTAACTTCAATTCTCTTCATTCTGATGTGCACATAGTAACCCTGACCTGAGGAGAACTGAGCCCACTGTGGAGAGTCCCCTACAGAGGACGAGTAGCGGCAGTTCCTCCAGTTCCAGCACACCCAGCTCCCAGCCTAGTTCCCAGGGAGGATCCCAGCCTGGATCCCAAGCTGGCTCCAGTGAACGTAATAGAGTCAGAGGTAAGATGACTTTTTTTTAAACTGCTCTTTAGGCCTTGATCTTGCAGCCCTTTCCCACTTACTGTATAACCTTTGATAGGTCACTTAACTTCTCCATGTACCTGATTCTGATCACGCGTGTGTAAAACTGATTTAAATAGCTCCACTGAACCCAGTGTAGACAACTATTTTTTCTGAGATTAGGCTCTGATCCTATACCTCATCCTTGCCTGTGACATGAAGAAGATACCTACTCACCTTTGCATGGTGCTTTCAGATTGCTTGCTGAGCATTACTATTATCTTCATCATCAACTCCCCTCAACACGACTTAGTGTTTTACAGGCACAGTGACTACAGATTTTGGTCCAGTATTCTGTATGTACACAATTGCAACATCCTCCTATAGAAAGAGGCAGGGATTCTGTTGCATGAAATATAATGAATTGCTGATGCATTTTTTTCTTTGTTAATCCAAATACAGCTTTTTGGTGTTTTTACTTCATTTATGTGCAGTGAGCATTTCAGGGCATAGAGAAGTGACTTAACCTCTAAACCGTTTATTCTAAAAGTCTTTCAGAACAGGACCATGTTTACACTGGGTTTACATTCCTGGCATCCTACAGTTGTTCTTGAAGATCTTTTCTTTCTCCATCTAATCACAATAAGAGTCGCCAAAGCACATCCAGCCCATTTATGTATATTTCTGTCACAGTCCTGGAGTATAAATCCACAGGCTAAAAAGCACATTAAGACAAGGGCTGCATTCATGCTTTGAATATTTTATGACTTGACTGCAAGTTGTATGTGATGTTTTTGTAATCAAGTTGGTCCCAGGATATGAGACACACAAAGTGGGTGGGATAATATCTTTTATTGAACCAACTTTTGCTGGTGAAAGAGACAAGCTTTCAGGCTTAACTCCTCTTCAGGTCAGAAGAGCTCTGTGTAAACTCAAAAGCTTCTCTCTCACCAGCTGAGTTGATCCAGTAAAACACATTAATTACCTCACCTACCTGGACTGTAAGTTGACATGTCTCTTGTAAAAATAATTACTGCCCTAGCTGATCAGTAAAGGTAATTTATCAGCAATTGCTCTGGTTTTGGTTTTTAGGAACTCTAAATTAGTAGGATAAATTCTGTGAGTAATAACATCCTTATTATATCAGATAACCACAGTGCTTCTCATTTATCATATGCCCAGCTCTTCTGTGGAGTGAATTTGTTTCTTTAATAGAAAAAAAGACAGTAATGTTGAGAGTGCCGTATATGGGGATTAGATTTAGTTATAAATTCTTTTGCTACACTGAGGGAGGACAATGCAGTAGAGTTCTATTATGGAGAACCAGCACTGCAACAGGCTTTACTGAGTCACGTAATGCAATTACCTAAGTAAATAAAGTGACAGCTGAGAGGAAGAGGATTTAAGCTGTTTTGAGCCAGGCAGTACAGGCAATGAGGAAGAGTTCGGCTTTTCCAAACAAGAGGTAACAGACACTGAAGGGAAGAGAAGGATTGCGAGATCGTATGGAGGATCAGGGAACACCAATGCTAGGCTACTTAGAGGTCTGGTCAACTCACAGCTCTAGGAGATGCTTTTCTGACTTGGCTGTGTTTTCACTATATAGCTTTGGGCAAGTCATTCAGTGCTAGGCTGTCTGGGACTCTCCTGTAGGGATGGGGCACATGGAGACTTCCCTTGCACACTTCACTCGAGAGCCATGGACAACCTCAGTCTATGTGGTCTGGAGCAGACGTATTGCACTCTCTCTCTCCGCATCCCAGAAGGTACAAATCACCACCGAAGGAGACTGGCCATGAGACCTCCCTCTTCTTTGCTGGCTTGTCACCACTGGATGGTACAGCTTCCTCTCTTTGTATACCAGGGAACTGGGCTTGGACTGTGCCCCAAAATCACAGTTCTTCTCCACACTCCCCCTGTGGCTGGGCACTTTTGTATCACCACAACACAAGGCTGTGCCAATGTGGCACAACCTTAACCTCTTTATGGTGGGGACAACGCCGTTTGCCTGCCTCCAGGTTAGGGGTTTTGAGGCCTAACTCACTAAAGCGAATGAGGCGCTTTTGAAATCTGAAATTAAAGGGGCTCTAGGGGTGCGTTTACACTTGTAAATTAAGTCGATTTAAGCTTGCTTAAGTTGACTTAATTTACCCTGCGTCTACACTACAGTTTCCTGAAGTCGACTTAAGCAAGTTGCTTAAGTCAACTTAACGAAAATAAAGTCGACTTTATTAAACCTCATTTTAATTTGACTTAAGCCTAAAGTCGACTTTTTAAAGTCGACTGAGGCCAGTGTAGACCTGGAGTAGCCCTAAGTCGACTTAGGGCTACTCCAGGACTCTACCACTGCCCTCCCTGCTGGGGGGGGGGGGGCCGGGGGCCTGGCAGGCCCCCCCCCCCCCGGGCCGGGCCGAGCCCTGCCCACCCTGCCCCTATGCCCTGCCAGGGTCCCTGTCCCTCTTTGCCCCCGTGGACTTGCCCTAGGTCCCCCTAGCCCCTAGAAGTCGACCCAGGCGTCCAGTGTGGATGCTCTAGGTTGACTTTGTAAGTTCCCCCCAAAGTCGACTTTAAATTTAGGTGTAAACATGGTAAGTTGACCTAAATTGACAAGTGTACACATAGCTTAGGAGTGTACTATGCTTATTGTGTGTCATGGCTTGTTTCTTAGACAAGCAGAGGGACCAGAGAAGGAAGCAGAGAGAGGCAAGATCAGTGACTAAATGAAGCATTTTAAAAACAGGGAGGATAATTGTGAACTGGATCCTGAAATGAATGAGGAGCCGCTGGGTTTTTCAGAGGTGCCGTTCTGCAAAAATGCACCACGTCATTCTGCATATTCTGCTCTCTGGTCAAAGACTTTAATTTCCCATCAATAACAGTGATTTGTTTTTGCCCAGGAAATGCAAAGCCTGAAGGGTCACCTGTGCCCTCTCATGAGCCGTCTAAGATGAAACAGGAGGACAGCAGAGATGTGACGCGACCAAGCCGTCCTGCTGTGAGTTTTAAATTATGCCCAGGTAGAATTTGCCATGTTTTCATGAATGGCCATGATGCAAGCTTGGGAACCAGTAGGACAAACATAGTCTCATCCCCACTTGTGAGGTTCTAAATATGCTATACAGCAAGAGTCCACGGGAGATAGGAATGTATAGAGATTGCATGGTTTACAGTGACCCCAAGCAAATGAAGCACTTCAAGACATGTTTAATTTTAAGCCTGTCTGAAGTGTTTTGCTGGATTGGGGCCAGGGTTTGCATAGAGTACATCTTTGCATTGTGTTTATTGTAGGGTGATTTCTAGAGCAGCCTTGTAGAGGGGGCATGCTGTTTTCAAAGGCTTGGTACCCAGCCATTCCTAGTCTCCCCCGTTTCAGAACAAAACTGCCAATCCTTTCTGTGCACTTTTATTTTATTGCTTTTTTGGCAAAGACCTGTGAAAATCCCATCAAAGTCTTTCTTTCTGGTTTAATGTTGTGTCTGAGGTTTGTATTTTAAAATTGCAGAGTGCGTCGGGCTCGATAACCAAATGGATTTCCACTGTTTCTCTCTTTTAATGTGTATTAATGTTTTGTTCATGTTGTTTTTCTTTACACTTCACAGCGTTGAGCTAACAATTCTAATTTTATTTCTAACCTGCTTGCCCTTCCTCTGGCTTTTTCCTGTCCCGATCTGTTTCCTCTGACGCTGATTAATCTTCCCTTACTCCCAGAGCTATAAGAAAGCTATAGATGAGGTTAGTGATATCTTTTCTTAGTTGGTCATGCCTTTGCAAGGTTGACTAGTTAGAGCTTAATATCAAACCATGTTATTTTGGTGCTGACATTCAAAAAGATGGGTAATGCTATCATGGTTCAGATTTCAGAACTGGAAGATTGTATTTAGATACAGTGAGCTAATCTAAGGGGGGAAATTGATCAGTTAATATGCTTTTCTCAGTATACTGGCGTCACAAAATCCATTTGCAGACCATTTGCGCAGAGACCAAAACAAGAAGTACTGTGAACCTTCCTGAGCAGAGCAAATCCACATTATCAGTGTTCTGTACATTGCAAAGGGAATAAAATGAGGCTGGAACTATCTTATTCTGACAGAGGCTGTCTCAACGGATTGCAATAAAGGCCAGATTCTGCTCTGTTATGCCTTATGTGGTGACCCCTTCGATCTGAATCGGAAGCACAAATTTAACCATGAGCATGGTTATGCACTTTTCCAGTGAAGCCATTTCCTAATAACAGTCATTCTTTCTGACAGCGTGTGTCAGGGCTGATGCTCTGTGGTTGTGATAACTTTAGGATGCTGCTTAATTGCAGGTGAATTCTTATTATGAACCAGATTCTCAGAAGGTGTAAATCAGCCTTGTAGGCAGCAGAGGTATGCTAAGACTCTGACCCTATACCTTTAAGGCCTTGTATATACTTGGGGTTTGCACTTCCGAATGGCAGAACCCAAGTGCAGAAAAGGAAAGCCCTGACTTGTGTTGCTTAAGCTTCCCCTCCTTCAGGTAAGCACAACTGATCCAAATTGCTGTTTTTTCTTGCCTACATTTGGGGTTTACATAGTGCAGCTATACCAATTGCTGATCGACAGTGAACGGAGCTGGGGTTACTCCCAAATATTAACAAAGGCCTAAATTAGCATTTATGGGGAGGAAACAGGGCCAGATTCTAATGTGTCTGCAAATGTCAAATAGTATCTTACTCTGCTATTACTCCCCACTGATTTCAATGGGGTTGTAAACGGAGCAAAGGTGCTACTCAGTGTGGGTAAGGATCTCAGAATGTCAGCCTTCAATAGCTACTCAGAGAGCCTCATCTTATAACATAAGAATGGCCACACTGGTCAGATTAATGATCCATCTAGCCCTGTATCCTGCCTTCTCCAATGAGGGGATCGTTTTGTTTAAAAAAATACTGAGTTTAAAAAAAAATAATCAGTGTTTATAATGTGAATTTGGGGGTGACCTGTTAAAACACCCAGGCTGAATGGAAAACTTTTTGTTTTTTAACAGCAATGTAAACTCACCTAAGGGGGGAAAAGAAAAAAAAAGCTGGCACTTCCACTTCTTTAGAAAATGATTAGTAGGCACGGAGCTTAGATGTTTCAGATGTGACAGTGACATAGAGTTCTTTTCCCCTGGGCAATGATTTGATGGGCTCTGTCTGATTCTGAGTGAAGAAGAGTTCACCAAACATGGTCACAGGTTTTTGGCAGCCTGAATGCAAAGAGCTAGGATTCAGTGGACATGGGATACTCTCTCACACTCCATAGAAGAGCTCTGTGCAGAATAAGATTAGAGTACATTAGTGGGGCAGTGTAGGTTGAAGATGATACAGGGGCTGAGCCTTTTTTGGTGACTAATTAAATCTCATCTGCTAGGGCAGTCATGGTAGCATCTTTTTGGCATACCGATGCCACTTAGTTCAGTTGTAATTATCCCACAAAATATTTCCAGCTAATATAGCAGAGTAGGAGTGAATTTATACACAATAAAAATGCTAATAAAGGGCCAAATCCTGCCATGTGCTGAGCAGCTCTGTCCTGAGGGCCTGAGTGCACTCAAATCTCCTTCACTTTGCTGGGAGTTGAAGACACTCAGCACCATGCAGGATCAGGCCCAACGATAAGCTATGTTCTTTCAGGAACACAGTAAGTCCAAAGGGCTGGTTTACAAGGTGGCTGCTTCTTGCATGGTTCTGCACGTGGATTTCACTAATATAGCTGCTGAGGATTCGACAAAGATCTGAGTTCTCCTGAGCTGTAGGTCTTCACATTTAATAACAGATTTTATGCTGGTTTTCTAACCTATTCACCAACTCACCAGAAACCCCAATGCAATGGCATTCAGGTAACTGGGTTGAATTTAGATGGCTCAAAGCTATTGCTATAAAGAGGATTGATTGACAATGCCAGTCTTACAGCCCATCCACATTTTTAAAATCAAAAGTTGCTATGCACGTTTTACAATTCATACCATGTTGCATTTTTAAATATATACACTAAAGATTATTGTCAGTACAACATTTCTAATCTATTTATGAAATGTCTTACAAATATTTGAACATGCACTAACCTCTGTTGTTAACTGTACTGATAACTTGCATTTCCACGTAGAGTGGTAAGTGACCCCTTTCTAAAATGATTTATTTTGTCTGCTTTTCATAGTAAAAGAGAAAACTGCTAGCTAGTTCTCTTGGACTAAACATGAGCAATGCGTTTTGTTTAATAAGAGAGTTTGCTAATAAAAAACACACCAATCAACTCCAAATATGGATTATATTAAAGTAAAACTCCAATTAAATGAGCATTATGATTCGGGAAACTGAACTGATCTGTGTCCAGAAAATATTAAATCTAAAGAAGTCTTTGCAAATAAAAGTAATACAAGAGCACTGTCAGGGTTATCTCATACATTGTCACCTTCAGGAATAACATTCAAACATATATTTGGAACTAAAAAACACTTCCTTTCTAGCTGTCAGATGGGAGGAATTGGTCCAAGAGTGAGGCAATGTATCAGTAAAACCCTACGAAGTGCTCATTATTTAGAGAAAGATGTTAGCATCAAAGAATTAACCACTCCAAGGCAGAGACTAGACTGCAAAATATTGGGTCGCTCATTCTGTTGCGTGCCACTGAGTGTATTATTGCTATTTTAATTTCCAGATTAGATATTAAAAACTAATTAAGCAGGTATTAGTTACCCAAGAACTTTTTATCTGTTGATTATGACCAGTGGAAGACTGATAATATATTTACATTAATCAACTTTTGTGTCTAGCTGAAGGATGGCAACGCACCCAGATTTTTCTAAAATAAATTCAGAGATGCTACATACTTGTTTTCTAACCAGAAAGTAACTCAAGTAAGTTACTGAGTCGTTAAGGCTAGCCAGATGGCCTTGAGAAATCAGAGTTTGTGCCCAGATTTAAAGCTCTTAGTGGCTGCAATTAGTGGGCAGAAATAATATGGACGTAATTTTATATGCACAATTAACTTTGCTTGGAAATTGCAGGTGTGAAAATAGAGATTCATTTTTCACCATTTGGTTCCTTGATGGTAAATAGTGTCAGGCCTAAAATGTTGGGAAAATTACAACTTTAATTGTGGTGCTGTTTTGCAGTTTC
>ML685816.1:6905165-6953760 GCA_007922175.1 Pelusios castaneus | reverse complement strand
CCCCCCCCCCCCCCCCCCCCCCCCCCCCCCCCCCCCACAAACCAACCGATTCAGTGAAAACATCTTTAAGCAGTTCAAATCTTCATTTATTCGTATTTCACCGGTTTAGGAAAACCGAACATGTCAGAGAAGCTGCTTGATTACTTAGTAGTTACATCTATGGAGTTGTCTGTGTTTCAGTCACCAAGTTATTGGCATTGGAAATCAAGTCTTAAATACCATATTATCACTTTAGTCATAATAAAGATCCTTTCTGAAAGGAGCAGGCTGCATTTTATTTTTGGGAGAAATGTGGCACGCTTGAGGCGGCATGGAGATGACTGGAATTCAGGAGACCTTGGTTAAATTCCCATCTCTGCCACTGGCCTGCTGGATAACAGTGGGCAAGTTACTTTCCCTCTCTGTTTCCCCATCTGTGAAATGGGTATAATGACTCATCTCCTTTGTAAAGTGCTTTGAAATCTATAAATGAAAAAATGCTATAGAAAAACAATCTAGTTCCTGCAAAACAGACCTGAATTTTAATTTTGATTTACTTTACTGGCACATATAGGACGTGATCAAAGGCCCCTGAACTCATGGAGTCTTCCCTTTGACTTCAGTGGGCTTTGAATCAGATTCTCTGTTTTCAGTTGTGAACCTCTACCCATGCTCTTTAATATAGAATATGTTCTTACGTCTTTCTCAAAGCATGGATGAGATGATGTTTGTCAGTAATACAGTTATCTAAAAAATTATCCTCAAGTTTGTTGCCATGTTGCTCCTGATTAGTGATGGTGGGGGACAAAAATGTCTGAGAGAGGAAAACTCCCTTCCCAGATGTTGATGTCTTGCTGCCACAGAAACCAGAAGTATATCTGTATGTATTGCCCAATCTGAACTCAGTTACACTTGCATCAAATGAATTTGGTATGGTTGCATGGGAGTAAATCAAAGGCGTTGTAGCTGCTGGTCAATAGAGTGTAACTGGGAGCAGCATGTAGGGATGTCCAGTCCCCATACTAAGTCATTATTATGCGATAATGGTGACTAACCTCAAATCAAATAAAAATCCCCTCTGAAGTGGTAAACAGTCATGCTGTTTCCTTTATTCCTTTGAATGACTGATAGTTTCTCACTGCAACAGACACCAATTAGGTCTGACTTTAGGGCAAATTTAAATGTCAATAGACCATTTGATTTGATCTGTGCAGAATTAGGGATTAATAATTACTCACTTCACTTAATGCTGCGAGGGCTTCATTTTGAGTTTCTAATCCGAATGATGCCCCAAGAGTTGATTATGTCCTTAAACCAGGAAAAAGAAACAACTAAAGTAGAATTTGCTCTGTGAAATGTTACAGTTTCTGTATTAAAAAAATCATCTGGATTTTCAGTCTCAATTATATGTTTTTCATATTTTTTTTCTTCTGCTGCTAAGGGGTAAATTTTAAGACCTCCCTGTACATTTTTAATTAATATTGTTACCCTGGTCACTCTGCTGGAACAGTATACTGGAGATTTGTGGAATGTAGTAGAGAGAGAATATGGCCATAAGAAAATTGTGGAATTTAGTATTTTTCAATGAGTTTCTTTCTCCCTAATCCTTTATCTCTGACCGAATGCACTGATGGCTACATCGGTCACTAATATAGGGAGAAATGGTAAGACAGACAATTGCAATGCGTTGTTCATCATGTGCATGCCATGTGCAATAGAGTTCTCTAACCCATTCTAATTAGAGCTCTCATGCTTTTTTTTTGCCTTACTGCTTCCCCCTGCATTGCTATAAAAGCATGTAAGATAATAAAAAGTCTATATTCTACACGGTGCCTGCAATGTCCCTTGTACTAAAGTAACTGTCTATTCTATATGACTGTCAGGTCTAAGGTTTCATCCATGTCATCATGGTAAACTGAAAAATTACTTCTTTTTTTTAAGACTTCTACTTTTTCATTTTTTCCGTAACTTTCAGGCTAGGAGGTATTGTACGTTTCACATAAAGCATTTAAGCTATTTCTGCTGAGGGCCTTTTTCAAATTGTTGTGGTTGACTCAGAGCCATGACTCAAAAACTTCACCCAACTTGGTGCTGCAGTGAGCTGAGCAGTTTGACTCTGCTGTGTCACTGTTTCCCAGCTACTTCCAGCCAACTTAGCCTGATGATTGAAATGGATCTTGCCTTGGGGATTGCACCATTCTGTCAGAAGTGCATCCACTGCTTTCTTTCCAATGGCATTTATAGCAGAACAAAGACCATTATGGCGTGTCTTTAGAGACTCAGGACAAGACAGAGTGCTGCAGGAAAAATTCTCCAAACCTATCTTTGAAATAACCTTGTTTTCCAGTTTACTATGATGGTGACTGAACTTCACCTTTTCAACAAATATAATTTTGACGTGTATATACATATGTGTTTATATATATATATATATATATACACACACACACATGCATATTAAAAATAAGTTGATTGATTGGTTTTCAACAAGCATAAAGTCAGTTTTCTTTTGTTTAATAAATGCTACACTCTACAAACATTGTTTTATGTTTGTTTGATGTTTGTAATAATTCTGTTATGCTATTTCTTGTTGCTCGTGCTGTAGCATTGGCTTTTGAAGAGATGTGTGTGACATTTTCTTGCTTTAAATACCATTCACGGTGGCTTTTAATTGTTTTTTCCCCCCTCCCCTTAGGACCTGACTGCATTAGCCAAAGAGTTGAGGGAACTGCGCATTGAAGAGACCAATCGCCCTCTGAAAAAGGTGACTGACTACTCTTCCTCCAGTGAGGAATCAGAAAGCAGTGAAGAGGAAGAGGAAGATGGTGAAAGTGAAACTCATGATGGGACGGTGCCTGTCAGTGACATCCCAAGACTTATGTAAGAGACTAATTATTTAAGGCCTAGACTGTGAAATTCTAAAATGCTTTTTACCTCAGGAAGTCATAATTGATATATAGTTGTTCTGATGTGGTCTATGGACCACTGGCCGCCTGCTGGTAGTCATTGGAGAGTTACATGTGCTAGTTTCTTTTCCTTGCTGCCATGTGTTCCTCTATCTAGGTTCTTCACTCAGAATTTAAAGTTTAAAAATGTGTCAGTAGTACTTCATTGATTTTACTTTCCCTGTAGGCAATTGCTCTCATAGTTGCCACGTGCAAACATGAATGGGAAAAGAAATGATCTTAGGACTCGCGGTGCTAAGATGTGGGCTGCATAGTTGAAGGTTTGAGAACCAAGTAATGTCACACTGACCTTTCTATCCCTATTCCTTTTGGTGAGGTGGTGCCAATATTCCATCTTTCTGAGTTCAGTGATGGGTCCTAGGAGTTCAGTCACCACTTCAGGTCATTCACTGACTCTGAAGATCAGTCATTTTATAGGTCCCCCTGGAAAATTATTTACTGAAAGAGATCAAATTCTCAACATTGCACTTAAATTGATGGGCCTAATCCAACTCACAATGAACTCAGTAGCAAAACTCCCACAGAGTTCAGCGGGAGCCAGATGAGGTCTACTGGAGTTGCCATAATAACTGTTAATGCTTTCCATCTTTCAGAACTACAACAGAACAAAAGCTTAAGGGCCCAATCCCGGAATAGTGTGGCACTTCATCAAGTTTCATTCTATCTTTATGAGCTAGTCTGTGGCCCAGATAGTCATATCTGAGTACCTTGCAATGATTTATGAATTTATCTTTACAACACCTTTCTAAGATGGCAAAGTATTATGAACCCTATTTAACAAATGAGTTAGCACAGCTGTGAAACCCAGGTCCAGCAATTGTAATTCCAGGTTTACATAGCAGTGTGGATGCTCAAGCATTGACTTGGGAACACCAAGTCCACAAACCCAGGTCCTCCAAGGTACATCTACTCTGGAATAAAAGACCCACAGCTGTCAAGGACTTGTGGGACTTGGACTGCAGGGCTAAAAATTGCTGCGTTGACATTTGGACTCAGAGGGTCCTCCCCCCACATTGGGGTTCCAGAGCTTGGACTCCAGAGCAAGCCCAAATGTCTACACAGAAATTTTACAGTCCCACAGCCCACGTTCAAGTCAACTGATGTGGGCCAGCTATCGGTGTATGATGTGCTGTGTAGATGGATCCACGGACCCAGGCTCAGTGTGCAGTGTAGACGTGCCCTTCGGTTCCTTGTGGTACACCCCGCCTCATTCTATTTTGAAATTAGATGCAGAGAAAACACATTTTTCTACATTAATGACAGAAATTTGCAATACTAATGTCTTCCATTATACCCCCAGACCAACAGGTGTTCCTGGAAGCAATGAGCCATACAATGTAGGAATGGCATCCCATGGTCTAGAAACATCCCATGCAGATACATTTAGCAGTGTTTCAAGGGAAGGGACTTTAATGGTAAGGGAGGTAAGTAGGAGTTAAGAGTTTCTATGGAATATCTTCAGGAAGTTTTGTCTTTGTAAGAATGAAAAATAATCATATTGTGCATTTTAAACAGAAAATGATTGATTAAATTGTGGTCATTAATGGCTCAGTAATGTAATTATACAGTTTAAATATGTGTGACAAACACACATGATTCTTGAAACTACAGACAGCAGTGAATAATAATACTAGAAGTTAGGAGAAGATTTTTGTCTAATTTACTCTGCTGTAAAAACAGAGAAAGTCCAGCCCAAAGGAGATCCCCTCAATTTATACCATTGTTAGAGAGCTGGGATCCAGCCCAAAGTTTCCCTTTCTCCTCACCATTTTTCAACCCCACTTCACCTTCATTTAACCATCTGCCAGAGACATTCATTGATTTAGTATAATTATAACTTCTTCTCTGAACAATCTAATTGCTTGTTGCAATCTTGGCTTCTGTACAAGGAGGACCAGAATAACCTAGAACACAGTGTCTGTGAAGAAGTCTCCTGATTGTACCTCAAGTATGTCATCAAAGGCCATAATAAACTTGACTTCTGGTTTTAAAGAATTATTGAGGGAAAGCTGTGGTGCTCTCACAGAGCATTTTGGGTTCATTTTCAGCTTTTCCAATTTGGAATCTTGGTCCATCACATTCATTAAATCTCCCCAAGTTAATTCTGTGTGGCTCCTGTTCCACCATGCTTGATTCTCAGCTGGATATACTGGGGAGAAGGGTGGTTTGAAAACAAGGATGATTTAGAGAGACTACTTTGATTTCAACTTCATTGTGACAAACCTGCAAGACCAAGGAAAGCATATAAGAGAAAATTACCCATGAACAAGCCACCTCAGATTCTTTTTCTGATGTGACTCTTTATCATCCTATAGCTTTTTCCTGTAACAGGCTGGTGGTGTTTCTGTGAAAAGCCCCACTGTGTTGGCAGGGGATCCTGTTGTAGGGAGGGATAATTGGATTTTGCTGAGTCAGTGCCGCCGGTGACTCATTAACCTGCCTGAACATAAAGTAGAGAGTGAGTGTGTGGGAGGAAAAGATCTAGGCAGTCGGGTGGGTACTACTTTAGGAGCAGCCAAGCCTGTGGAGTAGGTTTGAACCCATCTCGGATATATGACTGTTTAGAAATAAAGCCAAACCCCAGGAAGGATGTGCGTTTACCCTTTACATAGCAGGAGAACTTTGTTTTTAGAATACATTGGAAGAGATGCCTACTCACCGTCCCAAATGTTCTTACAGTAATAAAGCATCAATCTGCTCCATCGATTATTTTTTACTTTGTGAGGGGAAAGAAGTCTTTCCAAGAGCTAGCCTAGGTGACATATGAACAGGCACTTGCCTTCCAACAGCAGATAATTTAATTGATAGCCCTCATCAAAATATTACTCCAGGCCACGACAGGGATGAGGAGTCTGGTGCTATGGTCCCAAACTCTCCACCAGCCAAATGTTTTTCATCTGGAAGTTGTCATTTGCAGGAAGAATATACAAAGAAAGGTGAGGGAGCTCTTTGCTCCTCCTTTGCTCACTGAGACCCAAAGCGAGAGAAATTCCATGCAGCTCTGGAACAAAGAAACAGCAGAAAAAACTTCACAATGTGAACTTCACTCTGCCACTGAATCATATATGGATTCCATGCAAAATGGGTACATTGTATAAAATCCATCTAATCCACTGCTGTCCTTTAGCCTGTTTGGTACAGAGATTCTTGAAGCATAGTGATGCCTGTCCATTTTCTCATGGCAGTGAAGTTTAATTAAATTGAATACCTATATAAGCCACTGCCATAATGAACCAGTCGCTTTTGAAATCCTAGTATTAAACATGGCTACTGTAAAACTTGCTTTGCACAAACAACATCGTATGAGAATACTGGTGTCAGATAAGGTCCTTAAAACGATCAGGCAACAAGCAGCTGAAAAATAGAACTGGTAATAGAAAATGTAGTGTCATATACAGATCTTCCTGTTGCTCTCTTAGGCTGCATCTACACTGGTAAATTAAGTCGACTTAAGCTTGCTTAAGGAAAATAAAGTTGACTATATTAAACCACCTTTTCATTAGACTTAAGGCTTAATTTGACTTTTTAAAGTCGAATTAAGCCAGCGTAGCCCTGGAGTAGCCCTAAGTCGACTTAGGGCTACCCCAGGACTACACCAATGCTCTCCCTGCTGGGTGGGGCACAGGGGGAGCCTGGCATGCCCCCCAAAGGGCAGGGCATGTGGGCAGGGTGTGACACTGTCTGGATTTAGGGAAGCATTTATGATATTTTCTATTCATATATCATAAATGCTATAATCCATAGGAACTATGTCATGTTTGGTATCAATAGAAAGGTAGTAATTTGCTGGGAATGATTATATAGTTTATGTCTAGGAATTCTATTTCGATTAGAAGTTAGGAATTTGGTGTTATATCTATACTTTAACTTGTATGATTCTGTGGGAACGCCCCAGACAGGATGTCACCAACCATTGTCTCCTTAATGTTAAGGAATCTGCCAGGTGATATGAGACCAGGGAGTAACCTGATGAGCCATTAAGGACATAAGGAATACAACCATTGTGTCCTTAATGGCTCATCAGGTTACTCCTTGGTCCCATATCACCTGGCACCTATGGATTATAACATATGATAAATGCTTCCCTAAATCCAGACAGTGTCACACCCTGTCCACATGCCCTTCCAGGGTCCCTGTCCCCCTTTGCCCCATTACACACAAGGGGTGCCCCCCCGCCACCGTGGGCCTGCCCAAGGTCCCCTTAACCCCTGCCAGTCGACCTAGGCATCAAGTGGAGACGCTCTAGGTCAACTTTGCTAGGTCCCCTTTTAGTCGACTTAATTTTATAGTGTAGAAGCACTAAGACGACTTAAAAGTGCAAGTGCAGACATAGCCTTAGGGTGTGTCTACACTTGTAAATTAAGTTGATTTAAGCTTGCTTAAGTTGACTTAATTTACTCTGCGTCTACATTACACTTTCCTTAAGTCGATTTAAGCAAGCTGCTTAAGTCGACTTAAGGAAAATTTAGTCGACTTTACTAAACCTCGTTTGAACTCGACTTTAGGCTTAAGTCGACTTTCTAAAGTTGACTTAAGCCAGTGTAGACGTGGAGTAGCCTAACTAGTTCGAATTAACCCTTAGTTTGAATAGCATATTCAAATGTATTAGTTCAAATTAAGGAAGTCCTTAATTCGAACTAATTTAAGCCTAGTGTAGCCATGGCTTAAATTAGTTCGAATTAAGGTTCCTTAATTCGAATTAACTTGCCAGTGTAGACATAGCCTTAGGACCTTATCCAAAGCCCAGTATAGTCAATGGAAAGACTCTTGCTGGCTTCTATGGGCTTTTGGATCGGGTTCTCTCTGCCCTCTTCCATGCACAAGGACAATGCGCAGCTTAGAGGTGAAAGATGTTCAATAATCAAAGGACATGTCCCTTGCTAACTATTTGTGCTCAACTGTTTGACCTTGTATTTAGCTGTGACATTCTTACTACCTTTCCTGGGTCTGAAGAAGACCTCTGCATAGCTCAGAAACTTCTCTCTCACCAACAGAAGTTGGTCCCATAAAAGATATCGCCCACCTTGTCTCTCTTAATATTCTGGGATCGTCACAGCTACAACAACACTGCATAAAACAAGTGGCTATCGCACTTGTCAGCAGCACGATTTACCCTCGTCAGATTGTGTTTTTGCGGGAGGCTTTACAAACACTTTGAATGGATCCACCTCCTTAGTTACAGAAATTCATATGCTGCACATGTAATTGCTAATACAAATAGGAATGGGGGAAGAACTTCCATAACAATACGTACCTGCATGGGAAAAACGCATGCTTAGAGAGAGTGATTACTTGTTTGAAAGAAACAAGACCCTTGTCTGCAAAGGTATGTGAAATAGACAGTTACTTGGTGGACTCAGGAAAGGAGTTATGTCTTGGAAAAACAGAGATTGACCTTAAATTCCAAACCTTGATGAGCCCCCAAAAAAATGTTCAGGTAAATCATTCCTTCCTCTATCGTTGATACTTGATTAACTTGAGAATTTGACCACTGCAAGGATCAGGGTTGTGGCATCTGTGGCTGTATATCACAACCCAGTAATCTTTCAGGTACAATAGCCTGCTGAAGCATTTCTCTATTCACTGACGTTAGCCACAGCTAGTGAAATTGTCGTACTGTGCCATGAGTTCTGCTGGACTCCTAATTCTCCAGACACGTATCGGAGATGGGTTGTGCAGCTTAGAGAGAAGATTTGCTTTGTTGGTTGCCAATGGGGGCCTGTAGAAGAGGAAAGAATTAAATGACACTTTCTTGGATTAGAACCTTTACCTAAAAATGTTTATGGAGTGGGTTTTTCTCCTCTCCCCGGAGGCATTTAAGCTTTGTTGAAGCTAATAGGCACCTTGTGTGTATAGCAAGACAAGAATAGATCTGTTATTAACATGCTGATGCTGTTCACTGCTATTTTGTACTCCAAACACCTTCTTTTGGAGTTGTATTAGTGATTCTGGGAATCCTGCGACCAGACCACTTAGCACTGTAGCTTTTAAAAGCCAGAGGGACCAGATCTGCTCCCCATCATACAAACACAGATCCCATGGAAGTCAGTGGGCCTCAGCCTGTTTTTAGGCACAGATGACCATGGGCTGATTGGGAATACCTTTGGGGTCAGGGGAGTTTGCATCTGCATGCACAAGGGTAGATTTTGGTCCACAGTTACTTTGTTACAAAAAGGTTGATCCGAAATTATCATGATCAGACTTCTCCTGTTGGTGTAACGTGGCTAATTGCTTCTGAATTTACTTTGTGATTAATTCTCTCTTTCTCCTGTTTTATATTTTGCTGCTTGCCAGATTTGCATGGGGAAACTATGGCAGAAAGGGCTCCTGCTCTGTGCTTGCTTTGGAATCTGGGTTACTGCAGTATATCTTTTGTTTTTTTCCCCCTCTCCTCTTCCTTGTACCTTGTGTCTCTGCAGACCACTGGCGAAAAAAAGCATTCCAGCCATGCAGCCAGCAATGGTTTTGCAGGACACATCAATCTCCCTGATCTGGTGCAACAAAGCCACTCGCCTTCAGGCACACCGACCGAGGCCCTGGGGCGCGTCTCCACGCATGCACAAGACATGGACTCAGTGGCTGAAGTAGGTGGTGGGGCCTCTTTCTTACATGGCTATTCCTCTTCCTGTTGCTTTGAACAAGTATTAACATCCTCTGAGGAAGGACCCATCTCAGTGTTTTCCTGCAGTCATCTCTGCTCTTCTCTCTGTTTCAAGTCTTTGATTATGAATGTAGTTGAAGCAACTTGGATTCCATTTAGGAATAGATATATCATTCTGTGTTTCAATAGTGGAAATTTGCACTAGGGCTCATTCCAAACCCAGCTATTGATGTCAGTGTTTAGTGATGATAGGCCTGAACCAGACAACCCAGAAGTTTGTGAAAGTGCAGATCTGAGTCTGAACTTAGCAAGTTGGAGTGAAGTCTTGACCCTATTAAAATCGTTTTACTATTAACTCCACTGGAGCCATGAGTCCACCCTCTGGCTCATCTCTAATGGAAAGATGAATTAACAGATTGATTAGATGATGCAGTGAAGCTCTTTAGGTCAAAAATGTAGCATACCTTTCGATTTGCGGGTGTTCCCATTCAGGAGGACGTGATTGTCCTACCAGCTGCTTGGCAGTGAAGTAGTTAAATGTGACTTTTGCAGCATAGAATACAAAAATCCTAACAAACTCAAGTTCTTATCAGTGAGTCAAAGCCTGCAATTCACTGTCACTTACTATATATCATACACACTTCTCTTTAAGCTAAATTCTGCTCTCAGATGTGAGCCCGCATCACCCAGTATTAAGTAAAACCTGTGGGTGAATGTCCAAGAAAAAATAGTTTTTATTTTTATATATAGGATATAGAATAAATTATTTACCTTATTCTCTCCAGTTCAGATTACCCAGCTGTTTTAAGGATCTTTTAATAATAATAAATAAAAATATCTGCTTGGAATAAGTGATCCTTTGAAAATGTAAGGCTCTATGGTATATGTTGTGGCTTAAAGGATTTATCTGTTTCCTTTTAAGGACAAGAGGGAGTCAGCTGTTTATAAAAAGCAAATATTTCTGAGGTTATTCTGAGTCTGCTCTTAAAAATGGAGACACAACATGAAGGCTTTTTATTTAAATACATACATTTAGAGTGTGTGAACCAAAAAAATCCCGTAAATTTCAAAAATAGCATTTCTAGGGCTGGACAAGCTGAGAGTGGGCGTAAGCTGAAAGTGGTTCAGACTCAGAATGACAAATGATACCGCTAGCAGAAATCTCCTATCAGAGCAGGAATCTGCAGAGATATGTTCTTGCATGGAAGTTTAGCATGGAGGATGAAACTCACCACAGGGAAAGTGTCCAATCCATACATGGGGTCTGTGTTGTCAATGGGTTTATGCAGGCTTGCCTGCGTACCCCTACACAACAGGGCAAAGTTTCCCATGCTGGCCTTGCATAGGCTGGTGTAGGAGGCCATGTTGAGAAGGGGCTTCAGAGTCTCATGTACACAGATCCAGTGACCCCAGCACCTCATACAGCTGGCATATAGGAGCTGCAGCTGCTATCCGGGCCCACTGGTTGGAGGAGTAGCTGCAAAAGTGCTATGGGGTAATACTTTGCCCTGGCCCTGTTTTGTGGGGGTAGAATATTCTGTATGGGTGGAGTAGATTTCTCCTTTAAGGAAAAGACTTTGGGAAGATGGTTTATAAGAGTGGCAGTTTATTTATTTATTTATTTATTTATTTATTTATTTTTCTACATGATTTCACCATCACACGTGTATTCCAGCAGCCCTCTGGCAGACTCAGATGTTCATCCCTGGGAAACAGTGTCAGTCATGTTGAGTAACGCCAAAGATAATACAGCAAAAGAGACCCATGGCTCCTTAAAGACTAACAAATGTCTTCGGGCCTAAGCTTTCCTGGGCTGCAACCCACTTCATCAGATGCATGAAGTGGAACTACAGTTAGGAGGCATAGATGTACTTGCAAAGGTGAGAAACATTACAATGGGGAGGAGAAGTGCTAACAAAGTCAATCACTATTGTGTCTGGGCCTCATCTACCCTAACTGAATTGAAGAAAGCTTATGCTCGAAGAAATTTGTTAGTCTTTACGGTGCCACTGGACGTTCATGGTTTTTGCTATATACAGACTAACACGGCTACCCCCTCTGAAAGATAATACAGAGGACTGTGGCATGTACCTATGTTGAGTGGGAAAATAATGTGATGGCCCAAGCGTCCTTTAATGTGAACCCTTTGCGTATGTCTATTAAAAATTAATTTCTTGTATTTTTTTAAAAATTTTGGTCCCTTTAATCAAGAGTGGGTTTGAACATAGGCTACAGAAGTGACAGGTAATGATTACTCTGTCAGTATAGCTCTGCAGAACCCACTGTAATATGTCAGGGCTAAACCGATTGGAGGAGACCTAGTATCTCATACTGCAGCTTGGTAAGCTGAGAGAGATGTTTATAAAAGGTTGAACGAGACCTGCAAGAAGATGAGGTCTTAATATTTAAATAACAGCTTTGGAAGTTATTAAAATGCCAGTGCCTTAGATGAAGAATAGCTGAGTCTGAGCAAAGAAAGAAAAAGCTTGACACATCAGAATGTAGGATTTCATCCCTCATAAATCTGGTATTTGAAAGTGCCTTATTCTTAGTTGGAAAAAATCCCTGTAAATATTGAAATATTGAATTTTTTCTTCTACAGTTGCTGATGCTTCATGGAAAACTTTGAAAAAGACATTTTATGTAGAAGCAATTCTACATGTATATATTTATTTTACACACACACACACACTGTGTGTGTGCATACTATAGTTTACGAGTATGTTTGCATGATCTATTTTATCAGAGTTCATCCAAGCTGTTAATTCCTTGAATGGGAATTAATTGTTCTTTATCTTTGGGGTCACAACTGTTGTCATGGAGACAATAGTGATGTCACTGAAGAGTGTGAATAGGACTGAAAACAGCCACTAGCTCTTCCAGACCATCTCCCTATCAGTGCAGGAATGTGCTTTAAGGTATAGTTTCTAGTGTTCTCTCTGATTTAATTTTAAAAGTCTCAAGCAGAGAGGCTGGTGTTTCTTGCCTTAGATTTCACACTTACTACAGTACATCATGTCAGGAAGTTTCTCCTGATATCAGGCCTAAATACCCTCTTTCTAATTGTAATCCCCTTAGCTCTAGTTTTATATCCATGTACCACCCTAAATGATCCCTCTCCTTTCTTGGTATTTATAGCCTTCAGATATTTGTAGGCTGTTAATAGTTCCTTAATCATATCTTACCAGCTTTACATAAGAGGTACAGTTTTCAAAGTCCCTACCTCCCATGGACTGTTAATGGGACTTTGGTTCCAAATGACTATGGGTGCTCTTGAAAAATGTATCCATAAAGCTTTCCTTATGGGAGCCCTCCCAGTCCTCTGATAATTTTTGCTGCCAGATTAACTTTGTGTTAAAATTGCATTGTGATATTAAATGTATTGTGACAGAGCCAGGCCTGATGGTTACAGGATGGTGGTGGAGGGCAGGTATATTAGCCCCAGACTCAGAAAGACCCTGTTCCCAGGGTAGCTGGGGGGCTGCTTTGAGCCAAGTAAGGCACCTGGAGTCAATTGGAACACCTGACTCCAATTAAGGAACTTAGAGTCAGTTACAGCAGCTGACACCAATTCAGAATAACAGATAAAAAAGCCCCTGTTGCAGCAAGGCAGGGAGGGAGTTTGGGCGTGGTGTTTGGAGGTGGAGGTAGGAGCAGAGTTGGTGTGGGGAGGAGAATAGAGCAATGGAAAGCGGAGGAGAGCTGAGCCAGATGGAGTTGACCCATAGCCATTGCTGCCAGTGCCTAGGAGGTACAGGCAATCAGGGCAAGCTTGCCCAGACGGGCCTTAGGGACCCAGGCCCAGCGGCCTGTGGGGTGGAGAGCCCAGCCCCAGGACTGGAGGGACTGAGGATCCATAGCACTGGGGGTTTGGAGGAGAGAAGACTGCCTCAGCTGGCTGCCACAACCTGAAGCACAGGACTCAGTAGGGAACGGAGAGCACTCGGTTTGCCACAGTATGCAGTGTGCTGAAGTTCAGAGCCAGAATTAGAACCACCGGGCTCCCAGTACTTCTACTTGAATCATAAAACTTCCTTCACCCCTTTATATTTTTTTCATATAAAATGTCCTCGGTGATAAAGAACAGAGAATAGGGAAAATCTGATAGAGCAGAATTGTTTATAAATTAAATGCCCTTCAGAGTGCTCCATCGGTTAGACTTTAAGAGGACATTCATTCACCAAACTGCCACAGAGAGATTTCGGAAGCCAAATAAATACCTGAATCATGGAAAATTTGGAGGCCTCTTTTCAACAAACCATTCACTCTTAAAGTCATTAGCTTAATCCATTCCCTCAAAGATCTTGCAGTCTTTGCTTGAAACCCGAATAGCATTTTGAGAGCAGTGTAAGATTGTGCTTACCTTTGAGAGACCTACCCTTATAAAAGTGTAGGCTTATCTGCTTATAGTTAGTACGAGATGCAATTACCCTATCCAGGGGCTTTGAGCTTTGGCTTTGCTCAAAGATAACAGATTTTATTTTGGCCCTTAATGCCTTAAAAGAAACCTGTGCTAAGGAAGGAAAATGAGAATGGCGTTTCTTCTCTTGCGGAAAGACTTGATTCTTGCTTTTGTAACGGCATTTAATGTAGGTCCTAAATATAGTATACGTTGGGCAAATATGATGCTAGATGAGTAAGCTACTCAAGTATGGGGAAGAAAACATGCCATCATGATTCCCACAATAAGAATTTCATTTTGTTCAGGAGTTCTTAGCCTTATTTTCCTGCACTAACGAAATAATAGGTTTAAAAAGAGAGCAATGTAATGGGAAAACTTTTTTTTACAGTTTCCTATTGCAAAGTCTCAGCTTTGTCAGCAGTTTTGATATGTTCAGGTTTAGTTTTACATGACCTTTGGGGCCCTCTCATTTTAATTCTGCAGTCATTGAAACTAATGTCTTGAAACAAAGTAGCCCATTGAAATAACCTCCAGTGTTAAGTGGTATGATTTAGTAACAATGTTTATTGAACATGTGTGATGGCTACATTCATGTGATAAACTGTGGAATCATGATAGATAACAGAACAATGTGATAAACATCATTTAATGTGTTTCTTAGAACACCTCCACTGGGCTTTATCCACCAATCCACTTCTGCCAGGAGTTGGAATACTTTTAAGATACCAAATCCTTTGCTACCGACCTGACATACAAATATTTCCTCCCCTGCACACCCTCCCAGCCATGTAATTTCATCTCAGAATTAAAGTCTGACAAACAATGATAGATTTAAAGTCCAATCTCGCAGAAGTTTGCATAATCAGAACTAGAAATGGGTGGGTGATATAGAGGACCAGATTTTGTAACTTTACCAATAAAATAAATATTTCTATTTTTGCCCTGGCAGATTGCATGGCGGTTTGTAGTCAAACTGGAACTTCATTACATCTACAAAAGCTGTCCTAGGCAATTTTCAGAGGTCTCTAAAATATATTATTTATTTTTCTCTTTCTGGGATCTGTACATTTGAAGACATGCTAATTAAAACATCCTAGTTTTACAAGCATAGGCATCAAAAAACCCCAATGTGAATACTTCATAAAAAAAAAACCTCTCAAGCATTCCTGCAGTAGTTTTTTCTGTAAAATGTGTGACATGTTCCAATTACACAATATTGCCAGGCCCTATGGTATAAAATTTTCTTTGGTGCTTGACCGGGATGTCTTGTAAAATTCATTCCTGGAGTTGTCATTCATGAGAGGTGCAGCCATCCCAAATCTTTGTCAGTAAGACTTTTCTTTCATGTCATCATGTGGTCAGTAGTTGGCACTTACGCCGCACAGTATAGTATCTTCCTTTTTCAAAGCACAATGCAGACATTCATGAATCTTCTTTTTTATATATTTATTAATGATTTTGTATTAAATGTACATAGAAAACTGCTATCAAAGAATGGTTTTAAACAGTGAAGCATGAGGGGAAGATAGACCAAAAAACCATTGGCCTTAATTATTGTCCCCTTCCTCTGAGCCATCGTCCTGTTGCTTGATTTATAGTATGGCATGGGAAGTACCACCAAAGCTTCTTTCACGCCATTTGTGGATACCAGAGTGTATCAGACCTCCCCTACTGATGATGATGATGATGAGGAGGAGGACTCATCGGCTTCAGGTAAGATGCACTGGGATATGCACTGGATGGGATCAAAAAGAACACCCAGAACATAACCCAAACCTTAAAACGTTCATTAACTCCTGTTTGAGTATATTTTGTATTCCTCTGCCATCCACGTTCCATCCAAAACCCAGGAATGATTAAATACCATGAGAGAGGCCAGAAAGGAAGCAGGAACTAATATTGAAAAATGCGTCCACCCTCTCTCCCTATCAGTGAGAGAGAGATTTCCAGGGCCTTTTTGCAGAATTAAGGAGGGGTTTGGAGAGTTCGGAAATGTAGATTGCTTTTATTATTTATTTTAACTGTACCAGGACCCCATTATGTTAGGCACTGTTCAAATAGAGAACAAAAAGATAGTCTGTGCCCCAATGAGCATGCAGTCTAAGTATAAGACAAGAACCCAAAAGTGGATACAGATAGATTGGAAGGGAACTTAAAGAAACAATGAGATAATTTTGATGAGCATGACAGGCTGTATTCTAAGCCCACCAGCTAGCTTGTAGCATTTTTAATGTCCCTAATCAGAAAATAAAATGAACATTTCTGAATCGAGCAGACTGGTAAAGTAGCCAGGAGTTGAAGAAGCTGTCACTAATATGTTTTCTTTTCAGCACTGTTTACCAGTGAACTTCTCAGACAAGAACAGGCCAAACTGAATGAGGCAAGGAAAATCTCCGTGGTAAATGTGAACCCTACCAATATCCGCCCTCACAGCGACACGCCAGAAATCCGGAAGTACAAGAAACGATTCAATTCAGAAATACTTTGTGCTGCCTTATGGGGTAAACTGCTAATTACCTAACACAGTCAACAAAGTTTTCTAGAGCCTGGAGCTAACAATGAAATGTGAATAGTTTGAAAGATTGCTTCACCATGCCTCCGTCTGCACCAACCCCACATAGTGGCCACTTAGAGCCATTTGTAACCGGTGGAAACTTGTGGACCCAATGGGTGCGTTACTACACAGCAAGCCAAGGTGCGAATCTATAGCACACAGCTTGCCGTGCAGTAACATCCCAGGTGGATGCTGCTATAATGCAGTGTAAGTCCCCAGGTAGTGTCACTATTTGAAAACACAGTAGACAGGCCCTAAGTTAAGTGTCCGAATCACATGGAGGCTCTTAAATGGGACGTAGACACCCAAGGGTGTTCCATAGCCAGGTAAAGCCCCTGTTTCAGAGGTGGGTGTCTAAATGTGTGCATCCAAGCTTGAAAATTGAGATCTTTGTTTCAGAAACTCATTCTTTCTTGCATTTGTTTCCTCAGAAAAATGTATTGTCCAGCAATTACTTTATAAGTATTTGCTTATAATAGTTACAATATTGGAGTCAGGGTACTAGCAGGCAACATGTGGTAAACTTTTCAAGAGTGACCAAGCGATTCATGGAATGCTCCTCATGATCCCATGCATGCTTATGGTATATATCTCATGCTAAGTTTGTACGGTTGTGATTGTTGTCCTTTCTGGGAGCCTGGAGTAGCAGAGAATGAGATTTAAGAAGTTGAAAGACTCACATTATCTTCAGTAGGGTTAGGAGCAGGCCCTCAAAGCAGCTGCAGTGGTGCACTGTTTCAGTCATCCCCTTTGCTTGTTTAATATCTCTAGGTGTTAATCTACTAGTGGGTACAGAAAATGGGCTGATGCTGTTGGATCGAAGTGGCCAAGGAAAGGTCTACAACCTGATCAACAGAAGGCGATTTCAACAGATGGATGTGCTAGAGGGACTTAATGTCCTTGTAACAATATCAGGTACACCTCTCAACTCTGCTTCCTCTGTTCACAACCGTTTCCTTTATAATTTCCTGGGAGCAGTTCTCTCCCAGAAAGAGCCCAGCCTATTAACATCAGAGGAAAGACTGTAGGATTAGCTATGAGTTTAATTGTGGAATCAAAGAAATTAGATCTGGGAAACACCTCTTAGGACATCTTGTTCCATCATAAGCTACTGTAGCATTGTTTGCATTTCCAGAGGAGGAAAGATGCTGCCCATAGCCAGCATGTGGCCTATTGTCCTGCAGCCAGAGAAATTCCAGATTGCTCATCCAGACTACACTAATGAGTTCAATAATCAAAGGCTTGTCATCATTTCAGTTTTCAGCCAACAATTCAGTCCCCTCAACCATTAATCAAAGGATAATTCTACAAAGATGTTTAAATATTCAAATCTGTTTATATAGACCCTCCACATGCAGAACTCCCATGGAAGTAATGTGGTAGTCCTACCAACAGACAGGCTGGAGAGTCAGACAATTAAAATATGCTCTGATTTGAGAAAATTGACTCTAGCATCCCCATCATCCAGGGGTGAGAGGATACAGAGAATTACAGAAACCTTTCCTCTTAACGTGTTTTGTGCATTGAATTTTCACTGTGCATAGTGATAAAAATTTACTCCCATGGAACAATTTGATAGCCGTAGTTTGGTTTGCAGTCCTGTCTATTTCTCTCATTTGTTTCTTTCTCTTGGGTTCATTAATCATTAAAGCGTAGACTTTTCTTCCCTTCAATGAGGATTTCTTTTAAAATGCTGCTTCCTGATTTACCTTCTTTTGTTGCTCCTATGTACTCTTGGGGAAAATAGTATCAGAATTGTAATGAGGAATTAAAATAAGTAGATAGTACTCAATTAATGAGTGTTTGTGGTGAGCTTAATTAATACAGACTTGCCAAAGTAATTGGAATATGGTGTATGTGAGATCTGGAGTTCTCGGAGTTAGTTATTAGCCAGTCTATTAGCTAATGGCTTCTCTCCTTCCCATTAACTTCAGTGGAAGTCATGTAGTGCACCTGAGTTGGGGCTTTATTAACACTTGCTAGTGGTAATCCAGGAAATATTTATACTTGAGCAACAGTATGAGTGTCCAGTTAGACTGCAGGGTGACATGCATGACGCAAGCACCCAAGTCTGACAGTCAGTCCCTCTTGAGTGCAATGCTGCACCACACAGTCAGGCACACAAACTTAGCATGTTATTGAACAAAGGAACTTATCTCAAATAGCAATAGCTGGTTGTGCAAGATGAAAATTGCAGAGGAAGGGTTCATGGACCAGGTAATGTCAGAAGATGTTTAGATGTAGAATGGAATGAGGAAAGCTCATGTGGGGAGGCTGGAATGTGCAGTGAATCATTGTCCTATCGTGCAATAACCCTACTTGAGTTCTGAGTTGCAGGGATTGAATCCAGGACCTCTGGATCCAAAAATATGAGCCTTCATTGCTGGAACTAAAAAATTCTCTTCTGTTAGCCAAAACTCATAAATCTCTAGTGGCGGCTGGGCCATGTGGAGGGGGGACAGTGTCACATTCAGCAAGTGTGAGTCACAGTTGTGTGTTTTATTTTTTCTACAAGTATTAATGGACAGATTCATTTTTCAATAGGGAAGAAGAACAAGTTGCGAGTTTACTACCTTTCATGGTTAAGAAATAGAATTTTACACAATGACCCTGAGGTAGAAAAGAAGCAAGGGTGGATCACTGTTGGCGACTTGGAAGGCTGCATACATTACAAAGTCGGTGAGTGGAACACAGTGTATTGCTGTATCTGGTCACCTCATGAGCATTCCATTTGGCGGATGTTTTAGGAAATCTCAAGGTAGTCAATAAAACCACAGATTAAGCAGCCATTACATTTGTTCTAGTACAAAAGAGGAACTGTGAGGCATCAATAGTGGTGAATTTGAGGGACAACTCTGCTTGATGTTTACGTGATCTTAAGGGCCATATTCTCCCTCTCACGGCTGTAAACTAGGATTAACTCCACTAACATTTATGGAGTCACATCAATGTCAAACTGGTGTAACTGAGAGGAGAATCAGGCTCCTTCCAATTGACCAACTGGTCTTGAGAGGACTTCACTCAGTTTTCCTTACTTCTGAACAATTCACAATTTTGAAGAGACTGTTCTTTTATCACAGTTTCATCCAGGTAGTAGCAATCAGGAAGAAACTCTTTTCTTGGTTATATGCACTGAAGAAAACCACTAAACTGAATGACAAGCATTCATGTTTTACTGTTCAAATTACCATGCATCAGCTGTGATAGCATTCTTGCGCTCTTATAGGAATACAGAAATTTCCACACCAGAATAAACAAATGGATCATCTGTGGTATGTCTACACTGCAGAAATTTGTTGACATAGGATATGCCATCTCTCAGCTCCTTGAAAGAAGCCCACAGACTTTTGTTGACAAAAAGGCAGTTGCAGTGTGTACACCTGGATTGTTTTGTTGACATAAAGTGACTTACATTGACAAAACTCTGTAGTGTAGACCAGGCCCCAGTCTAAAATCCTGTCTTTGTCAGCGTCCAGTGTTAGGAACGTCACAGGATGATATAAACACCCATATTACTAACTGCAGTATTTTCTGTGGTGGGCAAGAAAATTTCTTCCTGAACTCAGCTGCCAAATCAGCCAGTGATCCGTTTGTCACAAAGCATGGACATTGATATCCCTGGGGAATTCAATCCTAACTCTTATAACTGCCACTGGTAATTCATATAAATGGACTATTCTTCAACTTTTTTTTTTAAGTTGTGTGCTCTTTCTTTCATAATTCATTCACCACTGATGAGGAGGGTTTAGTCTGATGGAAGAGTTTTTGAAGGAAATGTCTTCAAAATTAGCTTATTAAATATTCCCCTTTATTAAATATGTTTAAATCACATATAATAGTAATTCCTGAAGAATGATAATCAAACATCTCAGTTTTTTCTTTTCGTCTTGTAGTCTGAGATCTATTCTAATCAAACAGGAAAAAGAAGGATTTTTTCCCCTTTTATTTCTAGATGGTTTCGCCCAACGAATTTCCATCGCACTGATAGTATTTTGAACAATGGTACAGGAATAAAGTAACAAAAAAATCTGCATGCCACAACCCTAGTTGAACTTTAAATCTATCTCTGTGTACCAGATAAAAACATTACCATGGAATAGATAGCATCAGAAGCTCTTCCTTGAGATTAATTGTGCAGTCTTGTTTGAATAAAATGGATGTTCTAAAAATTAGTTCTATTTCAATTTTAGTGAAATATGAAAGAATCAAGTTCTTGGTGATTGCCTTAAAGAATGCTGTAGAGATATATGCTTGGGCTCCTAAACCATATCACAAGTTTATGGCATTTAAGGTATGTTTATGTTATTACAAAAATACAATCTGTCGTCATAAGTACATGGGAGTTTTTGTTATACAGATTATGAAAATTTATCACTTCCTCGGTTAGCCTCCCCTTTCCAGGCCAGATGAGGATCCAGACCAGGTCTCTTGTGTGATTCATGTACTAAGTATGAAAGAGACTTTTCTGTAGGCCGTCTCTTTCATAATTAGCAGGCACACACACAGATTCTTCAAAATCAAGAATTTATTGTACTTAGTGTATCCCCTCTGAGATCATTGGATGAAAGGTGCTGTAACAGCACTAAGTATTGCTGATAATTACTTACTAGTATTATTTGTTTTGGGTATTTTAAGATATAAAGTCTGAGGCCACTTTCTCTCTCTTTTTTTTTTTTTTTTTCCTTCCCATCTTTCCTGAAGTTTTTTTCACTGGTTTCCTTGTTTTACATAAATTGAACCCAAGTTCCCTGTGCTATGTGTACTTTATACTTAGCACTTTCCATCCACAGATCTTTCAAGAGGCTAACTACAAAGGGCAGTGGATTCAGAGACTTTGTTTACTGAGTAATATTGTTTTATTGCATCCTTCCAGAAAATATGGTTTCTTCAGGTAGGACAAGAGTGATCTGATACTGAGCAAAACAAAATGGACTTCATATGAGGAGTTAGAATGTGAGGGGATCCACCTCTGCAACCTGGAGGCAGGTTTTGAAGCTGTACTTCAATTCTTCTGTGGCTGCCAGTTGAGTCTATGGACTAAATAGCCACCACTGCCTTTCTGTGCCCCCTGTGCAGAGATTCACAGGGACTGGAATTAATGCTGGTGCAGAGAGGCTCCTCTCTTGCCCTGCCCCACAACAGTTCATTCCTGTTCAGAGACAGCATGAAACCCATTCAGACAGAATACATATGGTGGATCTCCAACCCCTGGTTGCTTTGTTTACGCACCTAACACAGGCCTTACATGGCACAAAGGACCTACTGTGGATTCAGCCATATGTGTGGGCTGAACTACTCTCTCGAATAAAAATGAGTACTCCACCATGACCCTGTTTGAAGGACCAAATTCTGGGGCTGTGCAGAGGCACCTGTGTGAAAGAATGGGGAGCCCGGTGTGGAATTTGTCCAACCCACAGAAGATAGAGTCAAGGCAAAGGAGGAGCTTGGAAGCCACATTTTTTTTAATTCAGACACCACCTGATCCTGCAGTAGTCTCTGCACACACACCACGTCTTTGCGCTTTATTTGTGCCTGCAGCAGGGGACTGGCTACGTTAAAGCCTAAATACTAGCAGAGATGAGTGTTTGATTTGCTGGGCAAGGGTGTTCGCAGATTGTGACCCTAAGATTCAAGAGTGTCTGTGGAAGGAAAAGACAAAGGGAATTTAAGTGGTTATTATGAGGAAGTGCTGATGTGGACATGGTGGCAAAATGGGGGCAGACTCATGCATGGAATTAAAGAGCAGGCTGCAATTTTTATTAAAATTACCCACCCATCACTCCTGCTTTCCTATACCCAGGAGTTTACTTGTTTCCAGTGCAGGGCTTACAGGTCTCTTTGCCTTTAAAACCTATAACTGGCACCAGGGTGAACAGGCTCAGCATTCCTTATCCCCCCAGACTTAGCTCTCTGAGTCCTAGCACCTTCCATCCTGCAAGGGGAGAGAGACCTCAGTAGGGTGGGGGCCTCTACCGTGAGGGCCACAAGCTCTCACCTCAGCCCACAAAGGCCACAAAGTCTCACACTATGACAGGAGCCTGCGGGCCCTCACCAAAATTCCAGGTCTTTTGCCGCTGGGGACCACTAATTTTATTCTCATAACTGCACCGGACACCAGCTGCAAGTTACGATAAATAAACAGCTCCACCCAGTACCTCAAGTAGGTACTGAATGCCTTGTTCAGCCCACTGTGGCTTGAAGGTGCTGTGAGAAAGGCAATCTCCCTGTTACTTTGCCAATTGACCCATTGGAGAGAAAATTCCATGCTGATCACCTAAACAGGCAATCTGCTAGCCCTGCAACAGCATCTGTCAGGCCAGCTTCCCACTTCCTACTTTGGGTGGGTAGAGTGAGCTGCCGGAATGGAGCCGAAAGAAGCTCCGTGTGGCCCCTGCACGGAGCTAAATCCTGGGCGCTGGGGAGTGCTGGCCAATCAGCACCTCTCTCCCCAGCTGGCCAGTGTCTCCTTTCCACCACTGTCCCCATCAAGTTCCCCCACCCATTGATGTGGGTGGTTGGCATATGTCAGTATCTGGACAGGCTGTCTTCTGAGTTTTCATTCCAGCTGTTGAATCCATATTTCCCAGTGACTGCTGGCCCTGTGTGGCGAAATTCAGTGTGTACGTAACTGTGAGACAGCCTGATTGTTATAACAGGAAGGAAAAACATTACAGCAGCACTTTGCAGCTTCTTGTAAGATACAGCAATGCAAAAAGAGCTAGACTAGCGAATCTTCTTAGACAGAATGCATGACTATGTAATACCCTATGGGGCATCTGAGATGAAATAGGAATATAAATGATGGCACATTTAATATGAGACAAATACAGTTTCATAACTATAATGTGCTGCCATTGCCTGACTTCGTTTGTACATGGTGAAACTGACTGAACGGATTATAAAAGTCTTTTGCAGATCTCCAGCATAAACCGTTGCTTGTGGACCTCACAGTAGAAGAGGGTCAAAGATTGAAGGTTATCTTTGGATCGCACACTGGCTTCCATGTGATTGATGTCGATTCGGGGAACTCTTACGATATCTATATACCCTCTCACGTGAGTACATGGAGGCTCTGTGTCACTGTGTGAGCATCATGATGAATAATGTACATCCCAAACAAGATTCGGAAGAGGGTTTGGCTGTTCAAAATCGTGGCTAATCGCAAGGCACGTAGCTGTGAGAACAAAAATTGCTAGTAATGGCCTCTCTGAGAGAGGTCGAGAAATACGCAAACACCAAGTTAACAAAGATGAAGGATCTCATTCTAGAGTCTTTACTTACTTGTTCCAAAGGGGAAGCTGAGTTAGTCTGGGTCAGCCAAACAGGATTTTCTCCCACAAAAGCTCATACAATAAATAAATTGTTAGTCTTTAGAAGTGCCACTGGATTCCTTATTTGCTTTACTTACTTGGAGGCAAATTCAACCCCATGCCAAGCCTACACAGTCAGGCTTGTGCTAGAAAGTCCCCTGGAAGGAGGATCTCTCCCACACACACCATGGACCACTAGTGGAGGCATTCCATAGTTTCCTCATAAGGGGATGCTTAATAAGGAGCCAGGTTCAGCCACAACCAACAAAATGGGCACCCTAAGGAACTGGGCCTCATGATACAGATCCTTTGGGGAGTCCCAAATCCCACCCTCCACCCCTCTCCATTGTGTAGTACAATTTTCCTGAGCAAAGGCTGCAGGATTCGGCTGTGGAATCTTTACAGAATAAACTGGGTTCAGAACTCTGGGTGTGGTTAACAGATAGAAACGGATAGTTGACTGAGACAAGACAAGATGCGCTAAATGAGGCCTTTTCTGTATAGTCCTAGAAGCGGATTTTGCTGAACTCTGGTGAATCTCTCATCACATGGCTTCAGCTAAACTGATGTTAGCACATTTTGTGAACCAGGCCAAAGCAGCGGTGAAATGAGATTACAAAGCATTACTAAGGTTAAGGTTTAACTCGGTTTAAGCTGGACCTCGTTCTGTCCAGAGTATGCCCACACCGTCAATATTGTGTGAATTGGGAAAAGTACAGAGAAGGGCAATAAAAATGCTTTGGGATATGGAAAAGCTTCCCTATGAGGCGAGATTAAAAAGATGGGAACTCTTCAGCTTAGAAAAGGGACAGCGGTGGGGGAGGAAGGGGAGAGGACATGATAGAGGTCTATAAAATCATGAATGGTGTGAAGGAGGTGAATAAGGAAGTATAATTTACTCCTTTACGTAACACAAGAACCAAGGGTCACCCAATGAGATTCATAGGCAAGAGGTTTAAAACTAATATAAGAAAGTACTGCTTCACACAATGCATAGTCAACCTATGAAACTCACTGCCAGGAGATGATGTGATGGCCGAAAGCATAAGTGAGTTCAGAAAAGAATTGTATAAGTTCATGGAGAATAGGTCCATCGATGGCTATTAGCCAAGATGGTCGGGGATGCAACCCAATGCTTTGGGTGTCCCTAAATCTCTAACTGCCATGAGCTGGGGTTGGACGATGGTTCACTCAGTCGTTGCCTTGTTCTTTTGATTCCCTATGAAGCATCTAGCACTGGCCATTGTTGGAAGACAGGATACTGGGCTAGATGGATCATTGATCAGACCCTGTAAGGCCATTCTTATGTTTTTATGTTGAAGAAACTGGATCAACTGGACTTAAGTTTGAAATCATCTTAAGTTCCCTGTCTGATGAGACCGGCCCGTCTAGGACAATATCCTTTGTCTAATAGTGCTTCCAGTGCCTGAAAATTTGTGAGGAAGGTGGAAAAAATGCTAAGGTATCTTAGGATGGTAATATTGCCTTCGCTACTGAAGATCAGAAATGTAAGAAAAGTTGCTGCATCCCAGTTTCTATCCATCCTCCAGAAACCGATTATTCAGAAAAGACTATTTCTTTCCCAGTTCTGTACCTAGTATTCGTATTTTCTGTTTCCCTGTAATTTGAACACAGGATGTATTTATCAGTCAATAGCAGTTGATTTATGGCACTGTCAAATGTCCAACATCGTTCTCTGGGGGTGTAAATGTTGCACCCTCTTATAATGGCTGAGGCTGTTTGTCTTTGACCCTTCAGACAGTTTGATGGCGGGGTAAACATGACAAATTACTCTCTTTCAAGCTGATCCTTTAAATGCCCATGTGTAGCTGTGTGATAGGGTGGGATTTTCTGAGGCTTTCCCCTTTGGTTTAATTCTGATTTGGGGGGTTATTTTAATCACAGATTCAGGGCAACATCACTCCTCACGCCATTGTCATCCTGCCAAAAACGGATGGAATGGAGATGCTGGTGTGCTATGAGGACGAAGGGGTGTATGTGAACACCTATGGACGGATTACTAAAGACGTGGTGCTGCAGTGGGGAGAAATGCCTACTTCTGTGGGTAGGTTAACCCTTCCTCTTCTCCTTCATCGTTTACAAATGCAAAATAAAATGAGAAATTAAGATGGGGTCATTTGGGCACCTGCCAATCGAAGCAGGCCGCACCCATTCAGATGATGAATCTAATTGTTGTCCAGTCATAGCTACGTCCTTGAGGACTCTCTGTTTAAAGTCATTAGACTGGGGAGACAATGTAGTTTGATGGGGAGTCGAGAGAAACTGCATTCTACTCCTGGCTGTACCATTGGTCTTCGGTATGACCATGGACAAGTCTCTTCTCTCAGTTCCTCTGTTTCCCCCATATGGAAAATGAGGTTACTGATACTATCTTCCTTCATTTTGAGCTCTATGGCGCAAAAAGCACTATATAAGAGCCATTATTATTTATTACTTGAGTGCTTTCTCATGATGTGCCTGGCTTCCGCTACCTCTGGCTACCTACTTGATTCTTCTAAATGGTCTTTGTATACCAACCAGTGAGAGCTGCTTTGCCCATTTTGTTGTTAATAGCCTGCCAAATGTTTTTAATGCTCTTTTGGAAATTCCTTTTGACAGCCTACATTCATTCCAATCAAATAATGGGCTGGGGAGAGAAAGCAATTGAGATCCGGTCAGTGGAGACAGGACATTTGGATGGAGTATTTATGCACAAGCGAGCTCAAAGGTTAAAATTTCTATGTGAAAGAAATGATAAGGTAAGTCTGCTTCAAAGCTTGTGTCAGTGCTTTACATCTTTAAGATATAGACAGCTACTTTGAGGCTTCAGATCTAATTTATCTTGAGATTAATAAGAAATCAATTTGATGGTCTGCTTAATGCACACAACACACAAGCAAACCACTCCAAGTAATTCTCTTAAGTAGATACAACCAGTAATGAGAACAGGCCCTTTATTGATTCTGCCTGGATTTTTTCCTAAGTGTTGATGACAAAGCTATTTGAGGAGTGCGCTCAAAACCTAATGGCACCATTTGCCTATCTTTGATCAGCTGGGGCAGATCAGTTGTTTCCATTTACAGATTCTATTATAATAATTTTCTCCATAACCATTCCCCCATCCAACATAGTGAAAATGCTGCTAAGTAATTAGATGACCCACCTAAACAATAGCCTGTACTCTAAAATATTTCATGGCCACAGATCAGCTGCATGAACTAAATATAAGTTTAGAATCTTATCAGGTCAGTTACAGTTGCACACACAAATTACATTGAGAACATTATTAATGTTGCCAAGTCACGTACTTAAAAGTTACGAAGTGCCAGAATGAAGGTTCCTCATGCATCCTTCATTTGGTCCCCTTGTGCATATGCATATGGTGCAATCTTGCGTTACGTGATCTTGATCATTACAATCTTAATGTTTTTAAAGTAGTTTTTTGTGTGTAAATTCCTCGGTTGTTCAAAAAGTAAATTAATAAGCAGAAATTCTATCACTTGGTGTTGTATTGATGCCCACTCATCAGCAGACTTGGAATGTTTGGATCCATTGCATAGGTCTCTGCTGCTTGGGTTAACAGAATAACTGATCACAGTTAATAGGATGTCATCCTCTTTGTGGGCCAACACAAGGGAAGGAAGAGACACAATTTGCCACAGGGTTTCACAGATATATGTGAAGAGCAGAGGAATGGTGGGACTCATGAATTGTGGGTTACGTTCCAGGCTTGAAAGGGTAGTGCTCTCAAGTGGACATGGACTCTTCTACACATTTTCCCCAAACTTGACTACTTTTGCTGAGCTTCCTTGACCAGCCAGTTACTCTTTCTTCCACCTAATTCTCCAGTCTCAATCTCACCAAACTCCTTGTCCCATTCTACTCCTATCCTTCCCCTCCAGTCTGGCTTTTGTCTCCTCATGCATTTGCATCATGCAGTTTCCTCATCCATTATTGCTGGGGTGTGAGAAGAGAAGTTACTGAGAGCACAGGAGAGACAAGCTCCCTGATCTTAGTTCCAGTGCATAGCCTCACATGGGAGCAGTCAGGAGATGGAGCATGCTCAGTGAAGACAGAATTTTTAAGAGAGTTTAGCTGCTAAAATCATGTCTCTACTGAGTGTGGTAATCTGATTTTTGAAAGACATATAACTTGGTAAAATTAGGTGGAAATGTGGCATGGTCCTGTCATAAGAGCCAATCCCCCTGCCAAATTTCAAATCTCTGGTCGTGGTGCTAAAGCTGCTCAATGCCACCAACTTTTTTTTAATATTGCAAAACATCATTTCCCCTAATTTCATTCTCAGCAATGACTCAACCATTTTGGCTGAAATTTTCCCCCAAAAATGACTTGAAGCAGACAACCAGCATGAAAAATTTCAGGTCGAACAGTTTTCAAGTCAAATTTCAGGACAAAACAAGTCAGATACTTTTGGCAAAGTGGCAAACTACTGAAAACAGCCTTAAAACAAGAAGCCCTGCCTATAATGGAGCAACCTCAAGCCTGGCTCTCTTCTCTTGTACTGATAGCAAGTCAGGAAAGCCCTGTAATTTTGTTAACCCCTATGTTCATGATGTTCTGGCCCTCTGGGTCATTCTCCTGTTGCTCTGATTTGCTCAGAATGCAGCCAGTTGTGGTTCCCTAGAGAGACAACCGACTTGCTGAACTTTCCTTAGATGGTGGCACCAATTCTCTGTTGATGTCCTGAGAATTCAGTTTCATATAGAAAATGTGGGGATGAACAGGGTTTTCATCTCCAGCCGCTCACTTAGAGAGGCTATGTTACATGTTGGACTCAGACTCCCTAGAAGAAAATCCTGCCAGATTGTCATTCATAAACTCTTCTGTGATCTTGAGGTACTAGCAGGGTGTAAGGTTCAAACTTAATACTGAAGAATCTTTGTGCGGCATCAGTCAACTGTTTTGTCCTCTGTAATGATTCGCCTGTGGTAGTGCCCGCTTGTGGGCCTATCTAGCATCCTTCCACAGCCACAGGTCTCTGTGTATGGTGGGGAGGAAAGTCTGTATTACCCTGTGTTCTCTGGGCACCTTTTAACTTTGCCCCTTTGGTGGGAATTGGAAGAGCAGAGGAGTTTTGGACCCATCATGTCCAAGTAGATAGCAGAGTCCACTCAGTGCTGGGTGTTCCCCAGTCTTTTCATGAGTGTCTTCTGGTCAGGAAGGCCTTGCTGCTTCCTCAGTGACTGAGGCTTACAGTGAAACTCAGCTCATGCAGAGGCAGAGCTGCATCCTGCTCCCTCACCAATCAGTCCTGAACTGAGCCAGGGTCTCTCCTTTTCTTCACCCGCCAGGCCTGTCATTGGCTGCAGGTATAGCAGGGTGGGACTAACTGCGTTCTCTTTAACCCCTTCTCTGCTGGTGTGGGGTTTCTCTGCTCCATCACACCCTCCTTATACTGCAGTCACGCTAGCTGATAAATAGGATTGGAGGGGAACTTCACTGGAAACCAGGTGCCCTGTCTCCATTCAGCTCTCCTGAGAAATTCTGTTTTTTAAAACAGAAGAGGGGAATGTGGTTGGGAATCTTCCATCTCTAGGTTACTTGTTTGAATCTAGCTTGGGTTGTAAATGACTAAAAGACATTTGGTGGCTGTTAAATCTAAGTGAAATGAGTGAACAACTGAAGAAACTGGCTTGAAAAAACATGCAATTAAACTACATGTTGGGTTGTTTTCTTTTGTGTTTTCTCCCTTCCCATACAGGTATTTTTTGCATCAGTGAGATCTGGAGGGAGTAGCCAAGTATTTTTCATGACCCTCAACAGAAATTCCATGATGAACTGGTAATGGAGGAAGGCTTGACTCTTACCTTCATGGCATTATTTCTAATTTAAAGGACATTAAACATGTGGACTCACTCTTGAGGCAGATACGGAAAGCCTTGTGGAATACACCACTTCCCTACACACTCTCTCACAATACAGTACACCCTTCATTGTTGCAGTCTTTTAATGGAGAGAGAGGATTCACTGCAGATCCCCAAGAATGCAACACGCTGTTTGAGGCAGAGATGGACATATGCACTTCAGAAGTAGGGAAATAAACCTCTGGTGGTCTCCTGATTAAGCTGTGTTATTGTGGGCTATGGATTTTTTTTTATTTTACTCTTTCTTTGTCCCCTACTTCGTAAGAATGGGGAAGAAAATAGTGTCAAAAATAAGTTTTTAATTCTGTCTGCCTGCTAGCATCAAATATATAGTATGCTGTAAAGTTACTAATTAAAACTGGTGAAAGACAGCACAATAAATGTACCTTTTATCTTTGCGATGAAGGCCGTAACCGTATAGCTGGGTAATTTTGGAAAATCTCTTGCCTTCAACAACATTTACATGTTGCTTTTGGGCAGCAACAGCTTGATGGATTTTTAAAGAAGAGAAAAATAATAGTTTTTCCCCTCTTTTGGGAAATGGATTTTAAATGGCTAAACTTCTAGCCTTAGACTAATAAAATCAACAACCATTTTTGTCAGTCTATATTTCTATATGGATCTTCACATAATGGTGTGTAGTGGTAGGGAAAGGAATGCCACTTGTTGTTAGTCCTGAAAACCGTGGGATGGTATATTAGCGTGACTTTCCCCAGGCTACATTATGCAAGAGGTCAGAGCAAAAGAATGGATTGAACATAGGCGGGGAGAAACGTAGACTTGTTCGGATGACAGATGTATGAGGAGAGATGCATGAAGCCACTTGGATGATCCAGTCATACTGAGAATTAATCAGGTTTGCTCTGCTGAATGGTTGGGCCCCATTTAACGGTGATGTTGTGCATTCAGAACTCACCTGGAAGTCAGTGATTAGCTGAGGGTGCGTAACCCCAATGATAAGGTGTCGTCTCTTGTTTTTGTCTCAGGAGGCCATTCTCCAGATAGGAAGATTGCGATGGGCAAATTAACAAGGTTCTGAGAGGCCAGTTTCCACTCAGTGTAGGGGAGAGAAGGGATTAGCTACTAACCCAAGCAAAATGAGGCGTTGCTGGGCTGAATTTGTAAAGAATTTTTAAACGTAGGGTTTCTTTAGTGACGATTCAGAAGCTGTAATCACTTTCTGCCCCTCACTCCTCACGAATTACCCAACTTTCAGTGAATGACGACATCTCTGCAGAAATATGTATGTATTTAGTTCAGGTTGAATTGTGTCCTTAGGCTCTGCTCAATTGATTTAAATTTTAAGTGAGTCTCTGGGATTATTTTCCTCAATCGCTACAAGCATGGCTGCCTGTGGTATTAGGGTGTTGCATATCGAGATCTGTGTTGCTGTTTTTAACCTACCTCGTTTTGTTTTCTTTTTCATTTAGCTGTTTATCAGAGCACTGTTACCTCCAGGAACATATAGAGAGCTCAACTGGCAATCTCTAATATATTGAATAATAAGAACAAACAAGACAGTAGTTGGTCAAATCTGAATCCTTCACCGATTGAAAAAAGAACCTCACTTTATCTTTCCATTGCCCTGTAATGGACTGCATCATCCATCCGTGTGCCAGTGGGCGCTAATTTTGTTCGTAGTCATTTAAAATGGGTGGCTCATACCCTCAGGGAAAGCACAATAAAAATCAGAAATCCGGGGCAAATGGTATAGCAAGTAGGGGAAATTTTCATAAGCTAGTTCTGGCATGTGCTTTTTAGTTTCAACATGCTGGCTTCATAGGTTAGAGGCAATCAAGAAAGGGAACCCAGGCAGCTTTACAGCTTCATTTCTGAGCCTCTGCTACTCAGGCACCAGGGTGCTGTCTCAGTCAGACAATAATATCCTAGTAAAATAACTTGATCTTCATCTCAGTTCAAAGCACCATTCACAGCTGCTGGTTCAATGGACTGTCTCTTCCGCATGAAGGACCTGTACAAGGGCAGTTGCTTCCATGACTCAGACCATATGGCTGTGAATATGCTAGCCTATTTATCTGAAATTTCCCACTGTTGCTAGCTTCCCTGTTGCTCCACCCGTGGCAGGAATGGCAATCAGACAGGGCTCCAGGAAGCCAGTGGCATTTTAACCATTGCCCTGTGTGGTTTAATCTTGGTCAGAGCATGTCGACACAACGCTGTGGGTATGACGCCCCTACCTACCAGCCTTTCGTTGTGTTAGCGCTGCCGTCATTGAAGGTGCAAGGGTGGGAAATTCTGAAAATGGCAAATGCCTGCAAAGCTTGTAGGACACATTCCTGCAGGGGCCTTGAAATCAGCAACAGAGCTGTAGTGGACAGCCTGGAAACGACAGCCGAGCACGAAGTGCTTTCGGGAGGGCTCCTAGACATGAGCTTAGGCTAGGACATTCCTGTAGGGGTCTCCAAATCAACGGTAGTGAGGCATAGCAAAGCACTGTGGGTACTTTGAAAAGTGTCCTTAATTAAAGAGCAGGTATATAACTCGGGCTAGCTGTAATTTCAACTAAGAGCTGCCACTCAATGATAGAAAAGGACGTCCCTTTTCAGCCCACACATACACACTTCTTGTGCTTTCTGTTGCAGAGGATTTACAATATTTATTTAGCAATAACTTTTCCGATTAAATTTAGCAACTACTGTGGTTGTTAGATACTGGAATTAAAACTGAATAAGACTGTCTCTTCACTGACAGTGATTGCCACCAGCTCTTTATATTTTCACTGTGGCTACCTTAAACCAGAAGCTTCTTATTAAATTATGTTGCAAACTGATGTTTTTTCCCCCTAAAGTGACATGTTCAGAATACACAGCTTTAAATGATTTTTTTTATTGTGGGTTTTTTGGGAACAGTTACGAAATAAAAGGGAATCATTGTGTTTCAACATAAGGTAGTTTGTGAATGTATGGTTTTTAAAAAATACAGTCATTGAAACGAAATCATAAGGAACCAACATTGACGCATTCTTGTTTACAGAGGATGTATGTGAACATAACATAGCTCAAAAACATTTCTGGTGCCAACTACAATAAAACACGGAACTTCAAACATCAAGCCATGCCTTTTATATTTTTGTATTAACCCTCTCCCCTAGAGTAATAACATTAGCAAGTCACAAAGGCAAAATAATAAACCACACTCTTTTAAAGACAGTCAGAGGCTCAATATTGTTTGACAAGTAGAAGTTCTTAAGAAAGTAAGATTCACTATGAAAGATCAGATCAGATTGACCCATCACATCTGATACCCTGCCTGAGAAGAAAAACAACAGAGTCCTGTGGCACTTTTAAAGACTAACAGATTTATTTATCGCATGAGCTTTCGTGGGAGAAAATCCCACTTTGTCAGACGCTTTGAAGATGGGAAACAAAAGCTCATGCGATAAATAAATCTGTTAGTCTTTAAAAGTGCCCCAGGACTCTGTTGTTTTTCTACAATAGACTAACACGGCTCCCCCTTTGGAACTTGCCTGAGAATGGTATGGAAATATCTCCCTACTTCTGGCAGCTCTCATTTATGCCTTGAAACAAGAGATTTTATCTCTTAATATCATCCTGGGTTAAACAGAAAAAAATGTGACCAACGTTTCCATCGGTGTTCAACCAGACCTCTGCTGTTTTAATAACAAATGCTCAACTGTTTCTAAAAGAGGCCATTTGCCGTTTTGCACAGCATCTATGCAGTGAACACCCATGGATTCCACATCTTTGTATCCCTTGTGGATCCATTTAGTGCCTTGTATGGGAGATGACGTTTGAAAAGCAGGCCAGCCTATGGCGGTGCAGCACCCTTGCGATAAAGCCTTGTATCATATTAGCATGCTGGCTACACGGCTGTTCCTGCATTCATACTCTCTGTTCCATTATATTTGGCTCCTCCATACCAGCCTGGGGAGACCCAGAAGGGGGTTATGACAGTGCAAGGCACTTTCCAGGGCAGCCCCAAAAGTATACATCGCTGGCTAGAGTCATTGGAGATAGAGCTATAGTAGGATGACTGGTCTCTTTGTTCACTGGCTGACCCGGAAGATCAGAGTGGTGGGGATTCATTTTGGGTTGACTAAAAAAGAAACTATATGAAAAAAAAGGCTGGCTGGGGTTGAATACAATGTTTTGTTCGGTTCAGAACAAAATATTTCGTTGTCAAGTCTGAAGCTTCTTCGCAACACGACACTAAAATTCAAAACTAAGGGAAGACATGAACACAAAACAGGACTTTTTTCAGATTTCTTGGGATTTTGGCATGAGTAGGGTGGAGAAGGAACTGAAACAACTTGGGAATTCAACACAGATTCTCAACATGTCTCAGCCAGCCCAAATCTGCCTTTTTATGTGGGTGAGGGGGAAGGTTTAGTCTGAATAACTTCTTCCAGCTGTGTGGAGATGCCCTCCTTTGGCATATCTCTGTACAAACAGCCTCCATCAGCAGAGTTCCCAGTGAGGTCCTGACTCCTTTCAAATTTTCTAGCCTCTGGCAGGAAAACAAGGGATATGGTAAAGCTTACAGAAGGACAGACCCCTCTTGCCTACCCCAATGGTGCTGGCGCAGAGCTGACTCAAGGTCTATACGCTTCCTGATCTAGCCTTATTGACAAGACACAGGCCTGCACTCTCAGGTGAGGAAACCACGCACCACATTTTACTTAAATATCTCTACCTTTTACATTGACATTGATTTTTTTTTTTTTTCCCCCTCATCTTCACTGGAAAAATAACCATTTGTTAGTCTCTAGAACAGCATCAGGCTGCCGTTAAGGGCTGCATATTTTATAGGGCTGTGTTCTGGTATGTCTGGAAAATCTCTCAGGCATATCAAATAAAAGATGAGCTAGTGCTTGAGTAACAATTAAATTCATGCTACCTGGAGTCAAGACTTTCCAAGGCTGATCCCTAATGTACTTTGCATTAACAGTTCATGTTGGGAAATCCTAGTTCCTGGCAGTAAAAACCATTCATTGTTCTCATAAGGCAGGGCTTGAGAAAACCGGGGTATCAGGTCGCCATAGCGACTGGCATTTGTAGCCCAACTCCTAGCTCTGCTGCAGAAATACACCAGAGGAGCGCCATCTGTCGACCAAAAATAAAACTGCTGGCGCCTAGCTGGGAGCCAATTTTGTCGAGCCCTGTCATAAGGTAATAATACTTCTTTGACACCATACAACACTCCTGGATGGTAGGTATTATCACCATCTGCTGTTCATATATGAGGAAACTGAGACAGAGAAGTCAATGATGTGTCCACAGCGATCAAGTGACAGAGCCACCTTAGAACTCAGGAGCATCTAGGACTGCTGGTCACATGCTCCCTCCATGAGAACCACTAATCAGGCCTATTAAGCACATTACTGCCTCTAACCATCATTTCAGTTAGGGAGTGGGTGGCCAGTATTAGGCAGCAATCTTTTTTATTAAAAATATTTGTCTTTGCTAACCAAATTAATGTGTTTACAGGCTTTTTTCATGTTTAATTAGGAAGACAATTAGTGACTATTCAGCTGCTTTGTGCATTTCCGTGTGCCAGATAGTTACACAGAATTTCCAAAGCGTTAAATTGCTTTTAGTGTTCACAGTTGCAACAGGCATAAGAAGCAAAGGTTGCATTGTGGTCCAGTAGGTTTCCCATGTTCAAAAAGCATGTGGATTTGGGCTCAGAGTTGCAATCTGTTATCCTTGAGAAACCACCAGACTGGAATTTGATCTTATTGATGCTGATGTAAGCCAAGAGTCAATGCCACTGAAGTTAATGGTGTTACACCATTATTGAATCACACGTGTGCAACTGCCAGAGTAAAGATGCTCTTAAGATGGAGACACTCATGTTTCTGCAGGAGCACTGGAGATGGGCAACCTTGAAAAAGTTTGGAGGTCCATTTCAGTTAGGCGTTGCTGCCTAGATCTAGCAACTGGGTCCTGTCACTGACATGAAGCCCCATTAGCCACTGAGATATCATGGTGATGGGCATCTTGTAAATCTAGGTGTAATAATAGGGGTATTTTGGTTGGTTATCCAGACCCGCTGAACTTCGTGGGCCGAGAATTGTGCTGGAAACCTCACAAGAACAGGTTCTCTCCCTGTGTTTGACACTTCCATTAGTAAAGATGCATCTGACAAAGTGGGTTGGATCCCACAAAAGTATATGCCCAAAGAAATTTCTTAGTCTTTAAGGTGCCCCAGGACCCTCATTGTTTACACAAAGTGAAGCTGGTTTTCTCTGAGCCTGAAAAAGATTTGGTCTGCTTTAGGGTGCTGATTCAAATTAGGTTTACCAATCCCTAAAAGCACCCACTTCTTATTAGAGATGTGACTGAACCAAACCCTCAGGTCTGAATGCCTCCCAAATTTACGACAAGCTCAAATCCAGATTTTCCAGGTTGAACCCAGCTCCAATTCTTGCTTACTACTGGAGAGACACAAGTTTCTCCATTATTATGTGCTGAAAAGTGAACGTTTTGTTCTCTTCCCTGCTACTGCATCATTTAGATGTCCCATAGGCTGAGCAGTCCCTTCCCACGGATAAAGCTCGATAGTGCTGGCTTCTGTCTCGCTCGTGAAGTTCTTTGAAATGTTTTCAGATGGCGATTCACAGTGAAAGCAAACACAATGATATCCCTACTGCACTTGGAAGTAAAACTGGACAGATTCAACAGCTAACCAGTTTGTGAAATGGGATGTGTTGTACAAATCTTTCTGTATTATTTCTTTGGCTCATGTTTACAATGTTAATAGACACATGCACTTGCAGAGTTTATAACATTGACAAAAGTTGTTTCTTTTCCTGCTATGATAAATGTTGTCTGTATTATTTTTGTCTCAAACATCCTAGGAAATTCAAAACTGCCGTCAGTAATTGCTGAAAGTGAAAAAAGACTCCCTTCATTGCAGATGGGTATACTCAATGGTTGGTTGGTTGGTTTGTTTGTTTGTTTGTTTGTTTGTTTGTTTGTTTGGTGCTGTTACTCAGCTAGGGACCTGGGGCTGCCGGCAGCAAACACTGGGGCCACATCACTGTGGGGGGGAAAAAGGTACTGGTACTCGGTACCCCTGAGTAACATCACAAGAAAAAGGTGCTGGTACTCAGTATCCCTGAGTAACATCACAAGAAAAAGGTGCTGGTACTCGGTATCCCTGAGTAACATCACAAAAAAAGCCCTGGGTATACTATTGATCAGCTGTACGTTCTCGTTCGCTTTAGTTCTTAACTCCTCAGAGCAAAGAACTCATTTGTGTCAATGTTGGTGCTGTGAAACTCACATCTCTCTCAGGGTCGATCAAGGGGCAACATATGGCAGGGGCCCAATGCAGAGTGCATTAATGAGCTATGCAGATGTGGCGTTGTGGTGCAGTTTATGAAATTCAGCTTCTGCCAGATGTTACGTTTTACTGTACCTGGTAGTGCATTGATGCTGTATAAAATTCCAATTTCAAGTCCAAGGAGATTAAATTAAACTATGAAAGGGCACGAAGCTCCTCGCTGTCTTCATCTCTAAGGGAAGCATGGAGCTTGCAACTCGCTGCACTGTTGTCATAAACAGGGGTTAAAGTAAGGGGGACCGCACCAGAACGCAGTTCCGGGGCCCACAAATTTGAGGGGCCAGAGTTCCGGGGCCCCTAAAAATAGAAAAATCTAGTGGAATGCGTGTTTCACCCTGCCCTGGCTGCGGGCAGGTCCTACGCCCCACAGTTGTTAATCACAATACTTATTGTGTTATGCAGTGTTTGCTAGTTTGTGACAATAATTGCTATAGACATAAATGTCATATAAAATTATAAATATTTTTATGGAGCAATAACGGATGCATGTGGTACTGAGAAGTGGTTGCAAATGCCTACCTGGGCTGGGGCCCGAACATGCATGAAGGGGGCCCAGACAACACGGGAAGGGGGCCTGGAAATTAGGAGGGTTCCGGGGCCCGTCAAATTATACTTTAACCACTGGTCATAAACACTGCCAGCAGGGGGTGCGTGAGCCTCCAGTATTTCCAGAGCCATAAGACCCAAATCGCCACGGAATGTGCCCATTTCTTGGGTGACGTGGCTATGGGACATAGCGAGAACCAGTTCCAGGATTTGGGTGGCATTCCTGGAGCAACTGCAGATGGTAGAGCGCTGAATCTGGGCCCAAGCAATGAGCACGGACTGGTGGGATCACATAGGAAGGCAGCTATGGGAAGATGAGCAGAGGGTGCAGATCTTTCAGCTGGACACGGTCACGTTCCTGGATCTGCGGGCCCGAGCCCTCCAGCATGGGAACACCAAAACGAGAACTGCAGTGCCCGTGGAGAAGTGAGTGGTGGCCACACGGTGGAAACTTGCAATGCTGGGTTGCTACTGGGCAGTGGGAAATCATTTTGTAATTGGACAATCAACTGGAGGGGCTATTGCAGGGGTGGGCTAACTTTTTGGGCTACATCTACCTTTACATGGGGTAGGGCGGGCAGGGGGAGCAGCTGCTGCTGCTGCACACAGTGAAAGAAGAGGTGGGGCTGGGAGGGGGGGTTGGTCATCATGCTAACAAGGGTGCTGTGGCCGGGCCCATGCAGTGGGAGAGGAGCAGCCACCACAATCCAGCCAGGCCACCACTGGAATGGGGGAGCAGCTGCTGCACTTTGGCCTGGGTGCTGCTGGGCACAGTTGGTGGAAGAGGGGTGGGACTGGGAGGGGGGAGCCACTGCCATGCTCCATCCAGGCCCAGCTGGAGGGCCTGATGAAAGACTCCTGCAGGTCACAGTTCGCCCATCTCTGGGCTGTTTTCACGCAAATGTGCAGGGCAATTAATAGTCTCCTGCTGTATGGGACTGTGACTCTTGGCAATGTGCAGAACATGATGGATGGATTTCCAGCAATGGGGTTCCTGAATTACAGAGAAGCAATAGCTGGCGCACACATCTCTGTTCTGGCATCAGATCACCTTGCCACAGAGCACATCAACAGAAAGAGCTTCTTTTCTCTGGTTATGCAAGCACCAGTGGATCGTCTGGGAAGCTTCACCGATATCTGTGTTGGCTGATCAGGGAAGGTGCACGAGGCCCATATCATTAAGAACACAGCCCTGCTCAGAAAGCTTCAGACAGGGATTGTCTTCCCCGACTGGTACATCACAATTCATGATGATACTGAAATGCCGATAGTGATGCTGGGGAGACCCCACCTATCCCTTGCTCCCCTGGCTCATGACGAAACCTACACCTCGACAGCACCATGGGACAATTTGGCAACCAGCTCAGCAAGTGCAGAGTGACAGGTCAGTGCAGTTTTGACAGGTTAAAGGGACTCTGGCATTATTTAATCACAAGTAACCAACTATGGATCTCAGTGAAAAAACATCCTTCAGATTATAGCTACCTGCGGTGGCCTGCATAGTATCTGTGAAGCAAAGGTGAAGGAGTTGCTGCCAGGTTGGAGGGCAGAGGCAAAGCAGCAGCCTGCTGAGTTTGAACAGCCAGACACAAAGGTATTAGAAGATCTCAACACCGAGCTATATGGCTCAGGAAGGCTTTGAAAGAGTGCACAGAGTGAGCCATAGTAATGCATTGTGGTGTATTGTGCTCCCCCTGGCCCTGCAGTTTTGGGGCCTGAGAAGAACCATGTGGTGGCTTAGGAGTAGATGCATACTATGCATATAACACTGTCAATGCCCCTATTAATTTTGTGGTGCTTGCTGTACGTTTGTAATGATCACACACTGATCCTGAGAGGTCGCACTGTACAGAAGCAAGTAGATAGACGCTTTCAAAGCGTCTAGCATATATTGTGAAGTAATTAAAATTCAATTATTCGGAAAATAATTATGCTTTTTCTGTAACAAAAGCAGTGCAAAAAAAATCAGTGCAAATCCAGAATAAGTATATTAAAAACTTACTTGACAAGGGGAAAGAATATTCATGTCCATTTCATCCACACATACTGCATCCATGGCTCTCACAGGTCAGTGTATGTGCAGCTGTGGTTACCCTGAATGTCCACTGGTGTGGAGTAGTAGACGTAGGGATATGGCCCTTGATGGCACGTGGACTGTTGGGAGGTGGGTGTGTAGGGAAGTGCTGTAACAGTTTCCCATGGACTACAAAAGGGAGACAAACCATTGATGGTTGAACCTGTAGGTCTATAAGAGTCTGCAGCATCTGTGTTTGCTGGAACTCCAGGGCCTTTCTCCTGTCTTCTTTCTGTCTACATATGGTCTGCACTGTTCACCCTCCAGACCCTTGGCTCACAGTCTGATGCAGCACTGGCTTGCAGATTCTCATTGGACATGTCATCCGAGTCCTTACCTGGGTCAGACGTTCTGTGGGTGTCAAGGGGAAACTCCTCGAGGCCGTAGCTGAAGATAAAACACACCGAAGTATTAGTCAGCCTAATCACAACGGAAAGTGGAAGTTTCAGAGCTCCCTTCTCTTGCTCTTCTGAGGTTTTAAACAAAACATGCCCTTCAATGCTTCTGCTTTGGACTGTTTGTGCACGGCACCATTCTCAGCACCAGCTGTGGTGAGTAGGGCTTGACAGGGGTAAGAGAAATAAGGAGGGAATTGCTCGGGTGCAGGAAGTTATGGATATAGGACAAAGGCCCTGAATTACTGGCATTGTATTAGCTGCTATCTCACTCCCGAATGTGACAAAGCACAGTGGCTGCTTATGTCCCAAAGTTGCCCGGGGCTCATATGCTGCTCATCTGCCTCCTGCAGTGGAACCCGCCAGAGTTCTCACTGACTGGCATGGGAAAGTGTCCTACAATGGAGGAAGAAATAAGGCAGCAAGTTTCACTGAGTTCTCTCAGGAGGATTCAAGTAACATCCCTGCAAACTGCTCTGCATGGCCCCACCTGCCTAACTGCATAGGGTCATGAAAACCACACAACTCTACCTCTGTTTTGTTCCACTATGTCTTCTAACAGGACTAGAGAAATGAAAAGTCAATAGTAGTGTCCTATTAACTTGGGGGCACCATCACTGCAATGGAAAATAAATGTACACACTTAGCTTATGTTCATTCCCTGGCCTTGGGTTCACCTGTCAGGATTGACTGGATTGCAGTGGAGTCTCAAATAAGTCCTGGCTTGCAGTATAGCTAGATCCCGTGCTTGCATGTCCCCCCATCCTCTACCTCTTCCTCCCCCCCACCAGCTCCTCACTGTACACATGAGGGGTCTGGGACTTAGGATCCTCAAAGGTATCTATAGTGGTCGGTGGGGTGTTTGTTGGAGGGATCTCCACCAAGCATAGCAGGCAGCTCGTTATAGAAGTGGCACATCTGTATGCAGACTAGATCTGCTACACAAGGTGGCATACGTCAACGTAGCTTTCTAGTGTAGACCAGGCCTCAGTATTGGTGGTTAGAATTGAGAGAAATTCAAACTAATCATTGTTTAAACCCCATTTCAGGAGCTTTTACAGACAAGTTTGCCCTTATGAAATCTGCATGTATACATAGTACACAAGACTCAGTGGGGAAAGAAATCATGGGTCCCAAGTTCAGTAGAGTTGTGTTTTAAGGAGCAAATGGAAGTGATGTGTATGGACTAAGGAGTAATTTGAGACAGCAGGGGGAATGAATTGTTTACATAATTACTGTGAAATGCATGAATTTCAGGAAAGATCTGTAAACTCCATAGTAAATTAACAACTCCTTCAGAATTGCAACAAGGAGTTTCTGAAATAAGAGTCAGTTCAATTAAATTCAGTCACTGTAAGCCTGAAGTTAGAAGATCCCACATATAGTTAAGGCCTTAACTTACCAGTTGGCCTGAATTTCCATTTTGAACATTGCATCAGGTGGTCCCTTTTAGCACTGAACATTCAAAGAGCATTTTCCCTTTAGGGTGATAGCCCCTGAAGGTTTTATCAGTTGCAGATGTGTTCCTACAAGGAGACAATATCACAGCTCAGGATGGGAATTCTTAATGAGAACGGGGTGCCATCCCTTAATGGGCCAGGCATGCTGTTTCTGGTGGATGTTCTAAATGGTCATGAGCAGATTTCTTATTTATAAGGGGCTATTTAGGATAAAACTGAAAAATACTGGATCAAAGCCATGCTTGTAAAGAGGGGCTCTATCACAGACCGAAAGGGAGTTATTCACACATACTGCCTGGAATTAAATTCCAAGTATCACCCCTTGAAACAATCCCGTAACACTGAGTGACGTACATTTGCTTACCTAGTCACCCGTTGCAATGAAATATTGACAAGTTGGTAGATTGTAAATAAAACAGCTCCAACTTGGAGCTCTTGCTCAGAAATGTGTCTTGCTTAACTGAGCCCAATGCCTTTTCTGCAATCCAAATTTAATGGGCGACAAGTATATTGTATTGGAGCTAATGCACAGTGCACACAGCGTGTGTCAAAGCTAATGGACAGCCTGCATGCTATATCTGGAACAAAGTTAAGGGAGAGCGCCTACCCTGCATGTCAAATCTTTTCCAGTGAACGTGAGAAATGAAGGTTCTTTCATAACTAGCAGACCTCACTGGTAGATTCATGTTTCTCTGACAATGAGTAGCGGTGAAATGTATAATTGGGGCCACTTCTAAACAACTGATTCCCAAACGAGGAGAACAATACAAGAGTGGAATCCTATAGGCCCTTAATTATATAGCAGCAGTGATTCAATGGCATGAATGCAGGCCTCCACACTAAGTAGAAATTTACCTTGTCTGCTTCTAGGATGATAAAATGAAGGCTTCAAGGCACTGCACATACATTGAGCTCCAAAGGAGATTTATTCAGAAATAGACTTGATGTTCCAGAAATAAGGTGCCTGTCACAGACAAAGGCCAATGGAATGAAATATCTTCCATCACCTCAAGGCCATATTATAGATACATTTACTACGTGTACAGTTATAGACACACCATTTCTCCCCCTAGCTCAACCTCCTTTCGTCAGTCCTGGCTTTTCATCTCTTCCTCTCCACTATCCAAAATGCTGCAGTAGAAATCACCTGCCTCCTCTATTGCTCTGACCATTTCTTTCACACCGTCCCCACTACCTCAACACTCCTTGAATTTCTTCATGGGTTTCTTGTCTTCTTCTGCATCTAAGTCTAGCTTCTCCTTCTTGCCTTCACTGTTGCCATGTTCAGTCTCAGCAGTTATCCTTGTCACAGTCCAAGGCAACTGCCCTTCTGTTCCCCAGGTAGGGCCCTTACTGGACCCTTCCTGGGCCCCCCTCTAGACTCCCAGCTTCTCAGCCATCACTTTCCTGAGTGGAGACCTGTGTGCCTTTCTGTCCCCCTCTGGACAGGGTTTTCCAGGTTGCACAGTTACATCCCTACAGTATAGGTTCCCCAGTAAGGCAGAATACCTGAGCAGACCTGCGGTGGCCCTTTGTCTTCTCCAAAGAGGCTGTAAGCAGAGTAATTGCTCACTCTTTTAAGTAACAACACAGCCCTTTCTAAGCAAGTACATTTACTCTTAAGGTGAAAGCAAAACAAAGAAAACATTTACAGAACAATATGAATTATTGCTCATATTCACGTTATTAAGTTTACCTGAGTTCATCCCCTCAACTCCAACAAAGGCTCTGGTGGAAGTCAGTCCTTCAGCCTCACACAGGATTTTTTCTGTGGTTACAAGTTCATAACAACCTTAGCTCAGAATAAAAACAAGCAAGAATAATTGATTCTTTCCTTTTTATAGTTTAGGCTGTTGATCTTGTCCTCATACAACAGCTGATTGGCAGACAAAGATCTCTTTGGGATGTAGCTTCAGAAGGCTGGATTTTTGCATAACTGGAAACGGTACATTTCCAGTCACCTCCCCCATGAGATTTCCTAGGAAATTTGCTTAACTTGTTTGTCCTAAAGGTCCTTCATCTGGCAAGTTGTTACAAATAGTCCTTTAATGTTCATTAAAGTTTCCCTTGAAAAGAAGTTGTATACAATTCCATAATAATATATAAACTTTGTATTTTTAATACAATGGACTCCAGAGCTATATAAACTTAATTCAATAAGATTTTCAAAGGTTTTTGCTGGAAATTAGCATATTTGTCACAAGCCCCACCTATTCCAGTGCTATCTAGTTTATCTGTAACCTAAACCTGTATCATTGGGTGGGCCTGTATCATTGGGTGTAACCTAAACCTGTATCATCAAGGCGTAGCAGCCTTGAGGAGCCTTCTTTGTCCTGATATAGAGAGCCAAGCTGCAGGTGACCCTGTGTAATGTCCTACCAGACATCCCAGAAAGTGTTGCATCCACTAAGGTTGAACTGTTTATTAGATCATGTCCTAACAGACAAAAAGAAACTGATCACAGACCTAAAAATTAATAGTAGCTTAGGTACAAATTATCAGGACTTGACCATGTTTATAATGCACAAGCAGAATAAAACTAGACCAGTAATACATACTTGGTGCTTTAATAGGGCCGGTTTTACAAAGTTCAGCCAAATCAGCTGGGGGAATGTAATCAAGCAAACAATACTAACTGAAAATGGATAAGAGCCAGGAACAAAGACTGTACTTAGAGGATGGGGGACTCTATCCCAGGAAGCGGTCACTCTGAAAAAGATTTGGAGGTCATTGTGGATAATTAGCTGAATTTGAGCTCCCAGTGAGACGCTGTGGTCTAAAGAACTAATGTGATCCTGTGCTCCATGGACAAGGGAATCTTGAGTAGGAGTAGAGAGGTCATTTGCCTTCTGGATTTGGCACTGATTGCTGCTGAAATACTGTGTCCAGTGCTGGTGCCCACAACTCAGAGACCATTGATTGGAGATTGTTCAGAGAAAAGCAATGAGAATGATTAACAGATTCGAAATCATGCCTGGTATTGATAGAATCAAGGAGCTCAATCTATTTAGCTTAACAAAGGGAATTGTGAGGGGTGACTTGATTATGGTCAGTAAGTATCTGCCTGGGGGAAAATATTTGAAAATGGGCTCTTCAATCTAGTGGAGAAGGTATAACATGATCCAATGGCTAGAAGTTGGAACTAGATGAATTCAGACCGGAAATAAGGCAGAAAGAGATGGTAATTAATCATTTGAACAATTTACCAAGGGTCATGCTGGATTCTCCATCAGTGGTAATTTTTGAATCAATATGGGTTGTTTTTCTAAAAGGTAGACTACAAATTATTTTAGGGGAAGTTCTCTGGCCTGTGTTCTACAAGAGGTCAGACTAGATGGTCATTGTGGTCCCTTCTGGCTTGGGAATCTAGTAATATCTCTGGGATTTTACGTGTGGCACCTCAAGATTAATGGCTATTGATTGGGGCTCAAGCTAAATTCTGATGACATGATAAATCACGGCTACTAATGAGGAAAGATGTGTCAAAACTACCCAAGGACAATGTCTTGTACACACCAAATGCTGTTTCAATGTCATTATCTTGGAATGGTTCCAGGGTGCCATATATAGCAGTTCTACATAGACCCAGAGTAAGCAAAATCCACTAGCAGATTATTCTTTCTGCCATCAAAATGCAGTTTCTGAGGGGAAAACATTGAAATGTCAGTGTGGGTAGCAACTAAGACAGATCTTTGCTAGACAAAAGAAAAGAATCAGCAATAGGATGGTTTCTCTGGTGTTGCTGAAATGATCCATATAAACTGAAGTGTACAGGGTGTACGATTTCCAGATTCAAACTAAAATATCTCAGGATATTACCTCAGGATTTAGTCATAGCTTGGAATTTGTTGCTCCTCAGTGCTTTTATGTTTTTAAAAAAAAAAAAAAAGTGTGGGTACTCTGCCAGAGACCTGAGGCAAACCGCTGGCGGCAGGCACCGGCGCCACATCACTGTGGAAAAAAAAGGTGCCAGTCCTCAGTACCCCTCAGCGTCATCACAAAAAAAGCACTGGTGCTCCTTGTTCCCCCCTATTCTTTGCCCCCTCTTATTCTCTGCCCACAGTACATAATAGTCCTGTCTCCTATGGGCTGCAATGCTTCAGTCTAATTTCAGTTGCTGAGTTTAGTGTGTGTGGTCTGTGCTATTCAGGAGGTCAGACTAGATGATCTTATTGTCCCGTCTGATCTTAAACACCATGACTCTAATATATAACCGCACTCAATTTAGAAAAAGAGCATTGCTCCTGATTTAAAAGGAAAGCCACGAGAAACGACATTTCATCATTGAGGCATACCTAGCCTAGCCATCAAAGGGGCATTTGAAGTTTTACTTTTTTTTTTTTTTTTTACCAAAGGCAGCCAAATCCGGACTCTTTTTTTTTTTTTTTTTTTTAAAGTATTTATCTGCTGAGAGACTGAGGCCAAGCTTATGTATGGCATAGGCCACCTTGCTCCAAGCAGCTAAGGAACATGTGCAGTATCACTTTTGCTCCCACATGGGGGCATTACGGAACAGCCACAATGGCCACGAATAATCAAGACCTTGAGTTTACACCTGGATGAATGCAACTGGATGAACTCAGGATCAAGCCCCATGCAGAGCTGACAGACTGGGACGAGATCACAGCTTTTGATAATGCAGCTGTAGCAACAAACAATAGACATACGAGAGTAATGCAATGGCCATCATAGTCGTAGATTGGTTTTTAACGTCTTTTGCCAGGTTCCAACTGGTATTTTCTGGTGTGGAATCCCAAAAACACCTTTAAGCGCAGTCAAGTAATTACAGTCAAAGCCACCCATCCAACTTTATCCCACTGACAATATTTAGAGACAGTGGCTGCTTGGAATCAGTTTTATTGTCCTGAGAACAAGAAGAATCAGCGTGCATTCTGGTGCAGTTTCTGAGCTCAGCCATTGACTGAAGAACACCCAAACATTTCCCAGGTGAGGAGCCTACCAAAGGGCAATGCCAACTTTGCATAAAATGGAGCAGCCTGCAACCCTCACACAGTCCATGGAGCAAGACTATATGTAGAGACGTGTCCTAGTATGCAACGATCCATCATGTTCCCAGCACCTTTTCATTCAGACCAACACAAAGCATTGACTGTTGGAAGTCAGTCTGCCCAGTGCAAATCTCCGTATAAGAAAAGAAGGAGCGTGCAGGGCTAGAATTCCATGAGCAACATTTGGTCTTTAAGGAGTATTGGGGTAACTATTAATTCACTGCAACTTACAAAGAAAAGCTGTTGGTTTTGTTTTAGGAGGTGTTTTATTTTCATTTCAGTTCATGATGCAGACAGCCTGGTCATTTAGATTCATGCCAACAGGAATTGGACAAACTTTTTTTTTTTTTAAATCTGAAATTTGAGAGTCCCGAAGCCAGTTTAAAAAATGAGAGTCCTGTGGCACTTTATAGACTAACAGATTTTCTTCGGCATAAGCTTTCGTGGACTATAACCCACTTCGTCAGATGCATGAAGCCAGTTTATTGTCACAGCACACCACGTGCACAGGTCTCACAACAGCACCAGTCCCATAGCCCCTCTCGTTGCCAGGCACAAACTCTCAGGAGATGAATGATATTGTGATGCTGCAGCTAATGTTGAGTGCAGAGGAAAAGTGGGGAGGAGGTTGTAGTATAGGGAAATAGGCACCCCTCATGCAGGAGTGTGTGAACATCTGTCAGATGGATTTCACATACTTACCCACTGCCTCAAAAAGTTGGCAACTCTCTGCATTTAGAAATTTTGTGTCAGGATCCCAAAAAATCATAGGACTGGCTTAAAAATCAAGAAAATGTTAAATAACAATGAATTGGATTTCTCTCCATTTGCCTTGTGAGTTTTGAGTCTTGATGATCAAGGCCATGTTTTGATACCTGAGTTTTCCCTGCCACAAAACAGTATTCTATAAGGAACTAGCTAACGCCTCTAGCTCTCTCTGAACGCCCATAATCCCACTAGTTTCTTCCAAGTAAGTGCTTTCATTATATGAAGTTTCTGAAATTGCTCCTTTCCTGGGTGTATATCCACAGGAGAACATTACCTTGGTGCTGTGTGTAAGCATAACGAGAGAGAGAAGCAAAGCAGTGTGACATTCTGGGTTGGTAATTTCTTCTACACACACACTCCCCTTTCTCCTCAAGCACCTCCTGAAAGAAAAGATCTCAGAGTTCCTAGCCGTGTTCCTCTATGTGTGATCATATTAAATGTCCCTTACTGGAGAGCTATTTATCTTAATCCTTGGTCTGTAAAGTGATAGTATCACCTGCTGGATCAATATTATTTAATACCAGTAATCCTCTCTCTCTTGGCACAATAATTATATGTAGCAGGTCAGGACTGTGTTGCTGGGAGCTATCTGCATAGAACACAGAAGCAGAGTACAGGAAGGCGAGGGGTGAGTTTGGAAGAGGAATCAGGCAGACAGTCTGTGCTGAACACTAGGGGTGCATCTACACTTGTAAATTAAGTCGATTTAAGCAGGCTTAAGTCGACTTAATTTACTCCACATCTACAGAAGGCTTTCCTTAATTTGACTTAAGCTGCTCCTTAAGTCGAATTAAGGAAAAACTAGTTCAAATTAATAATACCTTATTATAATTCGAACTAGTGTTTGTCGACTTTATTAAGTCAACTTAGCCAGTGTAGATGCCCTAAGTCAACTTGGTCGACCTAGGGCGGGGGAACAAGGGAGCCCCGCATGGCTCCCTTGTCCCCAGGGGAGCCCCTGCTCTCTTCTCCTCAGACCCGTGGCTTCCCTGCAAGAGGAGCCGCGGTCCTGGGGAGAATTGCTCCGTAGCCAGGACTCCAGCCAGAGGGAATCCCCCACTGGAACCCTGGCTGGAGAGCCCAGAAGGAAGCTGTGGGCAGCTCATCCCAGCAGAGCCAGCCCTGCAAGGCTGGCTCTCCCTGGGATGAGAAGCCACTCGTGGCTTGTCCCGGCGAGAGCCAGCTGGCTCTCCCGGGACCAAGAAGCCACTCGCAGCTTGTCCTGGCAGAGCCAGCTGTACTGGGACCTAGAAGCTGCGGGCAGCTCTCCCAGCTCCCTTCTGCCTGGGACAACGGGGTCCCGGGGAGAAGGGAGCC